>JAPSES010007558.1:0-14369 GCA_029822895.1 Maxillicosta whitleyi
TTTGCTGATTTATCAGACTTTAACAGCTCAGATGAACAGATTTCAACACATTTTATTTACCCCTCTGAATGACAGACGATCACACAAACACAGGTGGCTGCGGCTCAGTCGGTAGAGAGGGTTGTCTGATGAGCAAAGGATCGGCGGTTCAAGTCCGGGGTCTGATGCGTCAAACCATGAAAGGCATTTTGCGGGGCGTATCGTCACGGTGAACATATCACGGTAGGCGGTACGCGCTCGCTCGGTCCCGCCCAATGCTGCTTGCAGCTGTAATTTTTCTATTTATCTTTCATCCGCGGGACACATTATGCAAACTACATGGTTCTGCAATGGTACAAGCATAGATCCTGCCTGCAGATTTAAGGGTTCCTCAGTCAGAACATCCACTCCTACACCCATTCCCGGAAGGAGTTAGTCTTGTGTGTGTTTGGGGTAAGAATGAGTTGACAGTGACAAATAATCCGAAAGAGGATAGGAAGCTGCAATTTGTGCTTTATTAGATAGAATACCCTAAGACGGTGCAGCAGCAGATTGTATTTATGGACTTGCATAGTGAGTTATAGAAGCCTTACACAACAAAAATGTAAAATCTCTGCAAATATGTGCAAAGCCTTAAGGGGATGTAAAGAGAAACCCAGAAAACTAATGTGAATGTAAGACAGAAAGAGCTCAAATTTTAATATATGGATGAATAAATGGAAACAGAAAATATTGTCTTAAATGTTTAATATATGCTTGGAAATTATACATGTATTTTGTAATGCAGTATAGGTGCAGTCCATGTTCAGAAATTATGTGTTACATTTGTTGTCACCACTATACAAAGATGCAATATTTTGGCCTTCCTTCATACAGGTCTAAATGAAGTTCAAATTCACATGTAAATGCATTTTGTTGGGGACAGGGTTGCATATAACTGAAAACGACATATTTGTATCTACTGAGGTATTCATATGAAGAAGACATATGTAAAACTTCACTCATACTCAGTCAAACTCTCACACATTTTTAGACACTTACAGATGTTATGGAGGCTTGGCTAATGTTAAACTGTAAGCCAGCTTCAGATTTAAAATCAATAGTGTAGTCCAGGGTATATGACAGTATATGAACCTACTTATTTTTCAGTCATAATTGTGTATACCCACTTCTAAATTTCCCTAATATGCACCATTCAGTATTCAGTATCTGTGTGCAAAATTGTCCATGTTTTCCCCTAGAATGGTGAAGCCATGACCCACTCTATTCTACCTCTGATTGGCTAGTACTTGGTATCTTTGGACTGATGAGCCAATCAGAGGCTGAGTAGGGCGGGTCATGCAATATTACTAACTTAGCACCAGAGCCAGGGCTCTGCTTAGCGCAGTGCCACCCCAAATGATTAACAGGTCACTGCATGTCTTGTTAAAAGATGCACGATTATTGGAAATGCAAACAAGAAAGGCAGAATAAACATCTTTCAAATGAGTATTACAAATGGAGAGAACCTCCTTTCATGGAATACATAATTCTGAGGTAAGTTTAAAGGTGGTTTCAGAATGAGTGAGTGTTTTAAACTACTGGACATAGGACTGCACATTTAGAGAAGAGATGTTATTGCCAATAGTTCAATTATGCGAGTAGGCTAACATTATGAAAGGCTAATGTTATCCCATGTTTGCCTCATGTTGAATACATGCAGCTGCTTGTATGACCAGTAATACCTGCAAACTTTTCCTGGTCAAGTCATGATAATTTGATGATTTAAAAATTGGAGATTTCAGCAGATATGAAACACATCCAGGACACGACATATTGAAACTGTCAAGTATTTAGTTAGTTAGTTAGTTAGTTTGTTTGTTTGTTGTGTTAATAAGAAACAAAAATCATTTGCATGTATTTACATCTGTCTGATACAACCACACCTTTGGAAACACAAACTTTTTTTCTGGCAAATATTTCTTGATAATATTTGAGATTCTGTAAAACTTTAAACATGTTCAAAAATGTTCTGAACATTGAGGATGTAGGAATGTATCCCCCTACAAATAGGCAAATGCAGGTACACCCTGGCCATGTCACCAGTTCATCTGAAGGCTGAACTATAAAGATGAACAACTGACTGACTCTCACATTCACACCTACAATGTGACTAGAAGTCAGAGTACCTGGAGAACCCATGGAGGCCATGCAAACTCCACACAGAAAGGCTGCAGCTGGACACCACTGGGACCAAACTCAGGAACTTCTTCCTGTGAGGCAACAATTAGTGAAAGTCATTATATATACACACACCCTGAACAAAAATATAAACGTAACACTTTTATTTTTGCTCTAATTTTTCATGAGCTGAACTCAAAAGTCTAAGACTTTGTCTATGTACCCAAAAGACATATTTCTCTGAAATATTGTTCACAAATCTGTCTAAATCCGTGTTAGTGGGTACTTTTCCTTTGCTGAGATAATCCATCCACTTCACAGGTGTGGCATATCACAATCCTGATTCTTGCACAGATGTGCCTTAGTCTGGCCACAATAAAAGGGCACATTAAAATGTGCATTTTTATCACACAGCACAATACCACAGATGTCACAAGTTTTGACAGAGCATGCAATTGGTATGCTGACTGCAGGAATGTCCACCAGCGCTGTTGCTTGTGAATTGAATGTTCATTTCTCTACCATAAGCCATGTCCAAAGGTGTTTCAAAGAATTTGGTAGTACATCCGACCAGCTTCACAACGGCAGACCACGCGTAACCACATCAGCCCAGGACCGCTACATCCAGCATCTTCACCTCCAAGATCATTTCAGACCTGCCACCTGGACATCACCTACAACATTCACTTTGCAAAACTAAAGAATTTTAGCACAAACTGTTAGAAACCATCTCAGGGAAGCTCATCTGCTTGCTCGTCATCATAACCAATTTGAGTGGGCAATGCTCACAGTTGATGGTGTCTGACACTTTGGAGAGGTGTTCTCTTCACAGATGAAAGGGGAGATGGCATACAGCATGTATGGCGTTGTGTAGGTGAGTGGTTTGCTGATGTCATCGTTGTGAATCGAGTGGCCCATGGTGGTGGTGAGGTTATGGTATGGGTAGGTGTATGTTATGGACAACAAATACAGATCCATTTTATTGATGGCATTTTGAATGCACAGGGACACTGTGGTAAGTAAGGCCCATTGTTGTGACATTCATCCACAACCATCACCTCATGTTGCAGCATACGTGAATACGTAAATATGTGGAAGTGTGGTCCTTAACTAACATAACCTATGCTGGCGTGAAATGAAACTGAAACTCATTATGCTTTCAAAGTCTTCTTCCCAACTTCTAATCATTCTATACAGCGAATCTTACACAAAATGTTCACAACTTCTAACCTGTATTCACTGGACCCCCTTGTCTTCTCTATGGACCCCCCATAAATGCTAGGCCCCATGAATTTGTTATGTTTAACCCCTCTTAACGGTGCCCAAGGCACTGGGGACACCCCCAGATTTGTAGTGACTTGATCTGCCCCCCCTCCAAATTGATCAGTTTGCAATACACCAATTCAAGAAGGTTCAAGGTTGGAGCAGATCCTTACTGGGTTGGGCAAGCAAGGTGTTTAATCATTTTCCATGTAATCCTTGGTTAATAACAGTGCACAGCTGATCCACTAACATCCCGGTGTTTACGTTGCCTTACATGCCTACCACTAATGGTGTGTTCAGGTGTACTTGTTAGCCAGAATTTTAAAGTAGGAAAAACCCTATAATCTAGCATCTACAAACATAAACATTGGAATTTTGTTTAATTTCATTAATTGTCATTTTTAATTTAAATTTTTTTCAGGTTTTAAACTGGGAAGGGCTAAGTTTGGACATTATGTTTTCAGAGCTCGATCTTCCAACTTCCAACGTAAATCCAACGCACCGTCTCGACTCCTAGGTTTCACCAAGCAATATCTTCAGGGAAGTGATAGGAGGAAAGATATTTTTGGGACCTGTTGAGTCTATTCTTAGAGTGTACATTTGTTTGGCTGTGGAGGGAATTTTTTATTTTATTTTTTTTTATCATACACATTGTTACATTTATAGTTGTTAACATGAAGGCACGACTGTGAATCACTTCAGTTTTATTTTATTATTCATTTTTTCACATAGGTTCTTAGGTTAGAATTCAGTTCAAGTTTCCGTGCTGATAATGACATTCTTCATTCTGTTGAAATCAGCAAATGTTTAAATAACACATGTGCAGAAGGCATGACATTTTGTGATTAACATACAGCTTGGTCACCCCCAGTTTTAATATACTATCTGTGAGGAGGTCCATCCATACAGGTGAAGGTGAGGTGTTCTAGTCAGAAAGGTGAGGGTAAGGAAGGAGGTCTGGGGTCATAGGTCAGGACAGGACACAGACGGGTCACCTTAAGTTCCGTTGTCATTAGGCCTTAAGTGCCCACATCTAAAATAGTAGCCACTCCCCCAGAGGGGAGTGAGGAAAAGGGTCATGGCGTGAATAGCAGTGAACAGACTGAGTAAACTAAATGCTGTAGATTATTAGTAGTGAAACAGACGATAGGACTCAGTGCTCTGTACTTTCACAAAATTCTTACTCCTAGGGCAGCTTAGACTGAACTGTGGGGCTCAGTCTGTTTTTAAGGAGCCTGACCATAAGCCCCTTCAAAGAGCACCATTTTCAGTCTAATCCTAAATGTAGAGACTGTGTCAGCCTCTTTAATATTAGCTGAAAGCTGATTCTGTAAGACAGGAGCTTGGTAAATAAAGGCTCTAGTTTCAATTGTACTTTTAGAGACCCTGAGAACTACCAGTAGACCTGCATTCTGAGACTGAAGTGTTCTGTTAGGAAGATATGGCACAAGAGCATCTTTGAGGTATGAAGGGCCCATAACACTAATGGTCTTGAATGTAAGAGGGAGGATTTTAAACTTATATTAGTTATTGTTAATAGTCTTGCTGCTGTGTTTTGAACCAGTTGAAAGCTTTTTAGAGAACTTTTAGGACACACTGGGAGTAGGGAGTTACAGTAGTCTAGTCTAGACGTAACAAATGCATGAATGAATTTTCATAATTTTTAGACAGAATATTTCTAATTCAGGCTATCTTTCGCAGGTTGAAGAAAATTGTTCTACAGGGTTGGATGATATGAGCTTTAAAAGATAAGGGTAAAATAAAACTCCTAGTTTTTTAACTGTAGAGCTGGAGGCTACATTTATGTTGTCCAGGGTGACTATCTGGTCAGTTAGGGAGTCTCACACTTGTATGGCCTATTATAATGTAATACGTAAAAGAAAATTAATGGTCATCCAGGTCTTTATGTCTTGGACGCAGGCATTTAGTTTATCCACTTGCTTGTTCTGATCAGGCTTAATTGAACAATACAGTTGCTTGTCATCTGCATAACAGTGAAAACTAGAAAAGCACTCAGAGAATGCAAACCTCCAACAAGCAGCACAGTTCCCCCACATATTGTGACTGACACCCCGCAATATTACTCCCACATTAGTTTTTAATCTATTTTATTAGATTCTTGACACTGGAAACATACCCTTTGCAATTAGAATTAGACTGATAATGTTATTTGTTGAATAGTTATTCGCAAAAAGAAATAAATACAATTTCTGTAATGATGGTTTTCTTAAGGATCTAGCTCAATAACTATTGAAGATACATCTATAGAAAAGTCCATAGACTATATGAGAAAACAGGAGTTCCTCTGCCATCTGGTGAACATTTGTTAGTACTACAACAGCATCAATAATAACTAATAGAGAAACCATTTTAAAAAATTCCTGAATCCAAACTGTGATCCGGATCACCTTCAAAATTTAATCATCTGTTCCTTGTCTCAGAGCGAACATTTCCTGAAAATTTCATTAAAATCCGTTCATAACTTTTTGAGTTATCTTGCTAACTATCAAAACAAACAAACCCTGGCAAACACATTACCTCCTTGGCGGAGGTAATTAATGTCATGTTTTTAAGTTATGTTACAGAAAGGCAGCACTTACAGCATAAACAAAAAGGGCCTGAGGACCGACCCTTGTGGTACACCATAAATAACTCTGGAACAAGGTGATGGTTCTTGGTTTACATTTACAACCAGCCATGGCCTAGATGGCTGAAGAGTTGACTTATGACTGTTTCCCTGGACTGGCAGAAAGTTGTTGGCTGATGTGCCCCTGAGCAAAGCACTTAACCCCCCCCCCCCCTCCCAATGATTTGCTCCCCGGGCACCTAATATGGTGAGCTCCTAGTATGCAGTTTGCCTGATGTAAGGTGATCTAGTGATGGGTTAAAGGCAGAAGAGTTTGGTGCATGTTTACATGTGAATCAAACTACTACTGATAAAATAAAGATTGTAGTCTAATAAAATTGGTACCTATTAGAGAAACAGTATTTAAACCGGCAGAGGGCTGCTCCTCTAATGCCTATGCCCCAGTCTAATCTCTGCAGTAAGATGCTGTGGTCAATTGTGTCAATAAGTAGCTTATTATATTATAATATAATATTACAGTATTATAGTGATAAGGCCTAATTCAACAGCTGAGCTACACCTCCACTATTTTTCTCCACTATAATTTTGGACCACAGCATATAGACTATTTTTGGCTAACAGTCCCATAATGCACTGTGTCACACAGTACAGATACTTAAATTACCGTTGCCACTTTTTGTTGTATGTCAGTTATAGTTTGTTGCATATTGATGAGTTTATCGCCTACTGAGTGAACCATTAGGAAGTGGTGAGTGAATAATGAATGATCAAGAGAGCAATTTTTTATTTACATGATGTTTTATTAAATCGTGATGGGCTAATATCAAATAATAAATAATATCTGCATGCCATTCATTTCCCAGTGGTATCTTATTAAATTGTGGGAGGCAACTTTGAATAAATGAAATTATAAGTCACCCTGCCTTCACCTTGATCTTCAGAAAACATACCTTACTAAATAAAATAACCTCCATATGCTGTTACTTGAAAGCTAGTGATGCAGAAATTCTACAAGAATGGGCTGTATTTATGTTATATTTTTGGTTTTCCTTTATTACACTAAATATGTCAGATTGGATAAGTAATTCCTCAGATGGCTGTTAAATTTTGATAGTAAAGCAATATAATCACACAGCTTAGAGTATTTCACTTCCCGTCCCTCTGGGTGTTTTGAAAGCACAACAGCTCTAAGGATTTCACTTAGCACAGCATTAGATCTATTCCGCTGTGGAATACACGGGAGCAAAGGGGCAACAGAAATGAAATTATCATGCTGTTTTCTGCACTGTTGGTGATTATTTGATCATCAGGACCTACTTGCTTCTGAGATCCTGCTTTTATGTTGGGACAGCGCTGTGGGACAGAGATAACACCTGTCTTGGTAGTTTAGAAGGAAATATTAAGCATAGCCAGCCTGTAATATGAAGATGAAGTACAACGTTATATTATCTCCTATATCTTCATTAAATACCAAAAGATGAAATATGTCCATAGCTTTTTAAAAATGTATTTGTTTATTTACTTTATTTATTTTATTTAAAAAGACGTAGACAAGAGGCAGAAGAACACTCACAACCCTAAACTTGGCACTTGGCTGTTGAACTAATTGTTCTGCAATTTGAGACATTTATTCATATTATACATAGTGTGGGTAAGATGCATAACTGTAATTTTTCAAATTGCTCGGTCTTGCTCTCTGCATACTGATGTGTTGTGAGCTATTTATATTCAGAATGGCTGACTTCAGCAGCCCTACACTAAACTTACACCATGTGAGGTATTAAAGGAAGTCTAATCTACACAGATATTTAATATAACAGGATGTTCGAAAGAAATTTGCCATTTTAATAACCTTTATGAGTTGTGAATTTTAATGTGAAACATTAACATTTGCATGATTGTAGATTATTCTGTGTTTAACCTTATAAGTTTGCAGTAAAACAGTAAAGACATGATACTATGCTCTGTTCACTGTTCTTTATAAGCATCTACTGTGTTGTGTAAGATGTCAGTGTCTGTGAAGCCCCAGAAGTAAAAAGACCCATAATAAAATAATTCTTAGCTAGATGTTTCTTTGTGGTTTTTAATAATGTTAAATGTATTCACTATCCAGAAAGCACTGTAATCTATTAGCTGTCAATGTGAATAAAAGGTTCAATAAAAAATAAACATGAATTCCAGAGAGAAACTGGAAGATGTGATAGATGTGATAGGAAATAACAAACTTTAATCTGCTATTAATAACACTTTTTAGTCACAGTTGACCCACATACTGGTGTATACTGTACATTATGTGTAGCACAAGATATATCATAAATTAAAATTGTTTTCATAAGGACTTCAACACTGGTCCACATTTAAGAAGAAATGGAGGAGAGGAAGTCTGAGTTACTGTAGAAACACGGAAATGCATGTTTCCATGGAAAAGACCACCTGCCTCCATAAATATCAATGGCTCATTGAACACAAATACAATTCTTACGTAATCATGCCCCAAACCTATACAATGAACACATTATTAATGTTATAAACAAAAAATAAGAAAACACAAAAAACTGGTCACAGCTGCAAGGAGTGGAGTATCTGTTCTTGAACACGTACAGTTTTAACAGTTTCTGATAAAAGTTACCAGTAATAAGACAGTTTTTCTCAAGTTACTATTTTTATGCAATGGCCTTTTTGCTCACTGCCAACAAGAAATGATCCAAATCAAGGTCCAAGACAAGGGATGATTTTTTTTTGTTGTTTTTTTTTGCTGCAACTGCTGCGACTAGGCAGAGCAAGGAGATCAAAAGACATGAGCATTATCAACCATCCACGTTTCCTGCATCAGCACGCTTCAGTGCCAGTTTCTTTTAACTTGTGTTTTGGAGCAATAACAAAGCAAATTAAATTTTTGTAAAAGAAGTCTGTCCAGATCTTGGAGTTGGTGGAGGAACAAAACAAATGTACTTCCCAGGCGTGTTGCCACTTGTCTTCAGTTACTTCAATGTCCGTCTCTTTCTCCTAGTGTCCAAATTCAGCAATTTGATGTATAACTTACTGAAACGAATCGGACAGCGAATCCAGTAGCAGACAAGACAGACCAGAATATCATTAAACAGTTTTTATTGTTCGGTGAACAATAATTCAGTCAAACTGCAAATGCACAGAGGCAAAGTCTTTTAATAAACACGGAAGTGTTTGAAGAGGGAATGGTCAAAAGGGAGCAGGTGGATCAGGGGTCCAAGTCCGTCCAGGGTTCGGTAATGGGTATCCAACGGGGAATCAGACTGCAGACTTGGTCGGGGATGGAAGGCAGGTCAAACCAGGGGGGCAGGCACGGAGTCGAAGTTGATCAGGCGGGGGTTCAAAACCAGTAGAAGACAAACCAGGGATCAGTCGGGCAAAGCGAAGGTCGGAGGACAGGAGGCAGGCAGGTCAGAAAACAGAAAACAGGTCAGGGAACTAGAAAACAGATAGAGATCAAACACTGGATGGTTAAGCATGAGCTGTAACAGTCTGGCAGGGAAGCAAAGAAAGAGGAAGACTTAAGTATTGTCTCACTTGATGAGAAAAAGCTGTCTCTCATCAAGTGACAGGTGAGATAGAGAGCAAAAGAAAGAGAGAGAGAGAGAGAGAGAGAGAGAGAGAGAGAGAGAGCAGGAGAAAAAAAAACACAGACCTGACACTTACATAAGAATCCTTTAGCTTCAGATGAGGTGACTGTGATGGTTGTCATGGTACCCAGAAAATACTCTAACATTGATAGTAACTTATGTGATCTCTGCCAATTGTCTGTCTGTCCATCCTTCTGTTCATCTGTCTTTAGAATTTTACAATAACTAGTAAAAGTGATTTTTATGAAACTCACCCTCAGTTTGGAGAAGCCCATCTCTGACGTGGCAACTGTCGCTAGAAGAGTGATAGCAATTCTGAAGGCAACGAATATACTGTACAGCTCTGAGGGGGAAAAAAAGACACCACTGCATAATTATCACTCATTGTCTGATTTTACCATTTATAGGTATGTGTTTGAGTAAAATGAACATTTTTGTTTTATTCTCTAAACTACTGACAACATTTTTCCCAAATTCCAAATAAAAATATTGTTATTTACATGCTGTAAATAACAATATTTACAGTATTTACAGAACATGACACATGGTCAAAATAACAAACAGATGCAGACCTCCAATAATGCAAAGAAAACAAGTTCATATTCATTTTTAAACAACACAAACTAATGTTGGAACTTGGGAAAAGTTCAGACATCAATATTTGGGGGAATAATCCTGATTTTCTTCAATCTTTCAGATGTTTTCAGTGGGTTCAGGTCTGCAGACTGTTCTGGCCATGACAGGGGCTTCAACTGGTGGTCCTTCATCCACACCTTTATTGATTTAGATGAGGCCAGGAGCATTGAACTGCAAAAAAAAAAAAAAAAAAAAACAGGCCTCAGATTTGATCAGTTTGGGAACATTGTCAGAGCAGAAGTCAAGTACTTTTCAGTATTTTTTAAAAAAATTATTATTATTCCAAATACTTTTGCGGTACTAATAGAACTGTGTTTGCCTATTTTTTTTTTTAAAATAGTGTTCACAGTAGTGTTTTTATACGTCTCATTCATAAATAAGACATTGATCAGGTGTTTATTCAGTAGAATAAGGTGTGTTTGTGGAGGGAAATTGCAGTGGGCAAATTTCCCCACATTTTTCTTCTTGTTAAAAAAAAACAGGAGTTACAGAAACCACAGGTAACTGCATATAAATGCTTCAAAGAGATCATCCGATATTTTCCTGCAAGTATATCCTGAGCGTATCTGGACAATAACAAAGTGGACATCTAAGCAGGAGCAATTATAGATAAATAGCTCACCATAACATCCTTTTCATCTGTAAACTTTTATTCAAGCCTCGAAGTTGTTACAGATGATGTCTCCTCACAAAATGGAATTGTGAAATAAACGCAAACATAAAAATACAGAGGCCACTTCTATATTTGGCTTTCTTTTCCTCTTGGCCCTTTTCATTTGAGTAAATTCTGAATGAGATCTTATTTCATCCTGTACTTTCACAGTGTATGTCAGAGCAGCAAACAGAGCAAGGAGCTGTGAGGAGATCGATTATGGATGTGCTTGTCCTGCGTACTGTTCTTTATTATTTTACAAAGATAAGTAGCCTCTGCAGCTCCATTACCCCTGGAATCGAGGACATCTACAGGTCCATCTGTGTTGAAATGGGAATATGTAACTCCTATAGTAATGTACACATTCTAATTATCCATAACTGGAAGAACATCAGCTATAAGTTCAGCAAAAGCAATAGTCAGACAACAGAACACAAGTGTAACAACAAGCACTTGAATGGGGAAGTAACTAAACCAAGCTAACAGTACAAGACTAGCCTAGTGCTGCCTTCATGTGCTATTGGGAAGTAAAAGGAAAAATGACTGATACAATGTATCGTGACCTGCTACTTGGGTAAACCGTTTTGGCATGTGTTAATTTATCTGCTAAAGCATTTTTTTGTACTTTTTTTTTTTTTTTTTTGCAAATTGTGCATTCTATAAATGTTCAAAATCATCTAACAGTAACAGAATGCTAATTAAAAAATATTTTTTTAATCATTTGCAATGAATCCCTCGTTTCCCTCCACCATTTTCAAAAGTTCCCCAGTGGAAAATATGACAATGGGGGGTGGGTGGGGGTGGGGTCAATGTGCAATGTTTGAGTTCATAACTAGTAACTGTAATTCTCATAGCATATGAAGGCAGGGTATGCTAACATTAAGCAGATCCCACAGTACAAGTATAATTTCTCTAATATTAATAGTAATAGATGAAGCGATGATCAGTTTTGTCTTAACTTTGTTGTTTTCCAGTCATAAGTGGTTTTATTTGAATGGAGCTTCTACTATCAAATACTCCATTATTGCTGTTGTATTGAAATGATTCCAACTGGAAACAAATGGCCCAGGTCTTTAAATTGTCTTTAAGAGTGCCGCCCACCAGAGGTTTAATTGAGTGACATAAGTGCATTGCCCCCCCAAAAAGCGAGACCTTCGGCTGCCACTTGTATGGCCTACACTTTTAGCGTGTTCTGACACCAGGGGACCCCTAAAGTGGAGGTGCTTTCATCTGGAACACGAAGCCTTTTGACAAAAAGAAGACACCATATATTTTTCTGATTGTAGAGACTTTTGAACAGGCATAGCGTGGCCAGTTGCACTTCTGTTGGGGTCCTAAATGAAGCGGATGGTGGACACCTGTCAGGATATGTATATGAATGGGGTTTAGAAGCTGCAGTCTCTGGATAATTTCTTAACCTACGGTAATATTTCACATTTCATTGGACAGTTTACTTCGTCTTCGTGGACTCACCTCAGGACACCTGTTCAGGTTCAACAGGTTTAACCCCCACCCCCACTCAAACCCACACTTGTCCACAGAGTGGCTTCACACCAGAGAACAGAGCTTCACCTGTTTCTCTTCTGATCCATGATCAGAGGAAAGTTCATTAATTAACCAAAAGACATTCATTCATTTTTATGAATGCTTTTTATCCCCCTTATGGTCAGGGTACACCCGTAAGAGTCACCAGTTCATCACAGGGCTGACACACAGACAAACAGCCAATCACTCTCACATTCACACCTATGGGCAGTTTAGATTAATCAATTAACTTCATTAATATTAATCAGTGAATGTCTTTGTATGGTGGGAGGAAGCTGGAGTACCTGGACAGAACCCATGCAGAGAGGAGAACATGCAAACTCTACACAGAATGGTTCCACCCATCGACTGGTTATTTTAATGGAACCCAGGAGGCACAAGTGCTAAACACTAATCACCATGTCGCCCACCATCAGACATGTTACCCATTATGATTTGACCCAGCTTGCTTAGAACCCTGGCCAAGTGAGCTGGTACTACTAAAAACTAAATAAGTACTGAAAAAATACTTGGTGCCAGGTCCTATCACTTAACACAAAACCCTGTATACAGAAGAGAGTCAACTCAGTTACAGTTGAGTGGTACTTGGTGCCAGTGAAAAAGCCCCATTTGTAGACCTTGCCGTCCCTGTTCTAGATGGATTACAACTGAAGCACACACTTCCTTCTATCTTCTTTTTGTGGCCCTGAGATATTTGTGAGAAGTGACAAGATGAGAGGATGTTTTTGTTGTGTTCTTTGTGTGCAAAGTTGTGCCTCTGAGACAGACAAGCACAACACTAAGAGTAGTGCAGGAAGTGAGAAGGGCAGAATGAACTGAGGTCACATGTTTGTATATAGTTCCACCCACACAAGCTGTCCAACACACAGGTCCTGAACTCAGCAAAAATGGGAGATAAATAGAAAACACAGGCGGAGGGCTGAGTCTCTGCAAATAAATGCACCACCATACGTTTATAGAGAGTCAGAAGTGATAAGTGAAAGGGATTATTATTGAGACAATACATTGTTTTAAAAGATTTTTTATTTATATATTTATTTTATATAATTGGATGAGTATTTGTTATCATGTTGTTATGAAGGATTGTGAGTGGGTGAATGGTAGTGTAATAGTTGTGCCACTTGAGTCTGTACAGACTGGTGGCAGGAAAAACACTAGTAGGAAAAATTCTTGTGTGCCTTATGACACTAGATTTCAGAATGGGAATACAAATGAAGATGGCCTTCAGTTTTAAGTAATGATTGTGAATAAAAGTTGCTTGACATGCCAAGCAGTGACAGAAGCTCAGCCCAACTTTAAGTGCGTTTTCATGTTTTCACAGCATTCAAACTGAACAGTCATCGTGCCATTAAATGTGTTTCTGCCAGACAGTGAGCGTAACCACTTTACTTGCTTACTTTCTCTAATAAACCAGTCCATGGTACCAGCTGATGAATTGGAGCTAAAACCTTTGTTACCATG
Source organism: Maxillicosta whitleyi (assembly GCA_029822895.1). Classification (NCBI taxonomy): domain Eukaryota; kingdom Metazoa; phylum Chordata; class Actinopteri; order Perciformes; family Neosebastidae; genus Maxillicosta; species Maxillicosta whitleyi. The sequence goes on from JAPSES010007558.1 coordinate 13,883, forward strand.
GAAACAGTCACAAAAAGAAGCAAAGTATAAGAGATAAATTGTGGTTTGTGTTTTTTTTTTTTTTTTTAATGTTGTAGAATGGTGGACCTTCTAGTTCCAAAATGCTTTAATTCATCCAGCAAATGACAGCAGTTTGATGCTGTTTCAGTTCAACATCACATCTGCTGTCCCATTGCTTGATTAGATTCAACCATTATTGGCAATTTTTCTTCCATGACTAGAATGAGATTTTATCTATTTATTCCTTTTGTTATTAATGTTCTCATTTGTATTTCCAGCAACGACTGTTACACAAGCAGGAATATTGACCATTGCCACATCCCACACTCACTCTTTTGCGGGAGTGCATGGGTTTCTGCTGGCCCCTGTCTCCCAGTTGACCACTCATGATGGCCAGTCCACCCACACCTCTGTGTACTGTAGCCAGAGCACAGGAAATACACAGGAGTCATAATCAGGGTTGAGAAGAAAGAAAGCAGCAGCATCC
>JAPSES010007593.1:0-14367 GCA_029822895.1 Maxillicosta whitleyi
TATGGGGTGTCAGTCACAGTATGTGGGGGAACTGTGCTGCTTGGAGGAGGTTTGTGCTCTGAGTGCTTTTCTAGTTTATTTATTTATTCTGTGGTAGTGGGGTGGATACATTTTATTTATCTATTTTTTTATTTATATATTTCCTGCGCTCTCTGAGTGCTTTTCCAGTTTTGTTTTGTTTGTTTTGAAGCAGCCAGTGTGGGAGACAGACAGATAGCTGGGCGACAAGTAGCATCAACAGAAGCTGATGTGACTCAAAGCAGGGTTACATAAGCAATCAGCGCCTCCACACTGCAGCTACACGGACATCTGAGGGGGGGTGTGAGGCAGTTTGATCCGCTAGCAACAGGAGGAACCGAGGTCACAACATGGACCAAACAGCTTTAAGAGGCAAGGGATGAGTTTCCCAGTGGGGTTATGTTACTGAAACCAAAAAGCAACGAAATAAAAGCAAAAAAACTATATTATTATTATTATTATCATACTTTACATTTGGCTGACGCTTTTATCCAAAGTGACTTACAAGGTACAGTATAGGCATGTATAGTGTAAAGGGCCTTGCCCAAGGGCCCACCTGGGATTCGAACCGGCAACCTTTGCTTGTCATTATGAGAATAAAACTCATCGATCGAGATAAAACCCATCATTTTATAAGAATAAACTTAAATACAAAAACTGTCATAATTTTATAAGAATGAAGTCATAGTTATGAGATTAATGGTGTCATATTTTGAGAATAAATCTCAAAACTTTCTATGAGAAAAACAAAATTTACAAGAATAAAGTGGATGGATTACTTATGCACTTTATGATCTTTTATTGATGTTTTGAATCTACAATGTTTTTAATTTATTTCTAATGTTTTTATTTCTCACTTTTATAACTTGTACTGTTTTTATACTTTGTCCTGTGCACTGATTGGTTTGTAAAGCACTTTGAATTTACCCTGCGTAAGAAAAGTGTTATATAAATAAACTTGACTTTGTACCCACAAATTATGACTTTTTACCGCAGTATTGCAAATTTGTTTTCGAAATATTACAACTTTAATCTAAAACAAAAATTACTACATTATTTTCATTAAATTCTGAGTTTTGTTTTTTTTTTTAACTACAACTTTATTATTCATGGCTTTATCCTAAAAATATTATGACTTTATTCTTTTGTAGTGACACTTTTTATTTCCTTATGTGGCCCTGATATGCCGTCCTATTCTTATCTGCAACTTTCTTCTGTTTTTCTATTTCTATCTTAAGTGTACGCTGTTTTTTATCCTCTTTTTTTCTATTGAACTGAATGTGTTTCTATAAATGTTCATTCCATTCTGTTGATCCTGTTGCTCATCATTTTGTTCAATGACAAATAAGTATCTGGAGTCAGTACCTGAGTCTACAAACCCTAATGACTGTTTCTTGGAAAATATAATATAGTTCAAGGAAAAATGGAAAACAGAGAATCCAGATGCACTTACAGACGGATGTTATATGGGTCAGGGATGGATTATTATTTTTACTTTCAACTATTTCTGTAAAGACCAGCCTTGTCGTGATATAGAACTCAAATAAAATTGAATTGAAGCAGAACTACGATATCCTAAAAGCACATGGGCGGCTGTGGCTCAGTTGGTAGAGCAGGTTGGCGGTTCAAATCCTGGCTCCCACTGTCCACATCCCTGAGCAAGTAGAGGCTGGCATAGTAGTCGCCTACTGGTGTATGAGTATTACTCATAGTACTCTGGCTCCTCCCACCATCCACACACACACACACACACACACACACTAATGAGTTAATCTAAAATATCCACAGATGTGATTGTGACATGAATGAAAAGAAAAAATAGATTCAGATTCAAATGGAAAGTATTTACATTAGTATTTACACATGTAATGTATGAGTAATTGTGTAAAACGGTCTAAAAGTAAAATAGGTGCATAAATAATCTGACAGTTGAAAATGTAAACAGAGGCTTATGTAAGAGCATTTGAACATCCTGCTTCTCCTGGTGGTTTTCGTTGCAGAGGAGGGGAAGACCTTTCAGAGTGGGTCTGAAGTGTGATGAGTGAATAGTTACACAACGTTAACAGTGAGCAGACAGATTCCTGTTGCACAAACTGATCCACAGATAACACAACCCATCAGTAGCTCTGCGTCTGCGTCCTGTTTTTAATCTGTTATGTATTTATGATTGGCAGTCCAGTGCAGCCCGTCCAAACACAGAGCAGACACACTGACATCAAACACACACAGCCCTGGTTCACACACTTATATCCTGTCTGCTTCCCAGAGCCTGACGCCTCCGTTCCTCATCTCTGCAGTAAATACCTGTAAACCCAGATGTGATTCTAATCAGACTTTTTAGTGTTCATTATTTATTCTATTATTTTTTGTATAAAAAAAAAAGCCATTACTAAACCAAATTAGTCATTTGAATTAGAAAACAGAAAACATACAGTATAATAGTCATGTTTAGTAGAGTTGCAATACTTTTAAATATAAGTGTTCCCCCTGTCTGATGGGAAAAATGTTATCACTTGTATTGACTGCAGTTTTTTTTCTTATTGCAATTTATTTTTTAGTATTTTAAAATGATTTTTATTTTGTATAGAAGTTTGTTTTTTTTATTCGAAGTTGTGACAAGTCATAATTGCACTGTTTCTACAATAAAAAAAAACTTGAGCAATTTAAGTGTATTGTTTAATTGCTTTTTCCTCCATACAATTTTCTAGAATCAATGAACGGTAATTAATACAAGTACAGGAAATATACAGAATAGGTGTGACTGAAGACTGGGGTTAGTAGGGTTTTTTTTGGGGGGGGGGTTGCGCTTTCACACAGGGTCAAATAGAGTAAATCGACACATACTCTACCTAATCAAAACAGAATAATATGTTCATTAAAAGTAATAAACATTACCTTTATTGATAAATAATTTCAAGTACTGCTAAATAATGTTTCTTGGGTTAAATGTTGTTGTATGTAATTTATTTATGTATTTGAGTGGAAATGTTTGGGAAGACTTCAGAAAACAGTTAATGTAACTTTACACTAATGTAACTGAGTATGTCCAAGTGACCTATAGCAGTAGAACTTAAACAGTTTATTTTCATGCTTTGTAAAAACTAAAGCTGTATAAGGCAGCGGGTTTCCTTAAGATTTTCTAGTACACGCAACTAGTTTGGGTTAAGAGTGTACTGGGGACGTGAACCCAAATGCAGAAAGAGCAGGAAACAGTGGACTTAAAACAGTTTATTCTGACTAAACAGGTAGAAGGAACAGACTGGAGCAGGCAGAGACAGAGCTCCAAATCCAAATCCAATCTTTACAGGCGGAGGTACACGTGAAGAGCAGGCTGAGGCAGAATCAAACTTCAAACAGGGGTCGATACCAGGTACAGTTTACGAACAGAGGTACAGACGGGGGGGCAGGCAGAGACAGGATCCACAAACAGAAAACGGGTAGACTAACGGAACATACCCTGTGTTCCAATACTTTCCGTACCTAGTTTGAGTATGAAGGGTGTTCACATTACGATTGCGGCGAAAATAAGTGTACTTAAAGAACCCGGATGGTGCACTCAAAATGGTCAAATCGTGAAGTGTGCAACGATGTACACTTTCTGCACTTAACGACCGCCATCTTCAGTACGTAGTGGAACAGGCAGAGCCAACTTGGCTTGAAAAATAAAATAAAAATCAATGACGGCGTCACATTTTAGATATAGCGTTTACGCGTGAACTCATTTTCAAGGTAGAGGTGCGTGAAGGGTTAAATATTAGCGAAGTCAGGGATGATTTTTGGCGGAATGATGAGCTGGGCGGGAGTCGCAATCGTAATTTCCAGTAAGTGCACCACGGAGTGTATGGTTTGGAACAACACTGTCCTGCTGAAATCAGTGCATCAGTAAGAGCAGACAGTGTACTGTGTAGAAGTGAACTCAATAAGTATGGATATTGGAACACAGGGAAAGAGAAGACTTACTAAGGAAGTATGAACTGGCTGGAACAGACGAGAACTCTGACGAGAACAGACGAGAACTTACATGAACCGACGAGACGAACCAACAAAAAGACTCAGACACGACAGGGTTTATATACAAGAGACAGAGGCGCGACAACAAGGGACAGGTGAAAGGCATCAGGGGTAATTAGGAAAAACACAGGTGGAGAGAACGGGGAACAGGAAGTAAAGACGAATACATCACACAAGAGGGAAAACTACAAAATAAAAGCAGATAAAGACTAAAGACTGGGGGCAGACGTGACACAAACTCTTTTATTCTGTTGGAAATTTTTATCTTTCCAGAAGTGACATAAGCACAATCTGATCATTTGTTCTCACTTTTATGTCATCACATTCTTGGTCATGAGCTTTTTGTCTGTTTTCAACCCACTAGTGACAAATTTCAACAAATGGAAGGTAGACATGTGACCTCACAGCGAGAGGAAGCCACTGCAGTTACACCCACTGAGAGGGAGACGAGCCGCAGCGTTGGTTAAATACTGTCTGAACCTAACAATAATGTAAAAAAAAAAAAAAAAGAAGATTGATTGTGTCAGGTTTGAAAAGCGGTCAGACGTATTGTTTTACAGGCTACAAAGAAAAGAGACGCAGATGAGTGGCTGCAGTTCACATAAATAATTGGAATCCAGGAAAAAAAATCTGTATTTGTGGTTCCCATTTTGTGCAAGCTAACATTAATTTATGCTGTATTTTTGGATAAAATCCTACTTTAAATTACATATATTTTTAGCTAACATTCCTTCTTAGTAAAGCTCTTTAATTTTAGCATCTTCCATTATATGTTTCAGACCTGAAATCATTTGTGTGAGTATGAACCTTGTGCTCCCCCTGATTTGTAAAGTAACTTAAACTGAGGCTAACCCAGTTTTCCAAGAGGGTGCAAAGCAGTTGTAGTTGTGTTGTATAAAGTATTAAATATACATAAATATCAAGAATACAAGTAGATAATGCATATATTCACTTAGGTCAGTGCTCTGTATCAGCTGGATATCTGCTCTAGTTTCGTACCCTTTTTGTCTGTAATGATGAAACCATGTATGTTTGTTTCAGGTAAAAACAGTGAGGATCCCTCTACACTGTAGAAATCAGGATACGCAATTTCTGTTCTGTGTTCATGGAACACTTGTTCTTTTGTAGTTCATATGAATTAATGTCAAATCCAATAGTTCATTTCATATTCCACATGTTTCCTGGTCTTTCTGTGTTTTTACTGCTACACTCCGTCATGCTGAGTAAGGTTCGTTTTGCCACTCAGTCCGACTTAGAGGAATGTGCCCTGGAGGGAAGTGACATAAACACATACCCTCTACAGTGTACAGATGGAAGCCGTTCTAGTACCTGGATGTCAGAAAATCACATGGGGTGGGGTACTTTGTTAAGTGATGTTTGTGGTGAAACACTAATGTATGTGGACTTACAATTCAAATCAATCAAATTGAATTTATATAGTGTCATGACACTTTACATTAAGACACATAGATGCACATGTGAGGGGGGCAACAGACATCCTGCCCCCTCAAATAAAAGTTTCTGAAGGTAGGGGAAAAGAAAATGAGGTGCACAACAGCAGGAGACAGCGGAATTCATGAAGTGTCTTAAGTTTCACTTTCACTTTTTAGGGTCATATGGTGTGACGTGCACGGCATCAACTGTCATTATTATTTGTGCATACTGTATATGTTATATTGTCTGTGCAGAGATGTAAATATTAAAGATAGTTCATTGACACAAATTATTTTCTTCCCTTATCCAATGAGAATCCATAATGAATGGGATCGATAAGAAAATTCGATAACAGAACCAGAATTGTTAAATTCTTAACAATTCCCATGACTTATCACATCTATCAACCAACCAGTCAATCTTTATTCATATACCACTTTTTATACAGTGAAGTGCTTTACATATAAAAATCAGTCCACCCCCCCACCGCCACACACACTCATATTACCAGTGCAGATACGTACAAAAAACAGCACAGAAAAGGACTGAGCACAGGAGCATCACAAACACGAGGTGTTATCATAGGGAGCCGTCTGCACTGGGGAGGGAGGGCAGCCACTGCCCCCAGCAACATGGCGTCACCAACACAAGCTGCGCCCTGACCAATGAGAGAGGGCCAAAACACCACTGCATCATGGCGTCAGGGACCCCCACCCCACCAGGAGGAGCAGACCCCAGGAAAGTGCCACAGCCACTGGAGGCACAGACGGCCCCCACTAGGGAAACACCGGAGAGTATAAATATAAAATGTTACTATAACTATGCAACTGTATAAATAAATGAAAATATATATTTATATAAAATGTTTATAAATGTCACTGATACAAACATGAGTCTTCCCTTCAACACCGATCTAGTTTTTACCAGTAATTAAAAAACTGTTGACTGTAGTTTTCATTCAGATCTAAGTGAGTACTGTCTTTGTTACTCATTCTGTGAAAACATGGGATCCAGACCCAGATTAAACCTTGCCCCTTCTTGTCATTTCCTGGTTAAACACTAAACACCATGATAATTTAGTTGAGGTCTCCTGTGTCGTGTGCACTCACACCATCATAACAGTATGGATGCAGGATGAGCTACTTACAGATCCAGTTACATTCTGGTCGTCTGTACTTTGATGCACGTGAGGCTGAATGGGATTTGTGTTGATTTATGGATCCCATATACCAACACCAGTGACTCATTGGATAATGAGCACAGCCACCCACATCCTCCCCCAGACACAGCAGCACATGATCAGGTTGAGTTTGGAAACAATTTAACATGGTCACAGGAAGTTTATAGTTAAAACACAACATAGTGTTCCCTGTTACATGTAAGGTTCAAATATGATCATTAATGTGAAGAGTTTGAGGCGTCAGAACGTCAAGGGAAGTAGAATAGAATAGAATAGGTTTTGTTTATAGTACACTGTCCAATGAAATTACAGGTGGTCTCTGCCAGTGACACTATGAAACTATATACAGCACTATAAAATACAGACATATTTTTAAAAAAAGAAAATATGTAAATATAATGCAAACATATAAAACTCGTGCGAAGCTGAATACGCACAATGGAAATATACCTGACACATTTTTTACAGTTTTAAATGCAGTGAAGCTCAGGGAACCTTTACATACTCTGTCTGGGCCAGATGTAATGAATACAACTATGACAGTTTTGTCTTTAAATGTTCCAATGTTCCAACATAAATACACATGGGGAGTGTTAATGTTGTGCAATGTAATACTGGATGATGAAGTCTGTGAAATGAAGATATTGTTTAAAGAAAAAAAGAAGAAGCGATAGAGATATATGTCAATTAGAGATATACTGTATGAGGAAGGTAAGAAAAACAGTATAAAAAAAAAAAAGTGTGCAGGTATATCACTGCAAACATGAGGCACATGTTCCATGTGTTTTACATGATTATTACAGTGAGGTATGGTGTGTGTTAACAGTCCGCTCAGCTCAGAGGAAGAAGTCATTATTCACTAAAAAAAAAAAAAAAAAAAAAAGCCTGATTTTGACCTGATTCTCACAGTCAGGCTCTACATTTTGGTCATCATTAATGCAGTTATTCCCAAATGTCTTTCGTTTCCTGGGATGTAAATTCAAACCACTGACTTTTATTCCATCTACATTTGTAATTATTCCTCCACTGCCAAAAACATGATTAAAAAAAGTACCTTATCCACATTAAGGACAAGACACAGGTGTGTTCAGTGGCAGTTATTCAAAAGGAGATCATAAAAAAAAAAAAAAAAATTTAAATAAAAAAAACATGACTAGCTCTTATGAAATAGCAGAGGGCGCTGAACAAAAAGGACTAAGGACTGGACAAGATACTTGTAGATTTCAGCTCCACAGTGAAACCAATGCAAAAATATGCAAAAGTATATCCATAGACTTAAAAAGTTAATCAGTGTTTGCATTACTGTCATGTTTACATATACAAATAAACATACAAAAATAACAATAATATAATTTGAAAAATAACATATATGCATCTGATTATAACAATTATTGGATTACTCCCAGTTATCAGATGTTTGAATAGAAACGGGCTCATTGTTTCCAAAAACCCTTTGCACAGACAAATCCATTTGTCTTTTTCTGAGATTGTTTCTGTTTGTGTCTGATTGAAGCTCATTGTCAAACACCTTCAGACGCAAAACACACCAAGTCTTCACATTCTGAAGGACGACTGTTGTTTGAAGCCAATGTTGTTGTTTCAATACATGATGAAGAATAACTGGACAAAAATAGTCACTCAGAAATAGTTCACTTTTTCGTGGGTGTCACGTCTGCCTCCGCACTGTACTGTTTTGTCTTCTTTTCTCCTGTGTGGTGTCCGTTGTCTTTACTTCTTGTTCTCTGATTTTCCCACCTGTGTGATTACCTGACCCTGCCCTGATGTGCTGCACCTGTGTCTTGTCTTCCTCTCCTGGTGTGTCTTTTGCATGTCTAGTTGCCAGTTTGTCTCGTTCCTTTTTGTGACGTGTCTGCATTATATCCTGTTTGATATATCTGTGTGTTTTTGACCTTTTTCTGTATCCGTTGTGAGCTTTGTCCTTCTTGTCTGAACAGTTGCCTGTCTGACCCACCCTTCCGGACCTGGACCCCCGTATCTGCTCCTTCCCTATCTGTGCCTCCAATTGGACTGATTTCATGGATTTTAACCTTCACTGTTTGTGGTACTTTGTTGCCTCGCCCTCATCTATACTTCAGCTGCCTTGGTGTTTGACGCTGCCAGTCGTATGATTTAGAACAGGGGGGGGTCAAACTCATGTTGGTTCAGGGGCCACATCCAGCCCAATACGGCTTAAAGTGGGCCGGTTCATTAAAATACTAACATAATAATATAGAAAGGATATCAGCTCCACAATTACATGTGTAATTACTATGTTTTAGTGTGAAAAAAGTACATTTGTATCGTAAATTTTTTTTTTTACATTTACACAGTATCCTTTAAAAACATGAGAAAAACATGAACAATAATAAATTTATTAAGAATAAGGTGCTTTTTTTTTTTTTTTTTTTACAATTTATGCCATTATTTGACCTCAGTTCCTCATTTTCATATGTTCATTATAACGTACAGATAATATTTAATAACATGGAGAATAATAGTACAATAACACTTAATTCTCTTGAGGCATTTCTTGTTCATATTTGTTCAGGTTGTTCAAATTTTTTGTAAAACACTAGTCTGTAAATGTAAACATTTTTTTGTAATTTTAAAAAAATGGTTTTGAAAAATCCATTATTAATCATTTATTCTCATAGTGTTTTATTGGTATGACCCACTTTAGATTAAATTGACATAAAATCTTTGCGGGCCAGATTGGACCCTTTGGCGGGCCGGTTTTGGCCCCCGGGCTGCATGTTTGACACCCTTGGCCTTTACTGTACAAGAAGAGCTGGAGAGGCCTTGACCTGCCAAGGCCTGTGAGGTCTGTGGGTGTGTGCAGGACATCCCATGACATGTTGTGTACTGTGCTGGGTGTAACCCACAGAGGGAGGGGAAACGACTGGGTAATAAAGCCAGCTCTGCCCCGCCTGTCTCACACAAAGAAGCAGACGGTAAGAATGACATAAAATAAATTTATAAAAAACATGTTTGTTTAAATTTAGGTTTAGTGAACAGTTGAGTCACATGTTTCCTGTCTGTTTCCTGTTTATCATATAGACCCTGGGTCTAAATGGACCAGTAGACCCCCCCTCCAATACAAGAGATAGGAGAGACTTAAGGACCGCCCACAGGAAGAAACAGTGGACATCCACTATATATTATAATATAAATATCAGCAGGTAAATCAGTAGGTAATAGTATTAAGATATGTCAGATTAGATTCAAACATATGGAATTATTTTCTGTTACAGCTCATGTACAGTGTGCAGTGTTGTTACTTTTCAGACCCCTTTAGTGACTCTTTTACAAAAAAGCAACTAGCGATAAATCTAGCGACTTTTTCTGGGGACTCTGGTGTGAAAGCATGTATCGTTCTTAAAGTACAAACAGACCAAATCCAGCGATGGAGGTTAAGATGACAGGTCCTATTCATTTTCTATGAGGAGTAGAAGATTCGGCCGCGCAGTGCATGATGGGTACAACACGTAAAATTGACGGCCCAGTCGCCATATGTGAATTTGCATAATCACTACTACTACTTAAATTCAGCAGTTCTAAACATTTTGGGGGTGTTTTTTACGCACTGTTTGTCTCTCCCACAATGTTATTCTTCTTTCCTACAGTGTCCATTACATTAGAATTATGCAAATTAGGTGATGATGTTATGCAAACTAGGCGATTACATCATTTAGCGACTTTTAGGACAGCCCATAGCTACTTTCCTTACTGAGGCGTTGGCAACAGTGACAATGTGATCGTTATAGCAATAGGTACTTTCCATTGGGCATACTAAATGTCAAAAACAGAGGTGTGTTGTGTCGGGTTTTCTATTAAATCACAAATGCGATGATTTGTTTATTTATTATTGAGAAGTCATTCCATAAACATGGCTACAAACATAAATATCTGCTGTTTTGAATCTAGAATACTCATCACCGCTCTATCAAGTACCAAGTATCGGTTTCTTCATATATCCACACATTTGTTTTAAAGTATTCTTCTTTGCTTGTTGTAACATTCATCAATATGTTGTTGTTTTTTGTTGTTGTTCACATGGCTCTAGTTGTGCAAAAAAAAAAAAAAAAAAAAAAGGTCTTTTCATTGCAGTTTTGCACGATATACCAATTTCGGTAAGTCCCAAAAACAATACCTCTCGCAAGCACAAAAACGTTTCCTCAAAAAAACATTTGCAAATTATGATGCACAAGCTGTATTTACGCAATTTGAAGGTAAATGGAAAAGCAACTGCAGTCTGTTCTTGGATCCGCAGTAATCTAACATGAGATCTGAAATAAAGGAGCACTTTATGAGACGAGATAATCTGATACTCCGTAGGGTTTAGATCAAGACACAGGACTGACGATTCGATTACAGATGACATAAGGTGCCTCCATCAAAGATGCTTCTGAGACAGATTCACTGACGCACAACATCAGTCCAACAGAGACAATGCGCCAGGCACTGTACGTCTGGTCTGCAGATGCATTTGATGTTCCACGGGTGGGCGATGACTCAGGGTTTGAAGGACTTAATTACTTTTGCTGTGGCACATGGGCCCACTCTGTCTACATGTGGCTGACTGCACGGCTTTCTTAACGCCTTGTCCTTTTCTTTTTTTTGTAATTACCTTTTTATTATTTTCAGACAGTATTATCTTATATGCATTTTACATCGTGTATTTAACTTCTACATATGTAAGGGGGGAAAAAAATCAAATTAAAATCAAAACCATACTCATAAAGGGCAGCAATGACAGAAATAACAAAAATATACACAGTAACCTGAAATACAGTTAATGAGAAATAATAAGTATTTTTTCCATTCCATTCTTCCCTTTTAAAAACCTTTTTCATCTGTAGGAGATTAACTCCGAACATGGGTCTGTGTGCACGTTGGCCTTATTGGGTAAAATCAGCTCTTGTTACAAAATCAACCCAGTTTTTCCAATAATTACCTCCACCAAGGAGGTCATATTTTCTCCTAACTCAAAAAGTTATGAACAGATTTTAATGAAAATTTCAGGAAATGTTCGCTCTGAGACAAGGAGGTGCTGATTAAATTTTGGAGGTGATCTGGATCACCGTCTGAATCCAGGAATTTTTAAAATGATTCTCTATTAGTTATTATTATTGGACTTGTTGTAGTACTAACAAACTACTAACTGACTGACCGTCGCAGAGAAAGTAAATTAAGGCCCCGCCTTAAAGCTTATTGGCTAGTTTTGCTTATTGCTACCAATCAGCGCTTTCACTGAACAGCACTCGCTCAAACAGACACACATGCAGTCACACACAGGTTCCACCAACACACAAACTCTCACACTCAAAAAACCAAACACCTCACATAGTCTAAAATCTGGGATATTTTATCCGACTCGCAAACATCAGGGAGTCGCCAGAAACATCAGGGAGACTCCCGGAACTTCCGGGAGACTTGGGATGTCTGCGTTACCTTCTTTGTGATTCCGTTTGCTTTGGCGCTGTCCTTGGTGAACTTTTTCCTTTTTTCAAAGACGTCAGCCACGGACATAAAAATGGATAAAAAACAAATGTGGCAGTAATATTGCGGGCTGTCAGTCACAATATGTGGGGGAAGTGTGCTGCTTGGCGGAGGTTTGTGTTCTCTGAGTGCTTTTATAATTGAAGTTGATTGAAGTCAAACAAGCTTCTCCATCCCATCGATATCATCTATAACCTCTACCCAATCCTCCATTTTTGGTGCGTCCTTTTACCTGCCACTGACAATATTCTGAATAGATATTAATCCTGTGAATTTGTTGTTCCCTGGTTCTCTTTTCCAAAGTCCAGGTAGCCCATGGGTTACGACGTACCCGACTTACATTATTTCAACTTTATGACACCGAAATCTCATCCACCATTACTGTACATACGTACTGTATACTGTACGTACAGTAAGTACAGTATCTTATTTTTTAGTTTATTTTATTAATATGAAGTATAATACATGTATTTGGATAGTTATTTAGAGATTTAGGGGGTATTTAGGGGTACCAAAGGGTTAATTCCGACTTACGCAGAGGACTACCTGTATATGAATTCAGTTGTCAATGGAAGTTGGACTTAAGAATTTTCTCCATGCTTCTATTCAAGTCTGCCAATAAGACACAATATCCTATCTAATATGATAAAATATATGAACATGATGGGCTTTATTTTCTCTGAATCATACGTTGAAATAAATAATTGAATTATTTCGCTCTCTACCTCTCTCGCACTTTCTCTTTTCTGTCCCTTGGGTCAGTTTTAGAGCTCGGTTTCATAACAGTGCAGTCTATCACAGCTTTGACAATAATGATGATGAAGAATGAATGATGAAGAAATGAAAATGGCCTGTGTGAGTGGCTCTTCAATAAATGTGGTCCTTACAAAACGGTATGATTACCAGCTCAAGGACTGAAATCCAGTCGTTTCAGACATTTAAAAGCGACCTCTTGAGCTGCTGTTTTTCAGTTTGCAGGTGCATTTATTTTCAGCCACAGAAACAAAGTACACGTGCTATTACTTCACCTTTACTCTGCTGTTCCACAAAAACTAAGATGCATTATACACAACTCAGACTTTGTTTCTCATATGGCTTTATAAAAACAAATTTATCTTTCTGTATGAGCAGCAACATGTGAAAATATGCTCTTGTGACAAGTATAAAATGCTGATATTCAATGGAATTATAGATTTAATTTAAAAAAGAAACCTTAAATGACAGGTTTATTATTATATGAATTGTTTATAAGGATACAAATCTAAAACTGATGAAAAAGCTTAAAATTACATCAAACTAATTATACGGCATTTAGCATAATTTATAATTCATATCTTTAGTGCACTATTATTTACGAACAAAGCCCATAGTGCACATGGTAGCACATATGTCATGCTTTAGATTTGCTCAGAACACCTAATCACAGATCTTATGTGCACCTGCGATGTAAGGTGAATACAATGGATGTGTGGGATTAACAGCACGCAAACACATTGACAAACATATATTCCTTAAAAACATTTTATAGTATAGTGCAGTTAGCACCTCAGTGTGTGGCGAAAGAATCAATTCTGCAATGGATTATCTTTGACCTAAATGACAGGACAGGTCAGCTGTTATACACCTCTGACATCACTCCTGTCATGACATCTGGGTCATCGGAGATGAAAAGAGTGGATCCTCTAAGCATGTTTACCATATAATTAATTAATTAATTAATGACCGTGAGACAGTTATGGTCCATTAGCAGAACATGGGTGTTTGCAGGTCATATGAAGTTTATATTATACAATATTATAACTATATTTAGTTGTAAATAGGACAGAACATTAGCTCTTATTCAATCCACAGAATCTGTTTCTGTAAATAATGACAATGTTAAGACCAAAGGGTTCAAATGCGGCTGGAATGGAAAGTGACAGCAGGCTTCTACAGACTAACATTGAATTTCTATGAAAAAAAAGAAAATAAAATATAAGTCACAGTCTTCCCTGGACCCCTGGTAAAGGTTCTGGTCCATATCCAAATGATTCCACATAAAAGAGTTGGGCTTTGTGAGCTTCTGTTTTGTTTCTTCCTCAACAGACAGTTGAACTGTGACTAGTATAAGGTACAAGACTGTTCTACTGTTTCACAGCGTTATTAAACGTCAACTTCTATCATTATTTCCTTCCTACTGCTGTGTCTCCACTATGGTTGAATACATTGTGCGTCATTTCTGTGAA
>JAPSES010007604.1:0-14365 GCA_029822895.1 Maxillicosta whitleyi
TGCCAACAAATCCTGAAAATTTCATCAAAATCCGTCCATAATTTTTTGAGTTATGTTGCACACAAACAGACAAACAAACAAATAAACAAATGTTGGCAAAAAAATAACCTCCTTGGCAGAGGTAATTATGGGAAATTTCTCCGAGCCCTCCATTAATAGTGTGGTTCTGGAAGATCTCTGTTTCAAGGGCTATACAGCTCTCCGTCTTAGCCTTTCCCCTCCGTCTAATTGAGAATCTGGACAACACTACCCCTTCACATGTACCCGCAAAAACGGAGGGGTAGCGGTAATGGGTAGGGGGGAGGGCCAAGGGGTGAATTGGAATTCATCCCATATTTACACTGCAGATTAATGGTTCAGAATGTGATATTTAGTGACATTTAGCAGTGAAGATATGCAGATCAACCATCTGCAACTGGTCCTGGTCCACACAAACAAAGATAAGGATAGTACCCCCCCACCCCCACCCCCCCCATAGCTATATAATAGGTCTAATCTGTTGAAACATTGCACCTCAACATGGCGGACCCTGTGTAGGTGACCTGCTCTCTCTACAGATTTAGCTAATTTGAAAAGACAGCAGTTCTTAATTTAATGTGGTGATACTCTAATTAATACACACTTGTGCAATTAGGTCTTCCCAGGTATTCTCCACACATCCAGTGTCTGTCCACGGACCAGCCAGAACAGTGTTTCAGGATAGTTTGGTTTGATACTGTTTGATCTGATCTTGATTTCCGATGCCAGGTACTGCAGACGTGTCTTCCTCTGTTTATACAACCTCTCTGTTCTGACACTGAGCTGTCCAACATGTAGGATGCTGCAAAATCTTCTGCTGCTTCATATTCCTGCTAGATATTGAGATATTGGCACATTTGTTTTCATTTAGATTAGATGGAGCTTTATTGATCCCTTGGGCAGAGTCCCTCACATAGTGTTTATTTCAGTAAAGATAGGAATTAACCCATAAAGACCCAAACAACCGCCATTGAGCAAAATCATCTGACAATCTGAACTGTTTAATAGCTGTTGATCCACTAATTCTATCAATGCATGGAAGTAATTGGTGAAAATGTAGTTTGTCGTCTTTTCGTGGTCATCAGATATGACCCTTTTGGACGTACAGAGGCTTCATAGTGAACCTGGAAACACAGTCATTTTATAGAAAATTGATTCACCAGTAAAAAACCATGGAGTTTGATTAATAACATTGGATGGAGACAATTGCTCTATTGTTCAGTTAGCAGGAAAAAGTCACTTTTTTCTTCAGTTTTCATTATTTTGATCTTATAACCATTGAGTTTACTGTAAGCTTTTATGAACATCAGCATAACCAGTGAACTACATATAGGAAAAGGCATTATTTTAACTGAAAAAACATAAAATATAAAGGATTGCATTGTAATAAATGGTGATAAATCACTTATGAATGGTTGAAATAGAGAGAATAATTCATTTTTTATGGGTTATAGATCAACAATGTTTTCTATTATGCTCGGTCTCTGTTCATATCCATCTTTAATTCACATTCAATAATCTTTGATTTATAGATGAGTAGAATGAATGTAAATAAATGAAGCCACCGTTTGACTTCTGTGATATGGAAATACAGCTATGTGCTTAAAGATGAGATTTATTTGGCAATAACAGTGTCAAAGACCTAAATCTTATTTATGAGTTTATGCACTACTTTAACAGTCTGATAATGACCGAACTTTATGATGATGTCAAGGTAATAAAACTGGTTACGAGTATGGCAACATATAGTATCTAGAGCCATGCATTTTAACGTGAACACTTATTCGAAGATAAGAGCAGAATATATATAAAAAGAATTAACAAAAGACGATTTTGGTTTATTGTATCATTATATAGGTGTTTCATAGGTGGATATCATGGTTTTCTTCATCTCACACTGCAGCACCCTTTGAGGACTTTCTTCATTTAATGGATGCAGGGTAAAAGTAAAACAATTCAGATCTCATTGTATGGCAGTGATTCTCAATCTTTTGTAGTGCAAGGTCACTCCTTATTGTTTAAATTAAGTTCCAAGGTAACCTGAAATTGCCCTTAGATGTGAATGTGAGAGTGATTGGCTGTTCATCTCTATATGTCAGCTCTGTGATGAACTGGCAACTCATCCAGGGTGTACCCCACCTTCACTCACCCTAGTGAGGATAAAGCAGGTTCAGAGGAAGAATGAATGAATGAAGTTCCAAGGCCTATTTTCTCAAATTAATGACAGAAAACATCATTTGGCAATAGAAGGTGGAGTAATAAACTAGGCTGTAAATATGCCATCATCTACAGTAATAACCAAAACAAATACTTCTGCTGTTATGAATATCATTTTGATGTGTTCATGTTTTGTCACAGCTTTTACTGGCATGGTTACATCCCATCGCCTTTATAGTTCAGTATCCAATCCACTTTGTGTTGCCGCTGCTTTGTTATCAGTGGTACAGTCATGGAAAAAAATATTACACCACCCCTTGTTTTCTTCAATTTCTTGTTCATTTTAATGCCTGGGACAATGAAAGTTTTTTTTTTTTTTTTTTTTTTTTTTACAAATATAATGATTATGACAAAAAATAGCTCATAGTAGTTGAATTTCAGAGCTGATATCTATCCATTTTTCATGTTTTCTTGACAATAACTAAAATGACTTCAGTTCTTACATCAATATCTATGTTATTGTACTGACACAAACAGTGCTTTTAGACATTCCATGTTTTGTTTTAATCACACGACACACACAGGAGTTACTACTTGATTGCATAACCATTGTTTTCGATGACTTTTGATGGTCTAATAATTTTTTCTGCGACTGTACGTGTTTTACTATTGATACTGAAGGCGTTATTCAGTTGATATTCAGTTTTAACTTTTTCCAAGGTATGTTTTTATTAGTGTTTGTCTTTCTGTCTGTTAGACTCTAGTGTATGCAGTTTTGGACAGTTATGTATTATTTGTATTATTTTTATTTTTGTTGTGAGTTCAAGACAGTGAGAACAGGTATATATACTCTGGAAATTCCATAGATTCCCATTTGTTAAAATAGGCCAACAGTCAGGAGGAAAAAAATCACATCTTAGTCAAAAATGTTCTAATTTTATTCTAATTTACCACATAAAGAATGAATGAATTGTCTTAATTTCTCAGCATATATTTTACATGCAACCCACTCATTGAAACTGAACCCCTGCATTTTCTACATCCCATCACTAGCTGAACATGCAGGAACACACCCAGGAACCCAGGGAGCAATTGGGAGGTTATGTGCCTTGCTCAAGGGCACATCAGCCAGCACCGGAATCAAACTGGTGACTGTCCCATCTCAAACTAACTCTCCAATTATACACATACATGTGTAGTGTTAGGATGTATTACCGTAAAAATGGTGATCGTTCTAAAAAAAAAAAAAAAAAAATACACAATAATTACATACATTTACAACAACTTCTTGAGAGAATTTGTCATCAAATTTGACTGCCATGAAGATTTACACTCATGTTTCTAGATGTTGTAGATGCTTTTACTCATAAAAGCATGTAGTTTTGTAATTTATTAGAAAAAGACTTGATTTTAGTCTAACCATTTGGCAGTGCCGCTACCTCCACAGCCCACTAGATGCCAGTCTGACGCCCACAGCCCACTGGTTAAGAGTGACTTCAACGTGACAAAGCTGAGTAGGAACCTGCTCCGGTGTTGTCCATGTAGGGCCCTCTTCTGACTGCAGAGATGAGAGGGTGTAAAATGAGCTTTAACAACACGAGATGACAGGCGGCAAAGAAACACACACAGGCAAATTACCACACTGCGGAATCTTGCCATGCACTTCAAGTACATACGGTGACTTTTTTTTTTCCTCTACTAAATATACCTCTGTTTTTTCCTCTTTGAACCAGAAAATAACGCCACCCTCTTATTGCCACTCCACAAAATGGAGGAGTGAAAACTAATTCTGAAGTCACACAAAAAGCAGCCTATTCTATTATGTTACTGAGAACATTGCATTAGCAGCGGAAACAAAAAATGACTTTAATATAGTAGTGTAATGTACTAAACTGGCCTCTCCGTTCTAACAAAATGAAAGTGATTGTACTAAGAGTCTTTTTTATTTCGGTGTTAACACACTAGCTGTGCAGGCTTTGTGTAATATCAAGGTCAGACTAGTTGACATCCGGATTGTGCCTGACACCCACTTTGCTCTCGTACTCAGATTGCCCTCATTTCTTTACTCTCCTGCTCCCAATCGCTTGTTAATTACCAATAGAAGACATACTGAGCAAAGTCAGGTGGAGGGTAAAAGCTTTGGGATCCATCTATAGCATGGTGTGTGTGGATGTACAGAGAGACTGACAAGAGGCAATGAATAGTAAGCAGTTATTCATTTAATAGTCGGATGAAAAGGAAACTGAATGTCACTGTATTGTCAAGTGAGGTAACCATCATATTTTATCAGTGGTAATGCACAAGAGTGTTGATTGTTTACAGGTTAATTGTGGCAATAATTGCTATGTATCAGAGCGAGCTAGGTTTCTCTGACTTGATCGTGAAACATTCCTGACAGATGAGGTTGTGTATTCATAGGAAACAGCAGCAGGAGGTTTCGTGGTGGGAAACACTGAAAAATCAATTAGGGCCATGGTGCCACAAAACAGTTCGAATTCCCCCTCAACAATCCCACCAATTTGCACATAAATAGAGTGACGAGGCCTCATAATGCTGCATGGAGAAAATAACTTTGCACTGAATGGGGTCTCAGGGAAGCTTGGCCTTCTAACCTTGTGTGTTCGTGTACGGTTCTTGAAAATAAAAAAAATAAAAGTTAGTACCATGTAAGGATGCAATGGTACAGGGTAGCCCACGGTTCGGTCCGTACTTCGGTTCAGTTTCGGTACGTACTTTGTGAGAGAGAGAGAGAGAGAGAGAGAGCAGTAGCTGTATAAAGCACTAACCTAAAATCTATATCAAAACCGAAATCCCACGCTTCATAATGGACAGAATGGTACATGGTTTTCCTGAGTACCAGTGCATCTCTAGTACCATATGTATTTTCAGAGTCTTAAAAGTCTTGGATTTACAAATCTGCATTTAATACCTCAAAAATGTCTTTAAAATGTATTACATATGATATGGGATGGGGTGGGACCTTTCTGTGTGAAGTTTGCATGTTCTCTGCATGTCTGTGTGGGTTCTCTCTGGGTACTCTGGCTCCTCCCACCATCCAAAGACATGCACTGATAGGTTAATATGTTAATCTAAATTGTGTGACCCTAATGAGGATGAAGCAGGTTGAGAAAATGAATGAAGGGAAAATACATGATTTTCACTTAAAAAATACCCACAAAATACAAAAGATAATATTAAGTGGTGGAAAAATCACTTAATAAAGGTTAAATGGAGTGAAGACAACCCACACTGGGTTAAGACAGGCAGCAAAACAAAAAATACTGCAAGACCATTCACAGGGCAGATCTTTCCCTTCTACTTGGGTTCATATTTTAAAAACAACCTGAAGAGAAAGAAAATGTAAAGAAATTTGGTGTGTCTACAGTGCTACTCTGATCATCACAACTTTCTTTGGATCATATTCTTAAATCATCTGAGAAATAAACACTTAGGTCAGTCACGCACAAAGATCACAAACAGTATACATGCCCCTCCCCTCATGTCAGTTCATTAAAAACCAAACCTAATGTGATCCAGTCAGTTGTACAGAGGATACTAAGTGAAATGTATTAAGAATGTATTGGTATTTGACTCTTACCACTGTGTGTAAAAGAAAAACCAGGTCATGTGCTGGTACGTTTTGCAACTTTTAGCAATGACTGTAAAAGAACCAAAACTCAAAATGGGGAAAGTGCAAGCAAAATACACTGAAGGATTTACAACATTTAATGGAAGAAAATAGTGTTGCTGTAGATGAAGAAGGCAGTATCAGGTGTGTCTGGTTCCCCTGCAGACACCTGCCTAATCTGTCATTTCACTGTTGGCAGAAAGCTCAGGTGCTCGGTTGTTGTCGGGGGCTTTTGTGGTCAGACGGTTGTTTGCTGCCAGGACCTCTCATTTGTGCTCTTCTTTGTCCAAGGCTAAACCCACTGCCCCTGTGGGTATTTTTAGTCCGGTGTCTGGATTCCACTGACAGGGATCACTCATTTGGTCCAGAAGCGCTTAGGAGATGTGACATATTTGATATGTATGCATAGATGTATAGATGTATAGGTAGGTAGGTAGGTAGGTAGTTAGATAGATAGATAGATAGATAGATAGATAGATAGATAGATAGATAGATAGATAGATAGATAGATAGATAGATAGATGTAATTGCTTTTTTTTAATTTGGAAAGATGCTTTACAACAAACAACCAAGCACATTTGTATACCATGTCTGATTCATCAACAATGGTATAGCATGAGCTTTATCATACACATGTTCCATGTTTAAGTGGTGAATAGACTGCACTTCTATAGTGCACTTTCTACACTGAAGCACTTTACAAAGCCTCACATTCGCCCATTCACACACATTCATACACCAGTAGGCGGCTGCTGACATGCAAGGCAATTTAGAAGCAATTTAAGCTTCAGTGTCTTGCTCAAGGACACTTCGAGTGTGGACAATGTGTGAGTGTTAGTATGTGTGAGACAGAGTGTGGAATGTGGAAGTGTGGACAGTCAGAGCTAGGGTTTGAACTGCCACCCCGTCGGTCTTTAAACAACCTACTCTACGAACAGCCATAGCCGCCCTTTGAAAAAACAACAAAAGAATAAAGACAGCCTTAAAGTCTTAAAGTAATTTTTTTTTGTTTTTTTTTTTTGTTATATTTTGTTAAACATACCTTATAACAAAAAGTCGTCACATTTTTTCCTTTTTTTTCATTATTCCAAAATCCACTCAGGTTTCAGCTCCAGTACATTCAACCAGTTCAATTATAACTTGTCAGTTCCACTTAAGTTAACCTGGTCTCAATGGGGTGATGTATACAGTCCATTTTGATCACATTACCATAAATGTAATAAACGTATCCTGTTTTACCTTTTAATGAAAACAACAGTTTCTCCATTACATAGATTTCATGAATTACTTTCAACCAATTTTCAAGTTGTGGTGCATCTGGTTGTAGCCACTTTCTTGTCAGAGCTTTTTTTCGCTCCAATAATTAGTACTGTCATTAAATATATGTCTCCTTTAGTTTGACTGTTCTGCATCTTGGCTGACATATACAGTGTTAAAGCATCAAATGGTCTTAAAAACAGGTTCCAAATGATTGTGGATGTTCTTGTTTTACTTTTTTATACATTGGTTATGAACAAGAAGTTATGTCAGATGTATAGAAATATTAACTGAATATATTCATAAGGACAGTCTGACTGATTCCACTAGAGGGAGTAGTAAATGTCCAATGGTGAGGAAAACTAACACCACTTGGCCAAACTGTCAGAAAATAATGATGTGGGATGAGAGCCACTAAAAAACAACTTTTATATTGACTAAGTGATAAAAAGCTAGAAGCGCTGTTGTTGTTTTCACCACTGGACACAACTGTAAATGAAAAGAAATGAGTTTGATGATGAAATTACAACATTTTTTCTACACAGATGAGTTTGATTATGAAGGTAAAGAAAGTATAAAGTTATTATGTGATTTTTTTTTTTAGTTCATTGTTTGTTGTTCCATGATTCTGATTAAACTGCAACAGTTCTGACCTTGTTTGGACAGTTTTGTATTGACGACACAAACCGTACAAAAAACTGAGGTGAGATCTGATTTTACTGTGGCTGTTTCATGTCTGTAAACAGAGTGAAGCTAACAGAGCTATAATGTAAACTATCAGCATGTGACGATTATAAGACACAGTGTTATTTTGAATGTCAAAATGAGCAGATTTGAAGAACAAAACCTGATGATACCATAACAAAGACGTGCGTAAATAATGCTTTAAATTTAATTCAGTGACATATATATTCTGTGGATATATAGCATTGATTGTTTGTGCTTTTAGGAGTCGTGACTGTGCTCTGGCTCATGACTTCCTTCTACTGTTGACAGTTTGGAATAACAATACTATGTATAACCCTATTAAAATAAAGTGTTTGTATAAATAATGCAACCGCTCAGCAGTGCTATCTTGTAGACCCTCTTATTCAGCCTCTTCATTCAGAAACACTTGAACTGAAGAAGAAATACAAGATCATCCTTCAGTGTTGAGGTTGATCACGCTCAGTTCCATTTATTAGTGTAATTTTTAAAAAATTAATCCATGGAAAAGAAAGTGAGACCATCTACGTACGCGCCTGTGGAAAGGTAATTGTACTTTTATATACTTTGCCCTCTACGTAACCTTCCCTAAAATCTCAAAAACACTTCCTTCTTCTCTGTTCTGGTTTGTTTTTTTGTGCTTTCAGAAAAGACATAGATAGTAGTGATGATAAGTGGGGTTGCAGGGGATGAGAGTAAAAGATAAAACAAAGAGAAAAAAAACAGAGGATGGTGAGAGGTGAAGAAGGAAGTGGATGGAAAGGCTAGTCAGTGCCAGAAGAGGTGTAGTGTTTTCCTTCAGGGCTGAGCTGTTTAATTAACGCTGCTGCACTTACCACTTCCAATCCTAAAAGCAATTTCTGCTTCTCTTGTTCTGTCTCTCCAGCTCTGTCTCTCTCTTTATCCATCTACTTCCTGCAGATTACTCAGATTCACTTCACTTCCACTGTTTATCTGTTAATTAAAAATAAGAGATTCTACTGATTTGTTCACGTGTGACACCGTTACAAAAACAACACATGGTTTGATATCGCACTAATTAATCACTCACTCACTCTTCCTCATGACTGAATCAAGTCATTGTATTTCTTTTATTCCCGTTGGTAAAGACTTTCTTTAAAGCAGTTCTATGTAGTATTGATATTCCAAACACTATGTATAGTTGCGCTCATTTGCAGGGGTGGAGGAAGTAAAAGTACCAATACCCTGCAAAATATTTACTCAAGTAAAAGTAGAAGTACGACATCAAGAATTTTACTTGAAAAAAGTACTAAGTATTTACCTTAAAATGTATTTTAAAGTATAAAAGTACAAGTACTCACACATTGTCAGTCTGTGGACTGTGTCATTATGATAAAGAATGTAGACATACTTATTTATGCCTCTGACAATGTCACTGCTCAGTGTCACAACTATATTATGTGTATTAAAAGATTGGTGTCAATATTGTGCGTGCAATTTTTCATGCAAGATTTAGATGAAAAGTAAAAAAAAAAAAAAGATTTAGACGAAAAGATGTTGATATACTGTAAGGAGTAACAGCATCAATTTATGAAATGTAAGAAATAGAAAGTACAGATAACTGCCAAAACAAAATGTAGTGAAGTAAAAGTATAAAGTAAAGTACAAATACAAAAAAAAAAACTACTTAAGCATGGTAACGAAGTAAAAATACTTTGTCACATTCCACCACTGCTCATATGTGTACATACCCTGACCCAAAACACAAGGAGAAGCAGAAAAAAAGTGAAGGTGAAGGAGTGGCCGTCTTAGACTCCTGACCTCAGTATCGTTGAGCCTCTTTGGGAGGTGTCAAACATGCAGTTCATGCAAGAAAACCCACAGTCTTAAAGGGGACGTGCAAAAATCATTTCTTGGGGTAATGTTGCT
Source organism: Maxillicosta whitleyi (assembly GCA_029822895.1). NCBI lineage: Eukaryota > Metazoa > Chordata > Actinopteri > Perciformes > Neosebastidae > Maxillicosta > Maxillicosta whitleyi. Next base: position 9,656 of record JAPSES010007604.1, read on the forward strand.
CTTGTTTGGGTCTCGTCTAGTCTTATAAACACTCCAAGTCTGACCCACTATTTTCTGTGAATTACTACAATGAATTTGTCAGAAGCTCTGGTTGAGCCATTTAGATTTCCCTCCCCATGTGACGTAATAATGGGGAGAAATCCAATAAGGGGGCCTTTACTTCCTATCCAGGGATGTCCAACTCCGCCCACAAATGACGTTGTGATTGTCCAACATATTAGTTCGATTTGCCAACTGCGAGCTTGCTCTGCATCTGGGTCTGATTCAGGATTGAACACATACGGTTGTATAACGGTTCTGCGGGCAGCCATAGCAATTTAGGTAGCCTTTGGCTGTGGACTCAAAGGGGGCACGGTCAGACAGAACACTTTGGAAATCTTTCGAACGTCTCTGACAAAACGGTAAAAATGACTGGCACTGACAGGAAAACAGAGCTGGTGAAACTTTTTTGTTTATATGATTTTGAGCAGGAAACTTCATGAACATGTTTTGTATAGTCCATAGAACATTTTAACTGGAGTATATGAAGGTATGGCCCCTTTAAAGGAACTGAAGGTGTTTTACCAAGAAGAATGGGCAGCTTGTTGGTGTAAATCAGGGGTGTTCAATCCTGGTCCTGGCTACTATCCTGCATGTCTTAGATTTTAGTTTGCCTCTTCCACCTGACAGTATATATCAGATTTCTGCAGAGCTTGATGATAGGCTTATTATTTAAATCAGGTACATCTAAAACATGCAGGATACTAGCGCTCCAGGACCAGGAGTGGACACCCCTGATGTAAATAGATTCAGTCCATTTCTCTACAATGAAATATGTTTGTGTCTTTGGCAGAGGCTTCTCTGTAAGACTAATGATGATTTTTTTTTTTTTTTTTTAATATTTGGAAGTACATGTAGCTCCTTTAAGCTCATGAATCTAAAAGTTTATACTTAAATTTTAATACTTTAAAAATGTTTATTTCCACCAGTCTTCTTTTGCATATTGCTGCTGTTAACTGTTACATCCTCCCATAGTGGGAGCAGTAATATTTTATTTTATCTTATAAAAGTTTATATATATATATATCTGTTTTCACTTTCTCTCTACACCCTGGTCTCCTTTCATTTTCACTCCTCCATCTTTCTTTTTCCATAGCTCCTAACACCTCCCTCTAGCTGAGTCTCCTCCTCTGTCCATCGCTGAAATGGACAGAAGAGGAGGTGAGAATGAGAGTCTGGCAGGAGGTTCTCTCAGGAGATGTGACCTTCCTTGCCATGCATGACATATTACACACTAGTGCTTTTTCACTTGTCAAGATTAAGTTATTTGTAGAACATAGACGAATGTACAACTGCTTTGTCTCCTCCAAGGGTCATGACCTTCCTTTTCCTTCTCTAATCTTCATGTATTGTACTTTAAAACAGAATACATCTTCTCTCAAGATTACACCAAAAATTTGTCAAACTCCCCCAGTATTAAAATTAAAATGTTAATTGGAGATGGAATACGGCTCGGTTGACAGAGCGAGTCATCCATTGACCAAAGGGTTGGCAGTTTGAATCCTGGCTGCAACTGTCCATACCATGGGCAAGACACTGAAAACTACATTTCTTCCAGTAGGGTCTGAAAGCACCAATTGTATGGCAGCGTGTGTGTGTGTGTGTGTGTGTGTGTGTGTGTGTGTGTGTGTGTGTTTGTGAATATGAGGACTTGTAAAACGTTTTCAGGACCATAAAGGTGTATAAAATGTGCCATCTAAGTGCAGTCCATTTAGCAAGATTTCCATTTAAATAGATGTGTGTTAAGCCATTCTCTACTGTTAAATGTTTTAAAACTATGATAATGTAGCTTATGACTCACTGGCAATATTATATGGAAGTCCTCATATCTGCAGTTTGACGATTTGGGTGTGTATGACGGCATTCCCGGGATTAAAAAAATCCCCCATCTTTACATTTTTCCTCCTTTTAATGAGATTTCAGGTCAAATATAAGCTTGCGTCTGCTGTGACAGCCTCAGAATGACCCGTGTGTATGAAAGCTAACTGGGTAGTGTTTCACTTTATTTAATGAAATGTAGTTAATAAAACATAACAACACTTTTTTTTTTCCTGATCAAGAGCTCGACTGTAGTTGTGCTTGATAGATTGCACTAATAAGACTGTAAACTTGTTTTGTTACGCAGAGAGAGAGAGAGAGAGAGAGAGAGAGAGACCTATTCCTACTACAGTATCTTTAAGAACCATGATCATGTGGAGCCTAATATCTAATTCTGTGTGAAAACTGCTTCATACACACTCAAAAATGTGAATACAAGCCTTGAAGCAGTCTGATCAAACCCTTTAATTGCTGACAGACTGGACACACCACCACAGTTAAACTCTAACTATGTGTATTTCAGTGCCACTCGCCTCTACTCGGTTTCAGTCTTTTTTTTTCATTACACTTGAGTCTAATGGGGTCATCACAGCAAGGCGTCTGGAAACTCCTGTGACATCATTTGTATGTGACACAAGACAACACTGCAGGACTTGAGGTCACTCTCATGACTCATCCAATAGAGCTGCACGATATTGGCAAAACTTGCACTGTGCCATATGGGTGTAGAGCGTTGCATTAATGATAATATTGCAATAAAATTTTGTAAATTGTGTGATTAAAGGGAGGTTTGGTCAAACGTGACTCATCCTCACATTTTAGTTTTTGGTTGTTGTTTTGTTTTGTTTCATTTTTGACAGTGGTAAGCACTTTTATTTTGTGCATGTATTAACTTTTTGATAATTTGCAAAACTTTCTGTTGCATACAAGAATCACAGTCGCACAATGCTTCAAATCTAGTACTGAGTCTGGAGTGTGTGTGTGTGTGTGTGTGTGTGTGTGTGTGTGTGCGCGCGCATGTCCGTAAATGATCTGCTTGTGTTTGTGAGAACGTTAGGCTTTACAACTTTTCAAGCATTCCTTCATGTGTGTACATTCAGGTGTTTTCTACGCGCGTGTGATGTCAGAAGGTGTCGGTGATTAATTGCACGGTAGCGATTGAACAAGCATTGTTTAATTAAATCCTCTGCTAATGTCAGAGTTTATGTTTCTTGGGAGACAAGAGGTTGGATGTTCTGTATCCCTTTCAGTTATTATCCACTCCCAGCATGCCTGTGTGTGTGTAATGTGTGGAGGTGTGTGGTAATTCTTTTTACTGCTCCTCAGGGTAAATAAGAATCAAAGTGTAATTCTGTTTTAATGAAAATCTTCTGAAAATATTTCCAGAATCACATCAGATGTTGTGCCATGCATTGCAGTTGGTCATTTTTGTACCTAAAGCTGTGATGTAACCTTGGTCCAAGTTAATCCTGTCTCTGAATTCAATCAATCAATCAATCAAAAATAAAAAAACAAACAAACGTGTTTTTCATCAAAAAACTGTTATTTATATATATTTGTAAATCCTGGACAAGTCGCTAGTTCAATACATGGCTGACATATAGAGACAACCAATCAATCCCTGTCACATTCACACCTATGGGCCTATCAGTGCATGTGTTGGTGGGAGGAAGCTGGAGTACCCGGAGAGAACCCACGCATACATTTATGTATTTGGCACATGCTTTTTTCCAAAGCTACTTACAGAGTACATGCAAATGCCACAGAATCAAACCCAGGACCTTCGTGCTGTGAGACAACAGTGATATCCACTGCACCACCATGTCCCTCTGTTCTGTTCTGTTCTGCTCTGTTCTGTTCTGCTCTGCTGTTCTGTTCTGCTTTGTTCTGTTCTGTTCTATTCTATTCTATTCTATTCTATATCAACAAGAGTATAATGTTGATGTCTTTACAACATCACTTTCTATTTCACAAGAAGTCAATACTTTGATAAACATTATTGATATAAGAATGATTGGATGCTGGATCCATATTGTCAAATGTATAATAGTTAGAGTTTTGACCTTCAGATGTCTCCAACTGTTTTCCTTTTCTCTGCATTACTCAGGGTATCACCACAGCCTCCCCTCGTCTCCCTACACGTCCACGTCTGGTCCTGATGGACATAGATTACCTCCATGTGGCACCCTTTCTTCTGAATACCTGAACCAGAGCAGTTCCACTAAGGTCCTCCTCCTCATCTGCAACACAGCAGGGTCTGGACAGCAGGCTGTCAGGTGAGCTGCACTGCCATCCATCCATACGGTGTTCGATACATTCAGACTGATGAGCTGCCAGTGACGCATCGCTGACATTAGGACCTAATAGTTCTGTTAGGAACACAACAGCAAAGGTTCACTTAACTTTGAGATGAATCATCCTATGGCTGTATGTGTTTTGGTGTGAGGCTTCAGAAGTGCATCCTCATCTTTCGTGCTGCTCTCATGTCTAGAGTCTTGAATAGAATCACCTTTATTCTCTACAACTTTGATCATTCAGTTCTGCGTCAGTGTCAACATCTGACTTCTGTTTGACTTTGACCCGTACGTCTATTACATGAATTCCCCTGACTGTGGGGTTTTATTTAGCACATGGAGCTTAGGTTCTCATTCAACTGTAGCTGCACACTGGTGGTGTAAATACAGTGTAAAGTCTAAATGTACGTAGTTCTCATGTAAGAAATAATGTTTTATCAATTATACAGTTTTCCAAAAAAATATAGTCAATCACTTAATATCAATGATTTTTTTTTTTTTTTACTATTGAGTAAATCATAGGGACTTCTATATACTCTACTGTCATTCAATAATTCAT
>JAPSES010007612.1:0-14365 GCA_029822895.1 Maxillicosta whitleyi
AGTCGCTCCAGAGTATAAGCCGCACCCCCGGACAAACTATGAAAAAAACTGCGACTTATAGTCCGGAAAATACGGTAAATATATATGGAGAAAAATCGATTTGGGAACTGCTATAAAAGTAGCACTGGGACTTCATGGGTTCATTTGAGTTAACACGAGTTAAGTGTATTTTCTGTTTTTTATGTGATGTTTTCTTTCTCTGTGGTAGAAGGCGATATTATCTATGCTCGGATTTCTAATTCTTACACTCTCTTCTGGTCTTATTCTTTCTTAAATATGTCAAACGGATCCACATGGATTGAATATCTTCTTCAAAAAGGCCTGAACTGAAGCACAGTCGGTCTGTTTTCACCTCAATAGGCCCAGAGGCTCCTTTTAAATCCCTACTGGAAAATACTGTTTTGCCAGTCGACTCTTTAATTATGTGTAATAAATATTTCCATTCGCCTTCATTGGGACGGAGCTGCCGAACGCTCAGGCCAAAAGAGTCATGCATTAATGACCTACTTACATTTTTCTCACTTAGTCATGGAAGAAATATTTAGATCCTTCACTTAAGAACAAAAGAACGTTGCAGTATTTTCACTAAAAGTCCTGTTTTGTTCCCTCCGACCGATATACGATTATATCTGACAGTTTCACTTCAGTGTTTTCTCATTACTTTGCTGTTGTTTCTGAGCTGTTTTTTTATGTCTTTATTTCCAGTTTTATAGAAAAGAGACACCAGATGAATGTGAATCTGACGACTCATCGTGTGATTAAATGAGAGGAAAACCAAAAAAAAAAAACCCCAAAGATCTGACACCCAAATGTGTTTTTGGTTTGTGGGCTTGTGTCTTATCTCAGAGTTTTGCTGACATTTTATATGATTTGAACATTTACTGAATTGGAAACACGTGAAGTTTAGAGAGAAAAAACTATGATTTGATGGAGGCGTTAACGGCTTCTAAACATCTGAAACGTGACGCATAGTTTTTTGGGATGTCAGAATAAAATAAAATAAAATAAAAAACAGTGGTGAACTGCTGTTATCTGATAAAACATATGAAATTATTCTGTTAATGTGATCACTTATGGTTTTACTGGTGAATCAGTGTTGTAGGAGATTATCTTGTTTCCATGGTAACTACCAAGCATCTCAACATCCAAATGGATCATATCTGATCACCATGAAAAGATACTAAACTGTATTATGTAATATCAATAGAGGTCATCATTCATATTATCATTATTATTATTATTACTATTATCGTTATTATATTGCCACATCAGTAGTTTTTTTTCAGTCAAAGGTGTTTGTGGGTTAAATCTGTCTTAAATGTCCTTTTTTATTTTAATGTCTTATTTTACTCTATTTTAATTTTACTATTAATTTGAAAGTTTTTTTGCACAAAATGTGTAAAAAAAATTTCCTTCTGCTCAAAACAAATGAATTTTTCATATAATTATTGTCATTTTTTTATTCTGTGAATGCATTTAAAATCACATTTTATCTGATTATTTTAATGTCTTGTTTTTTTTTTTCTTTCCCTGTTTTGATCTTAGCGTAATTTCATCGTCTTGCATTGTTCTTTTTTTCCTGTTCTGTCATTTATTTTCTGCCTGTTGGTGTTATCCTGTGTGTGACTAGTGCTACACAAATAAACTAGCTTTGCGTAAATGCTTCTAAATCACTACCTGTACTGGGGCAGGATCAGAGTCAGGTTTCAACCTCTTAAATCATGTCAAAGTAAAGCGTTTCTCAAACAGATTCAACACGTTCTTGCTGTTGTTGTTGGCGTCAGCAGATAAAGGCGTCTGAACGCAGGCCTGCAGCCGCTTTTCCTGTTTCCCTTCAGTGGAGATAAAGAGTGCAGGGTGGGGATGGAAGAGCCGAGGACTGCTGATTATTGGAGCTTTAATGAGGAAAGCGTCTTTGCCTGGAGGCTCTTCTCCACCTTCACAGCCTGTGTGAGAGCATCTGGTCTGAGTTTTACTGTCTGACAACACCAGGCTCTGAGGGAAGAGCCGGCACGTTTTACAGCGGAAATAAAATATACAGGGTTTAGGAAACGTTATATTCCACTTTACAGAGGAGGAAGACACAAAGACAAGAAGGTGAGGTGTGATTTGACTTTACAGCTCCGCCTTCTGAGGGACTGAAGCTGAAACTAGAACACTTTTCCACTCACCTTCAAATATCACAAATAGAACTTTGTGTATAAAAATTTAACAAATGGATTAATGACAATTTCACCCCAAAACTGTCTTTTTTTGATTAAAAGTTTTTGCGCTGACAAAAGTATTCCACAAAACTACAATGAAAAGACCATTTATACAAATACAGGTGGTTCTCGGGTTACAAACGAGTTCCGTTCCTAAGATGGCGACATAACCCGAATTTTGACGTAAGTCGGAATTAACCCTTTAGTACCCCTAAATACCCCCTAAATCTCTAAATAACTATCCAAATGTGATGTTCGCTTCTTATGAGCAAGCAAAGGGGGCAGTCTAGTTAGTTTAGTTTAAATGATTATTTTTGCTTCCAAAATGCCTCAGAGATGGTTTTGACTTAATTTCTTTCAGCATTGATTTCATTTATTTTTTTTATCCATGACTGTGATTTTCAATGTTCTGTCTATAAATTTCTCAAATATTTAATATGTAACCATCTTCACATCTGACTGAGGAGGAAAAATCTACCATCAAATTCATGTTTACAGCCATAAAATGAGGATTTGACACAGAAACATCAATATATATCCTCTATTTTGCACATATTTCTATTGCACACAAACACATTAATACATAAATATATATATTATTATTTTAAACATATGTCTGTATGTTAGTGTTGTATCAGTTGTATAGTGCACTGTTGCTGTGAAATGACAATAAAACCTGTTCTATTCTATTCTATCCAACAGTATGTTACTGTACATGTAGATTCTTAGGTCAGATTAAAACTTCAGGAGAGAACATGAAAAGAGGTCAACCACACCTGCATTCATCTCTGCTGACATTTAACAGAAGTAAACGCCCCCTGCTGGACACTCTGAGGAACTACCACTGGAAGTATGTCAGTGTGTCACTGTTTACACACACAACATTCTGGGTTTGTGTGTTTAATCTGAATGTTTACATACTACAGAAACTGAATATTCCTGTTCACATGTGGCTGTGCATGTACAGTCAGGTCCATCAGTGTTTGGACAGTGACACAAACTCTGTCATTTTACCACTTTCTTACTAAAGCAAAAACATCTTCAGGAGGAAAATTCAACATTTGGTGACATCTGTGGGTTCCAGACTTAAGGAATTTTCAAGAAGTATTAAAAGGATTGCTCATATTTATAATAGTCTTAGTTGGTTCAGTTACTTTTGGGACTCTGAAAATTAATGGATTGTGTTTAAAATGACTGTAAATCCTAAATAGTTTATAAAATATTTTAGTTAAACCTCTTGAATTAAAGCTCAAAGTCCACACTTCAATCACATCTGGTTTGTGGAAGTTCAGACCCACTGTAGTCATGAATAAAACTAACAAATTCTGATGAACCTGTTACTATATCTTCTGTCATGATGTTTTACGACACCGTTTTGTTCTATCAGTATCGGTATCTGTATATCAGTACCTATCTATATCACTATCTATCAGTATCAGTATCTATCTATATAAACTTTCCTTGCCTTAGAGATTTATTTATATACATATCAGATGATACATGGATCAGCTGATATGACTTTTGATGCTTAAATCACTAGAAACACAACAAATAATAAATTAAATTGCTTTTTCGTGGTAAAAGTTTGATTATTCAGTCACTCGACACCTTGTTATTATGAGAAATGATTTATTTATTTATTCCAAATGTCAAAATAACCAACTTGTGATGTTGCAATATTTGTCTTGCATAGGTTTTGTAGTAAATATGCATAATTAGGAAGTGTTTATATCTTATATGAGGACATGTGCAGTAGGAGACTGACTGAATAAAATGCAGCACTGACTAAAATACAGCGGAAAAATTTCAAAATCACCACAGAAACTAAACAGAATTTTACATTAAAACTTCAGTCACAGTTTCTCTGCAGCGTTCGTCAACACGTTTCAGATCAATCATTAATGTCCTGTGTTTTTCTAGGAGGAATCACAGCGGTTTTTATCATTTCATACGATGTGACGAGCACGTTTCAAAGCTGTCGACTCCAGAGATGTCAGTTACCGGTTCCGTTAAAGAAGAAAAGCAGCAGAAACGTGGTCCTCTGGTGACTTTAGTCGTCTCCTCCGCAGATGGCCTTCATACAGGCTCCGTGGTCGCACGACAGCTCGGACTGAAGGAAACAACGAGAACAAGGAGAAAAGAGTCAAAAAGCTACGATGAAAAACAGCAGCTGAATGAACCAACGAACGATACTGACAAGTTAAAGGTTAAAAAACAGCACTGGTCATTTAAAACTAGTAAAGCATCTGAAAAACTAGTTCAGAAACTTGAAAAAACTAAGAGAACAGGACGTAACAACACAACGAAATGAAATAAGAGTTAAAAAAGGGAACAAAAAGAAGAAGAAAAAAAGTCCAACACAAGATGACATGAAAGACATAAGGACACGATGGAAAACAAACAAAAAAAAAAACACAAAGACGTAACAAGATGAAAACAACGTAAAAATAATTATTAAAATAAGATGAAATCAATGTAAAAATAATTATTAAAACAAGATGAAAACAACATAAAAATAATTAAAACAAGATGAAAACAACATAAAAAATAAGATGTAAACCATGTTAGCTCAGTTCCACATACAGTCTAATATGGTCTAAAGTGGGCCGGACCAGTCAAATAATATAAATAACAGGATAAGAACCTATCAATAATGTCAACTCCAAAGTTTTCTCTGTGTTTATGAGTGAAAACAAACAAGATTCCATCATAAAAAATGTTTATGAAATGTACTTGAACATAACATGAACAAATAATAACCTGAACATTTTTAGAAAAATAACTACAGATAACTGTCACAAAATGTAGTGAAGTAAAAATATGCATTATTATTTTTACTTAAGTAAAGTACAAATACAAAAAAAAACTACTTAAGTACTGTAACGAAGTAAAAATACTTTATTATATTCCAACCCGGACCAGATGTAATGAAACAAAAACATTTGAAAGCGTTTCCACTGGTTTTTGCTGTTTCTATGCACTTTAACCTCGGACCAGTAGAGGTCAGTGTGGGCCCACCACACACACACACACACACACACACACACACACATATATATATATATATATATTACCAATAATAATATAATGAAAATGTGGAGCACAGAATACAATGATTTGATGAATATTCAGAAAAACTATTCTGAAAATGTTCAAAATTATATGTAAAATAATAAATACATCCAGCTTTGTTTGCATATCTCAGTGTTTTAACCTAATCTGACTTCAATGAAGAAACACTTAAAAGTCTATGTTTTGTTAAAAAAAAAAAAACTTTCTTTCTTTTTTGGCATTAGCTGAAAATAACCAACATATCAATGCATAAACCTTAATGTCAGTATGAAAAGTATGTAAAAAAAAAAAAAAACATTAACATTTACAGTTTAATAAATATATCCTTCCACCTCCACCCAGTATCAGGTGTTTATTTGAATTCAACAGTATTTCTATTTGACCTAAATATGTTTTTATGTTTCTATAATGGTTAATCCACCAGTATATGTAAGATCTGTTTATCTAAATCATATATTTTATGATAAAATAGGACTATTGTTTCTATCCATAAATTTTACATTTAATATTTTCCATAAATCCAAAGGGAAATGCAGCAGAAAATGACTATTTTATATGAAATTGTACAATTCCAGTTCTTATCTTTCATTTCTGTGTAAAACTACATAAAAACGATGTAAACTGTTATCTGCACCAAAGGTGGACGCACTAAATATGGACATTTATGGTTATTATTTGTCAACAAGGACTATTTTGTTTTTCCAATTGGTCATTTTATTAATAAATAAGAATAAAACTGCACCGCTTTCATTGGCTGATGTTATGTGACACTGCGCTCTCATTGGCTGTCATTAAACATGGACTTTTATTTTGACAGTCACCTCATGGGGGTGTGGCCGTACAATGTCCAGGTCTGTTCTAAATACTTAGATTTTATTATTTAAAAGAAGAATTACAACACATAGACCCCGTAATCTGCAACAAATCTTAATTTTTTTTATTTTTATTAACTTTATTTCTTGTATTTTAATCAACTAAAGTCGTATAAATGCAGTAAAAAAGTACACGATTCACATCTGAGCACGTAAACAGAATAAAAGGACTAAACCTGAGTGACTCTTCTCTATAACAGAGCTCAGGTCGGTGAGGTTATCAAGTCGTATCATGTTTGACATTTGACTCATGCTTCATTGTTGAGTCACATTCAGCAAAAAAACCAAACAGCCAATCAGAGTTCAGCGTCCCTTCAGTGGCTCCGGTCCAGGACCTACATGTTTCCTGTTTTGTACTGACTTTTATTTCACCTGTTCATATGAGGAGTTCTGCTGTAACCCAGTCTGGAAACATGTGACTCAAAACTAGTTCTGGTTCTTCATCAACATGTGACACATGAGCCCGAGTCTGTCTGCTTTCATTCTCTGATAGAAAATACACATATATGGACACGTTGAATTTAGGTGTTTGTTTTCTAACAGGGGTCTGATACTCAAAACAATAATGACTAATGAAATAATATAGTTCTATATTGGATTCAGGGTTAGATATATAGTGGATCTTATTTAAAAAAAATGGACATGGAGTCTGTTTTTATTCTATAAATAACAAGTGATTATTAAAATTCTGCAGCAAAATAACGGGAAAAGGGCAACAGATTAAGGCCACCTAAATAAATGAAAGCAAGGGAAAAATTTACCATTTTATTAAACCTCCAGGGTCATTTCAGTGAAAGAATCCGGAATTTACGACATGCACTTGAATGCATCTCGGTGTGCAATTCAAAGCTATGTCGACTACAGGGTTTACACTTGAACACACCGTATGCCCCAAAAACAAATGACAAAATCAGACTTTCTACATTAATAACTTTGAAAATAATTAAATTCCATTTCAGAGATACATGAAATGTATTCTATCCAATCCAACTTTATTTATAAAGCACTTTAAAAAAAACAACTACAGTGGACCAAAGTGCTGTACAGGAAAATAAATAAATAAAAACAGAGTAAAATACAAGAATAGATAGAAGCAATGAAATCTGTACAATTAAACAACAACAACAAATTAAGAATAAGAATCAATAAAACCAAATGGATACAATAAACAGAAATGTAAATATCATGTATTTATTATACTTATCTTTACTATTATACACCCCACTGTTAAATAGGCCCACTTCTGTTGTTGTGGGTTTTTTTCCCCCCTTTTTAGATTTATTTTTTTTATTATTATTATACTTTTTAAACATGTAGATTGTATTTGGCAGAGTGTAAATGTAGATGTTTTGCATATACCTGATATGAAATGCCAATAAAAATAAAGTAAAAAAAAAAAATTAACAAAACCAATTCCAGGTAAAACAATAAAGTAAGAATGATCCATTGAAACAGCCTGACATGGTTTCAAAAGCCAAGGAGATATAAATGTAAATAAACCTGACTAAAAAGTTATAGTTTCATGTCCTGAAATTGCATTTTGATTGAGTGACTATTTTTAGTTATTGCTGCAGAAACGTTTTTGGGACATACGACATAAACCATCTACGTTTCTACTGTTCCTTAAATAACAGCTTCATCAACAAATAACAGACAAAAGCCTGATGTTAAAAAAAACACGTAAATGAAGGCGTTTCTCACCTCGATGGACGACAGCAGTGAGTAGCTGTAGCGCTTCTTGAACTCGGCTCTGATGTCCAACAGGTCGATCTCAGACCGACTCACCATGATCCGGTTCAGACTGGACTCATCGGTTCCGACGCCCTGTCAACAGGAAGTCCACGAGGACGGGTCAGGTCACATGATTAACTTTAGAAACAAATGTCAACAATGAACTCTGAAGTTTACGTTCAGAGCTGATGCGGAGAGAAAAAAAAAAAAATCTAAACATGAATCTCCTGTTTTTCCACTAAATTAAATATAAAGTCCTGTGTTTTCTGTTATAAGATGCTACATTTTCAGTTACCAAGCCCGGTTGTGTCAGGAAGGGCATCCAATGTAAAAACCTCTGCCAAATCCACAGGTGAAGATGATTCGCTGTGGCGACCCCGAAAGGGAAAAAGCCAAATAAATCATCATTTTATTCTACCGTTTTGTATTTGGTGTTGGTTTATTGGTTAATATTATACCAGCTTTTTTATATCCTTTATATCCTTAATATATTCTTGTATTTTCTATTTTTATTGTGGTTTTAATTTTTGACATAAACATAGAAAGACTGAATATTTCACGTTACAACATGGACACTTGTGGCTGATAATAAGCCTCAGGTGCACTTTATAGTTCGGAAAATATACTATATATGAATGTGTAACTGCTTTCTTCCCCTCTTTTACTATAGACTGTGTAAAGATTCATATTCAAAGTAACTTCACATCCACTAAATTATAATTTTTCCAAAAAAATGGGGAAAAAAATTAAAATTAGTAATGATTGAATAAAATGCCTGAAAGAAAATGACAGACATCCCTTCTGTTCTACATTTAAACGACTTAAACCAACAAAACTATGACAAAAAAACTGAAAAAATAAAAATAGACTAACCTTCATGCTTTCATACAGACGTTCTGCAAAGTAGACGGGAACGCTCATCACACACTTCACTGCAGAAAACACACATTCATGAGCTTGTTGATTCACCTCAGGTTTTTCTGACGTTCATACCATCTACTGAACAGAATTATGTGAATATTTTCTTTTTTTTTGTTATTGTGAACGTACCGACAGCCACCAGCAGGTCTGCCAGGTCTCCTGACATCTCCGACCTGATACTTTCCAGGAGGCTTTTCCCACTGAGGTTCTTGTATTCGACAAAAGCTGAATGAAACATACAAACATGTGTCATTCACGTCTAATATTCGACACACACCGGCTGATTTACACAACATCTGCAGCTCCACGTTATGGTTTTAGTCTAGTTCAGAGGGGTCAAACTCCTGTTGGTTTAGGGGCCACATACAGCTCAATATGACCTGAAGTGGGCCAGATCATTAAAATAATAACATAATAATATATAAATGATATCAGTTCCACAATTATATGTGCAATTACTGTTTTAGCATTAAAAAAGTACCAATTGTATTATTAAAATGTTTACATCTACAAACTATGCTTTAAAAATATGAACAAAAAGAAATTTATTAAGAAAAAAGGGCAAATTTTTACAATTTATTCTATTATTTGGCCTCAGATCCTCATTTTCACATGTTTATTATAATGTACAGATCACAGTGGATCTACAAATACACTAAATATTTAATAACAGGTAGAATATTGGTACAATTACACTGAATTCTCTTGAGACATTTTGTTCATATTGTTCACATTTTTTGTGAAAGGCTAATCAGTAAATGTACATTTTTTGTAATTTAACCTTTTCTTTTTTTACACTAAACAAAAAAAAAAAAATTTTTCATCATTTATAGTTTATTATAATTGTGTTTTATTGGTCTAATCTAAAATTATTTGAACATTTTTGATGGTTAATATCTTCAGTATAATTTCTGTATTTCACTCATTCATCCCGCGGACCGGATTGGACCCCTTAGCGGGCCGGTTTTGGCCCCCGGGCCGCATGTTTGACACCCCTGGTCTAGTTCTTTCATTGTCTTTGTGAAACGTGCTTTGTCTGAGTTGTGGAACGCTTCTGCGACAGAGGATCTGGATGAATTTATCTTCGTCTGTGCCCAGCTTCTTCTCTCCAGCCTTGTACAGAATCTGTACAGAAAAAAGGAAATAATGACCTAAAAATACCCAGAATGCTTTGAGGTGGTTAAGGTTATTCCATAATAATACCTCACCTTAGCCTCTTCTTCAGCCTTCTGTTTATCTACGCAGGTGCTCTCATCCCTCTCACCCTAAAAAAAAGAATGTCATTATTCAAACAAATCTGAGTTACAGTATTCCACTTACGTTCGTCTGTTCATAAACATTATTAGTATTAGTGTTTTATAAGATTTGGCACTGATATTAGCATTAGCATGAGCATAAGCTTTAATACTTGCACTGCTATTAGCATTATTATTAATAAAAATTAAGTCATATTAGAATTCCTATTAACATTAAAATGAGTATTAGCATCAACATCAGTATTAGCGTCAACATCAGTATTAGCGTCAACATCAGTATTAGCATCAACATCAGTATTAGCGTCAACATCAGTATTAGCTGTAACATTAGAACTAGCATTAACATCAGTATTAGCTTTAATATTAGTGTTATTAGATTTAGCATTAACATCAGTATTAGCATTAGCATTAACATCAGTATTAGCATTAATCTTTTTTATTATGACATATTTTCAGTTTTATTATACATTTCCTCTAAAGACAGGGGAAAGCATGTCCAATTTTTCAGTTTTCAAAAAAGAACCAAAAAAGAACTAAACAAAAATCACCCCCCCCCCCACAAACACACACACACACTTCATTAGCATTGAATCAGCGCGGTCATGTGATGGTTCTGACGTTCATTCATGACAAACCTGAATCAGAATGAGCAGTGCTTTGGAAAAGTCTCCAGAAACCTCATCCTGTAGATCAAGGATCAACTTCTTGTTTGTTTCTGGTAAACAAAGAAAAAAAAAGTCAATAATTTAATGGTAAATTGTGGTAAAAACAGTTCAGATTTTTAGTTTCAGTGTAAATGTGTGAAATGGCGTCTGTTTTTACCTTCTAAATAAACGTCGTTCAGGGCTTTTATCTGTTGGTTGGACCTGGAGGCGAATACTTCTATCAGGATGGTCTCCTTGGTTCCAGCTCCCTGAAAGGTTAAAGGTCACTTCAACATTTACATGTGATTAACTGGAGACGTTTCTGTGCTTCCATCGGATCAGAATCTTTTCTTACAGGTTGATCCCATCAGTGCATTTTATTTTATTATGCATCATGTGACCTGAGAGGAAACCCCATCTTTTCTATATTTGCATCTGGTTTGTTTAACTGCCTTTTCTATGGGGGGGTCTGCTTTGCATGAGATTTATCATGTTTAATTTTACTCGTCTGTTCATGTGAAATGTATTCTGTTTTGAGCCATATATTATAATCACAACACAATTATCAACTGATATCTTTTATTTTAATTTGGAACCTAACGTTACACTGTACGGAACAACAAATAAAGCAAATTAATGTAAAAATCACTGCGTCACAAAGTAAATAAATGTCTTTTACCAGCTTTAACGGGTCTGTTTTTAAGTATATTATATGGACAAAAGTATTCAGACACGTTGGATTCAGGTTTTTTTTTTTTTTTTTTTTAAAGGGTCTAGAAAAAAACCCAATAATAAATGTCATAATATAGTTTAATATTGGAATAAATATTCATGTTTATAAACTATGTGGACATAAATATTAGGTCACATCATGTCTACAGCTGTTAGATGAACTGTTTATGATGATTTTAGATTTAAAAACATCAATATTTTTTTAAGTTTAATGGGAGATTTTTCTTTCTTACTGAGACGTAATGAACGTTGATAGTTAGAAAATTATTATTTACAGCCAGAGCAAGAAATTTAGGGGTAGAACATTGAAATCATAGTCATTAATTAAAAAAATAATAAATAATTAAATCAAAACCACTGTATTTTGTCCTGTTTTCTGGGTGTTTTTGTACAACTTTACAGGTAAATACAATAACATTTATACAAAAACTGTAAATAATCCATTAACCTTCATGGCTCTCATCACTTCGTGGCAGTCGAACTCTGCCGGGGGGGTGACGAGCGCCACCAACAGGTCCTCGAAGTCTCCTCCGGTGTCACTTTTCAGGTCGTGTATTAAAGTCTGAGACGGAAAAACATGAGATGCTGTCACTTTAAAGAAATTATGCGGGTTTAGCGCATTTGTTTAACGCAATCTATGCAAATCCAGACTGACAACAGACACACAAACTCACAACAAAGTATATAGAAATAAAAGTAATGCATAGTTTTAGTCATATTTAATTTACAAATGCATCATTTTGTTCCTATTGAGCCAATAAATATATGGTTTTAGTCATATTTAAGTCACAAAATATAAAGTTAGTTTAAGTCTGTTTACCCCATAATTATAGATTTTAACTAAGAAATATATATATTTTTATATATTTAACTTAAAAAAATATATATAGATTTGGTCTTGTTTAACAAAAATATATAGTTTTTGTTGTATTTAATCCACAAAATATACTGTTTTAGAGTTACTTGACAAAGAAATATACAGTCTTATTCATTTAATTTACAAATGAATATATATTGTTCGTATTTAACCAGTGAATATATGGTTTTCAGTCATATTTAAGTCACAAAACTGCACAGTTTCATTCCTCTTTAACCCCTAAATCCACAGTTCCGTATGTAACCAGGCGGTGTCCTGTTTGGTTCTGGTCGTAGTTCACTCACTCTGCCCGTTAGCTCCTGGTACGATTTACTGATGAGCTGCCGCTGAGCGTTGCTTCTCTGAGTCAAAATGTCGATCAGAGTTTTTTCATTGGTGCCTGAAACAAACAAACAAACAAACGGTTCAATCAGATTTTCTGTTCGTTAAATGTCAGCAGATGAATTAGAATTAGAAGGAAGTTTGTACATATAAGGAATTTGTTTTTTTTTTGGTGCTTAATACACATGTAAAAACAGCAGCGCCGTACATGGACAGAAGTACGATGCTCAATAGTTTTGTGCTGTGAATGAATGTCCAAACATACTGGGTCCAGATGTGTCATGTGTCCATGAATGGGGGTTGAAGGGTGGGGGTCATTGGCAGTGTCGGTGGGGGTCCTGAACCCTGTGGATGAGGTCGACTGCAGAGGGGACGAGGCTGGTTTTACAGCGTCAGGTTTTGGTCCTGATGCACTGCAGCCTCCTGCCAGAGGGGAGTGTCCAGAGCAGACTGTCCAGGGTGGGAGGGGTCAGCTTCAGTCTTACCTGCACGCCTCAGGGTCCTGCAGAGACGGCAGGTGACGTCCAATCAGCTTCCGCGCTGAGTGGACGTCACGCTGCCTCCGCCTCTGGTTTTCCTTCGAATGCATCATAAAGAGCTGCGTTTCCGAACCCTGACCCTGGAAGGTTTTCCGCTTGGTTCTGTAAGAGCAGCGGGACATCGATCCGTACGAACTCAATCATAAACTGGGGGGGTTCTGTAGGAGGGGGCACTCACACACACTTCTCAGTTTTGTTGTTCCCACGGCCCATGACAAAGGTCTGAATACATCTGGGACTGTTTTCCTTTTCCTGACGTGTGTTTATATTATTTTGGCCAACTGTTCATTCATAATGCATGTGGGCGGGGCTATAAGCGTATCCACTATGTGGTACCGGTTCCACTAGACTGGACTGGACTGGACTGGACTCAGCCTTTTTGCATTTCTGTTCCAAAAAAAGGACCTGGAGTCTGTACCCGGTGCTAGTTTGTTTGGTATCCCTCCGCCGAGGTTCAAAGTGGGGGAACCGATACCAAAACATGACGTGTGAATCCTGCAGACACTGATTGGCTGATTTTTTTTCTGACCGACCAACTGTAATTATGACCAGAGATTGAGTTAATGTTGTATTTTTTTTTTTTATTTTGATGAGTTCGACAGTAAACCTTAGGAACGAAGAACCTTGAGTTTGGGGATTCTGTTGCATCAGACCTGCTCTGTTTGTGGAACAGAGATGGAAGAGGTTACCACCACACACACACACACACACACACACACACACACACACAGAAAACACCCTAAATGTACAGAAACAGACGCTGTTCGATGACACATACATTCCCAAACCTTCCTTTTCTTTCCTTTGTCTAAAGTCTGAGCTCATAAATCCTCTTCAGCACTAAAGTAAATGTCAAATGGAGCTGGACCCAAGTTTAAGGTCCTGACTTTGACTGACAGTGAACACAACAGTAAACACACAGAACCATTAAAAACACACCACATCCTGGTTCAGTGTCCACACGAGTAAATACACTTGAACATGTGTTTGTGTTCTCGTACCCAGGCAGACCATGGCCTTCTTCAGAGCTTCAGCGTCAGCGGCAGGATCGAACGACTGCGAGGTTTTGATGGTTCCACGTTCTCCAGACTGAAGAAGAAGAAAGAGAAGAAGTAATTATTAACACGTTATTATATAATTTCACATGTTATTTTCACACTAAACCACCAGAGGGCGCTCTAGGCCTGTGTTGATCA
>JAPSES010007659.1:0-14361 GCA_029822895.1 Maxillicosta whitleyi
TTTTCAAAAAGAGTGTAGAGAAAGGAAAACAAGTATTAAGAATGAATGACTGGATACTTTGAGAAATTGTAAATAAAGGAACACAAGAAAGCTTCCGCTCGAGCTGCTACGGATGTGTAGAAGGAACAAAAGACTAGAAAACTGGAAATTTAACCATTGAACCGACAACGAGTTTAATTAACCAACCAGAGGAGCTGCATGTGGATGGTAGAAGTGCGGAAAATACTGGCAAACTTTGATCGCGATTTAAAAAAAAAAAAATTTGCGATCACAATTTACATTAATCTAATCGCGATTAATGCGTTAATATTCCCAGCCCTAATGATAATTAATTTTCCTATATTTGATTTACCGATGCATCGTTCTGATATTACATTTGGGGGTTATTATATCTTACAGAGAAAACTTAAGATAAATGTACTTTTACAGTAAATTATATATATATATAAGTAACTGAACATAAATACAAACATCTCCAACAACTGTGGTTTTACTGCAGAATCAATTGTCGTAGATCAGGGGTCACCAATCCTGGTACTTGAGAGCGACTATCCTGGATGTTTTCGATGTATCCCTCTTCAAACGCACACGATTAAAATGATAAGCCTATCATTTAGTTCTGCAGAAGCCTGATAACGACCGTCAGGTGTGTTGGAAGGGGAAAACATCTAAAAGTCCAGTCCTTGAGGGCCACTATCCTGCATGTTTTAGATGTTTCCCTCATCCAACACACCTGACGGTCATTATCAAGCTTCTGCAGAGTTTGATGGTTGGCTCATCATGTGTTGGAAGGGGGATGCATCTAAAACATGCAGGATACTGACCCTCGAAGACCAGGATTGGTGAGACCTGTTTTAGATGTTTCCCTCTTCCATCACACCTGGTTCAGTTAATGATCAGCTCGTCACCAAGCTCTACCAAAGCCTCATAATGACGCAATGGCTTCCAGGATGGGGTATGCGGGATAGGGGTACTTGAGAACCACTGGTCTAAAACATGCAAGATAATAGATCTCAATGATCAGAGTAGCTGATGCCTGTTGTAGAAGATGACAGTGTTTCCACGTTCACTACGGAGCCTCTGAACATCCAAATGGGTCATATCTGATGACCGTGAAAAGACAACAAACTGTATTTTGCACCAATTATTTACATGTGTTGGTAGGTTTGGATCAACAGGTATTAAACATATGACATCAGTAGGTTGTTTGGGTCTGTATGAGTTAATATTCTAACGTTTCTCTTGTGTTTAACAGGTTTAAAGTGTATTTCAGCTCTAAGCTGAACGTCCTCGATGCTTGTGTTGTGGTAGTCACACTGGTGGTCACAATGAGCTACACCTTCACTGACCTGTCGGGAACCAGTCTCATTCCCAGGTACGCAGCTTTCCCTTTTCCAACATGTAGAATTGTTCAGTGTTGACGGGATGTGTTTTTCATGTTGAGTACATGTTTGTCATTTATTTCTCATCAGGGTGGTGACATTCCTGCGTTTCTTGAGGATAATTATCCTTGTGAGGGTTTTCAGATTGGCAGCTCAGAAGAAGGAGTTAGAAAAGGTCACGAGGAGGATGGTGAGGACAGACCATTAAACAATAAAACAACATAATCAGTAGGATATGAACACAAAAATATCCAGAATGACTGAACACTTTTCATTAGGTTTGAAATCAGAAGGTTTCCACATATACGTTTTTCTCTTGTAGGTCTCTGAAAATAAGCGGCGATATCAGAAGGATGGATTTGACCTGGACCTTACGTATGTCACAGGTAGGAACCACTATATAATATGTGCATGTCATAAAGTCCATATAAAACCCACCATTTATTGGTGTATTTATCTTTACGAACCTGCAGACCGTATCATCGCCATGTCTTTCCCTTCCTCTGGGAAACAGTCCTTCTATAGGAATCCAATTAGGGTAAGAAAGAAATGCCCTAGGTTTACCTTAATGCATGAATCTATTTATATATGTGATAAAATGATTTATTTTGAGATCTCACAACAAGCACTGCCTTCATACAATCTTAAGACCACAGATATCTTCATGTGCTTCGGTCTCTTTCCTTCATCTGTGCAGGAGGTGGCGAGGTTCCTTGACACTAAACATGACGGTCACTATAAAGTTTACAATCTGTGCAGTAAGAACACTTCCTCTTATTACATAGATGACAATTATGCACTGTAGCCCTATATAAAGCATTCTAATGTATATAAATAATTTGTTTTCCAGGTGAGAAGGGCTATGATCCTCAGTTCTTCCACTACAGAGTAGAGCGGGTGTTTATAGATGACCACAATGTTCCTTCCTTGGAGTGAGTAACAGCAGTTATTTAAGCCAGTGTTTTAATGCTTCATTCATTTCTATAAGCATTTGAAGATGTATTTATTTATTGGAAATAACACCTGCATACTATAGATATACAGTACTCAAAAATACAGTGCGTATGGTATTAAGCAAACTAACCCCCATTGCATTTTTATGCACAATAAGATACAACTGTTGCAGTGCTTCCCAGATTCCCAGTTCTTAATGTAGTTTTTCCTTTTTTTTTGCCATTGGGTGGAAACCTTGTAAGTCCAGTTTTTTTTTGTTTTTTTTTGTAGGCATAATGCATACAATTCTGTTGGCCAGTCTTCATATTGGTCTGACAATTCTAGAAAGATCTAACTAATGAAAAGTGTTGAAAAAGGTTTGTATCTACATCTCTTGAATACATTAATTTATTTAGAATGTACGGCATTTTCCCAGTTTCCTGAAAAATAACCATTTTGGACATAAGAGGTTTCTGCTAGTGATGTTCAACACCACTGATTTCCTTTCTGATCAGCTACAGAATAGTTTAGCCACTTTCTACTGTGTTTCTGAAGTATGTGACTGAAGTATCAATACTTTGTTTTGTGAATCTAGTATCTGTGATATCGAATTTTTAGTATCAATCGGCACATCACTAGTTTCAATAACATTGAAAGTATCCAAACTTTAATATTGGAGTAAATATATGTTTTCGTAATATTGACGACGTATTTCCAAAAGTCTTTTCAGACCAGACTGTTTCAAAGCATGTGCAGATTAGTCCCAAAAGAAGGAACCTGCTGCTAATGTCTTTGGACCTGTACATATATAATGTTCTGTTCGATGGGTTGAGATCTGTCGTTTGTTCTTTAGATATTGTAACCACTTAACCTTGTGAATGAACAACACCATCTGGAGACGCTCTGACCCAGTGATTTGCCACAATTTCTCCCTTGTCAAAGTTGCTCAGGTTTTTAGTCTAACTCATTTGGTCTTCCCCATTGAAATGATCAAATTTAACCCATAAAGATCCAGTGATGCTCTTGCTTCAGTTCCCAAATATTTTTTTTCCCCCCTATATTTGACCATTATTATGTGATTTATCAACACTCATTCTAATATTATGTTGCATATTTTATATTCATGAATGAAAGTCGTGAAACTGATCATGTAGATATTTACAAAAGCCCAAATAGAAATTGTATAAATGTAAATTTTATATCAAAAACAGAAAAAATGGAGCAAAAAGTGACTTTTCCACCAAAGTATGTCATTCATTGAGCATAAATAACGTGTCTCCATCCACTGTCATTGATTAAACTCCATGGGTTTTACTGGTGAATCAGTGTGTAGAAGATGACGGTGTTTCCACGGTAACTACAGAGCCTCTGAATGTCCCAATGGGATGACCATAAAAAGATGACAAACTGCATTTTACACCACTTAGTCACATGCTTTGATAGGATTAGTGGATCAACAGTGATTTTTAACTTTTTATATAAGTAAATGATTTTAAACAATAGTTGATGTTTGGGTTTTTATGGGTTAATACCATTTTCCTGTCAGTGTTCATAATGTTGTGGCTGATGAGTGTAATATTCCACTGTCTTACAGAGACATGCTGAAATACACAGCAAACGTAAGGGAGTGGATGGCTGCAGATCCAGAGAACATCATTGCTATTCACTGTAAAGGAGGGAAAGGTGATAGCGATATTGAGTTGTTTCTCTACCACTTTGGGGGGGTGGGGTAATAATTCCCTAAGGGGAGGCAAGGGGTATTGTTTTTAGTTTGTTTGTTTCTTTGATTGTTAACAGTCTAGCAGCAGAAATATTGCTTCAATTCATACCAAATTGGGTTTACAGATTACCAGTGACCCAGAATATATCTGATTACAGTTTCAGAACAGTCGGTTAAAGTTGAAATTTTTAATTCATCTTTAATTTCTTTCCCCCCCCCCATTTACTCATTATGGGCGAAATTTCCAATTTCTATTAAAACTGTCAATTTTTGTTTCAATTGACTCCAAACTTGGCACATATATAGAGACAACTGATATGCTGACATCAGCACACACAGACATGATGACATCAGCTGGTTGATTCCAAAATATGCTACAATATGTGTGAGGGGCGGGGCTTGTTGTGCCTGACACCACCTGTTTTAAGTTGAAAACTGTGTGACATGTATAAGATCTTCCTGTTGGATGTTCCACAGGACGCACAGGTACGATGGTGTGCACCTGGCTGATCGACAGTGACCAGTTTGACAATGCACAGGTAGGTTCGTCTTCTACATTTATCAAACGACGAACCAATGTAGGACTTACCCTCCTGATGTTCGAGTTGGGCTTCTCTACCAGGACAGTCTGGATTATTTCGGTGAGAGGAGGACAGACAAGAGTCGCAGCTCCAAATTTCAAGGAGTGGAGACCCCCTCACAGGTAAAAATGAGTCAGTAGTTCAACACTAATATGTTTATTTATTTAATAATTCTGTCATTTTAGAACTGGAGTTTATACTTGTGCTTTGACATCACTTGCTTTCCTTCAGAGTAAGAGATGTGCTGTGACTTTTAATGGAACCAAAACTTGTTTTTAAAGCTGCTATGCTTATATTTAGTCAAATTTAAATCTCATTTTATGCATTCTATATTATAACTAGATATTCACTTATTCATTCAAATAGATAGATACTGACTTTACCTGAAGAACCTATTAAGTTCTGATTTATTTGTTATTTATTTGTGTGTGTGTTTCAATACTGCACTCATCTCCTGCATAGTTCTTATTATAAATAGAGATATAGGCCCATTATGACCCTGCAAAAACAGCAAAGCAAAAGGCTGTCTACTGCAACAGGACTCTGTACAGTTTAATGGGGGAAAAAGCAGTTATGTGACTTTTGGCATTTGAACTACACTTTCTTCCTACATAGTCCATTTATCCTTTTCTAAAAATTGTTCTATCATTTCATTTTGACAGTGTGAAGGGACATCCAATCATATAAATATGTAAGGTAGTATGTTTATAGTTGTTTTATGTGTTGTGAACCATAGAGCAGGTACGTGGGCTACTATGAGATCATGAAGACCAAGTTCAACAGACAGCTGCCTCCAGCAAAAAGCCTGAAGATCAAGAGCATACGCATCCACTCAATAGCAGGTAAACCCTGAGGGAAATCTCAGAAATTAGTCTATTTGTGTATCGGTTTGTCCTAAATATGCTTTTTTTTTTTTCTTTCTTTGTGTGTAAAGGTGTGGGCAAAGGTGATGGCAGTGATCTCAAGGTGAAGATAATAGTACGGAAGGAGCTGGTCTTTCAGTGTGTGTGTGCCAAGCAGGAAAACTGCACTGTAAGTTGGACTGATTACACCGGGGGGGGGGAGGGGGGGTGTTAAACATACGGCTCATGGGTCAAAACCGGCCCGACAAAAGGCTTCAATCCAGCCTCTGGGATGAATTGTTTTAGTGTAAAAATGGAAAATTACCTGACAGTGTTTACATTTACAAACTAGACCTTCACAAAAACTATGAATAACCTGAAGAAATATGAATAACCTTAAATGGCTCATTTATTTAAACCCACTTTTATTAATGTTTGGTTAATTTATTTGTATATTTGGACCCTAATAGTTAAAAAAAAAAAAAAATAGAATTGGAACCCTCCAGGTGCTGTAAAACTGTCTTTACATTAATTTTGGCAGAAATCCAGTGGATTTCTACAACCTGCTTTAATTCCTTAATTTGTTACGTCTATAACTAGTTACATCACAACATTTGCACATATAAGGTCAAGACTTCTGACAAACATTTCTTAGAGTACGAAATAATTGTCTATCAGCAGCAGCGGTTGTAAAAACTGAAAATATGTCCAAACTTGGAGCGGATTACCTAAAATGTTCAGTTGAACGGGACAGAGGAGTACATTAAACAGCCTGGAGGGGGCGGGACATGAAGTGTGTCATTTGTATTTAAAGGGCCAGCTCTCAAAATGACCTTTCTGGTGTCATTACTCATTAATAGTGTTGAAGATGGACCTGTGGAGTTGAATTAATGAAGAATTCAGACCCAAACAGAGCATTTACACTTTATGTAGACCACAGGAAAATGTTTTAAAATGCATAATTCCATTTAAAAAAGGCAAAATATCACTCCTTAAGTTAAGTCAGTGCAATTTTAACAATATTCTGCCTGTTACTAAATGTTTTGTGTCTTTGTAGATTCACTCTGTATGTTTTACTGCACGTGTGTGAATGATAAGCTGAGGCATAACAGTGTTAAAATTACACTTTTTTCTTATTCAATTTTTTTAGTTTCTTTAATAGTTTATAGATGTAAACATTTTCACAACATAATTTTACCATTTTCACTGTAAAGGATAAAGGAAAGTTTTGAGTTGATGTAATTTGTATCTTTTTTTTTTTTCTTTTTTGAGGTCATACTGGGCTGAATGTGGCCCCTAACTAAAATGACTTTAACATCCCTGAATTACACACACTCATCAAGTCTTATGTAATGCAGTTAACTGATCTTCCTGGTTGTTTTTAGGTATTTCCAGATGTGGGCAGTAATGCAGCAGTCATCAGTCTACAGAATGGACCTGTGG
Source organism: Maxillicosta whitleyi (assembly GCA_029822895.1). Taxonomy (NCBI): domain Eukaryota; kingdom Metazoa; phylum Chordata; class Actinopteri; order Perciformes; family Neosebastidae; genus Maxillicosta; species Maxillicosta whitleyi. The sequence goes on from JAPSES010007659.1 coordinate 6,902, forward strand.
TGGAAGGAGATGTGAAAGTCATGTTTGAGTCCAGCGCTGTGCGTACATATGAAGAGGAAATCTCAGTCAAATTTCAACATTACAATGATTTGAGTTGATTTGGACACTTTTTTTTTTTTTTCTCTTTTATTTTAGGGTTTGCCCAAAGGATATGAAGATGTACCATTCTATTTCTGGTTCAACACCTCCTTCATAGAGGATAACAAGTACGTTTCTGTTCTTAATTTCTTTAATAAACTCTTTCTGTTTCTTTGAATATGTTATGTATTAGGGCTGTACAATATTGGAAAAAATGGACATTGCGATTTTTTTTTCTTCTTTTTTACCCTGTGATTATGAAAAAAATACTGACGTAAATGGTCAAACAAACTAATTAGTTGTTTCCTCTCATTGAACACGTGTTTCAATATCGTCCTTGTTGTAGTCGAAATAATCCCAGATAACTGACACTTCTTTTTTCGGCATATTTTCTTCATTTTCTGTGATTTTTCTTGAGTTCGTTGCTCATTTTTCAATGTCGTTACCAGCAACTCACTCCATGTGCTGCTTTGGCAAACTAATTAAGACAGATTGTGATTGGTGGATCACTGTACACAGTGTCAGGTACCCAGGTTGAAATCAGATGAGAACACATACACGTGCGCACACATGCATCACGATGCTATAGGACAGTGTTTCTCAACCCTTTAAATTCATGAAAAATCTGAAGGCACCCCAAACTTTTTCTTTCTATTTTAATGTAGGTTAACATTGTCACACACGTTTCAGAGGATCAACAAGTACAATGCACATGTAACAAACCACATGCATTGATTTTCCACTGTTCCGAGTTGTTGTTGTCCACAACACGCTAGCATTATGCTATCATTTTGCACTGGAAATGCGCCGTCAGAACCCATGAGTGCTGTATCTGGTCTTCCTTGTAAAAAATCTGTGTCTTAGCTGCTATGGCAACTCTGATACCAAACCCACTCAAAGTAACAAATTTGTAGACGTCACGACTCACGTTCCAAAGTTGCAGGTTTATTTCAGATAGGTTATACGTGTCGTCGGGCCTGAATTTACTTAATGCTATATGAAAGATTCCACTGCCTTAGTATTTTAGTATTAATTTAGACAATTATTTATTATATTACATTATTTATTTATTTATTATGCTTATTTTGCATACTGTCAGATGAGTTTCTGCGGCACCCCGGTTGAGAAACTGCTACAGGATATATTGTGCAACTCAAACTGTATGTTCATATTTATTTGCTTTTCTACACAGGTTGTTTCTTCCCAGAGAAGAGCTTGACAACCCACACAAAGCCAAGACCTGGGACCTGTACAAGGAGGACTTTGGCGTCACTATGTTCTTCTTAGATCCTTAATAAAAAGCCCTTTAGAAAGATAAGGTGGAGGTGGTTTTTCAGGTTCAACAAATCTGTAACAGTTTAAAACATGATCATGAACAGCTTGAAACTTGGAAAAAAGACATGTTTAAATTTAGACCTTTCAGATGTTATCATAGACTGCACAGTGACCATGACACTAAAATTAAAGATGTACATTTCAGCATGTTTTATAAAGACTTATAGAAGACAAGACACAGGATACGAGCCAAGATCTACATACAAGAATGTTTTGCTGGATGACTACTGGCATTTGATTAAAACCTCACAATACAATTGGTTTTCTAATATTCTAAGAGATGATGTGGTTTGCAGACAGAGGACACGCACTACAAGTCTATACTGTATATAGGAAAAAGGAAAAAACTACAAACATTTCTGGAAACTAATACAAATTTCTTTGAATGTATCTTTTAAATACCTATTTTTCTGATGCATTGTTGTAGTTGTGGCTGCTGTGCATTAAGAAGTGAGTGTTAGACTTGACCGAAGTACAAACCACAAACAGGATGTTGAACAAGAAACCAAAACACCCACATTTCAAAAGGTACAACAGACCTCACAGCACTGGGGTATATTAGTTTCAGAAGCAGCTGTTCTAATTTACTGCTCAACCGACTAAGTTCAGCACTGTGAAGCCATCATTACTAACAAACATAAGGACATTCATGTGTTTAAATTGGTATTAAGTTTATCACTTTTTGTCGAAGTTACTTGAATGTTGACACCAAAGGTATTGTGATTTCATATTTTCTATCACTTTAAAAGATAATCAAGCAACAAATAAATTGGCAAACTTTACCAAAGCAGTTTGTTTTCAATACCCTTTTCTCCAGAGTGAACACAAAACTACTTGACAAGTGATCCCATATTTTATTCAAAATTTATACATCATTAACTTATTACTCAATGTACAAGTTGCATTACTTGTCACTAAATCGATCATGAGCCATGTCATCTTTGCTAAATTCATATCCATTGAACACATTCTCTGCAAAGCCTTAAAATTAACTATTCAGTCAAAGTGCAAACAGAAGGAAACCTGTGAGAAATCATATGATTTCTTTCTTTAAGGTGAATGGGTGTGCACACATGTAGATACAGGTTACCAGCTGGTCTGTTGTACTACATGTAAGCAACTTTTATGGTGCAGGGCTGTTAAAAGGTAGGTACATATGTAGTCACATGAATTCCCTGATATAAAAGGCACCTAGAGTTGTAAAGCTAAATGAAAAACAAACGCTGCTCAAATCTTTTTCAGGTTTGATCACACCAAGTCACGTGCATTTTCAGTAACTGTAAAACAATTTAAGTTTTTTTTTTTCACAAGTGGTATTGCAACAGTAGTTGTCAAACGCAAGGTCTGAGTAAAGTCTTTGCATAAATGTAAATAACACAAGGCAGCTTAGACCTCTTTGGTCTCGTTACAATCCTGTAACATCAGAAAAACCATTTGGCTCGATTTCGTATTTGGTCACAGTGCCACCAACCCCCAGTCTGTTCAAGTCCAAACTACCTCAGGTTAACAGAGGGTTTTTCTGACTGCCTTGACCAAATCTTCATTAAAAGCATTGAGGAGGTCACACTGTTGGAGCTCTTCGTAACGTCCACTTCGCAGAAAGCAGAGTGTGGCGGTTTTACAGGTCTCTTTGCAGGGTTCCGACACATGACCTTTATGTTTCAAGTACCAGAACTTCTGGAAGACCCGGTCATCTTTTAGAAAGGTCTGCATCAGCCCATCCAAGTCAGAAGGGAACAGATTAGACAGGCCATAGGCTTCTTTGGCTCTGTATAGAAGTGTCCATTTGGGGTCGGTTTGAGGGACTTTTGGACTGTGATTTACCTCTGTGAGGTTGAGGATATAAGTCTCATGGTCAAGCACCAGGCGAGTGCTCGTTGGGTAATTCCCATCCACATAATAGACACGGTAACCTGAAAGGAAGAAAAAAAATGTATTCATGTTTTTTTATAACTAATAACTTTGCTTCCTCTCAAGTCTGTTGAAATTGGCAAAATAAAATGATCTTTACAAAACACTCCTCCTCCCTTAGGCTCAGAACAGATAACCAACTGGTATCCTTACCTGGGTTAAGGTTTACATAGGTGGTGACACTAGGTGCAATGAATGCTATTCCCAGTGGACGGCTCATGGTTTCCTCATCATAAAACATCTGAAACTCATCCCAGTGTGTATGACCAAAAAACTGTCCTGTGATTGTACTCTCATATCTGTGGAATAAAGAATATGCATAGAAACAATCACAATAAAACTAGTTAGTCAGTTTCGAAGTGGTCGTCTTGTCCAGACACTGACCTTTATAAAACACAAAACCTGTATATTCATTAACTAAAAAGAGACAAGCCACAGACATCTGATACAGCCATGTAACTGAAGAAAACAAGGAAGTAAAACTAATGTAAACTGCTTGAACAGTTAACATTATTCAACCTAACAACTTCTCCTTACACTTTACTACAACCTTTGCTCAATGTTTAACACATGCAAATTGTCATTTAGGAGTGGCATTCCGTACCTGTTGACAATGTGGTAGTAGTTCCAGCTCCAGCTGTCTAGACATAAGCCTGGTGGAATGTGACCAATGATATGCACCTAAATAAGAGAGAACACATGCTTCTTCATCCTCATTTAAAGCGATAGAAGGGAAGTAAAATGAATTACTTCCATCTTGTAAAAAAACATGAAGCTGACCCTCAGTGTTCTATCAGCTGTACATGTTTACACATCATCCTCCCTACTCTATGTATTGTTTTCTCTACTCACCTTCTCCCCCTTGTCTTCACTCGTCTGGAGAATCTGAACAAGCCACTGGAGTTGATTGGCAGGATCGGTAGAGTTGACCATCAGCCACAAGTTCTCTCGTGCACAGAAGTTCATGTTGAGAGAGACAACCCGCAAACCAGGCTGAATTTCCACAGTGTAAAAACCTCCGTATCTGAAATTCCAACAAAAGTATGTAAGTGCACAGCAATGTGAATAGCAGGATGTGAAAAAGTTAAAATGAACCAGGATCATCTGATCTACCTGCACTTTAATGAGTAAAGTCTTACCCAGCAAATAATAAATAACACACTATAACTAAATCTTACATTTTTATATAGTAAATATACAGAAATACAAAATTATGACACCTTAAAGACTTCAAAGCCTGCTCTGGTAACCACGGTGCCCATTCCTCAGCCATTGCGTTGTAGAGCCAGGCAGAGGATCTGTTGCCATGAACAAAGGGTGGAGGAAAGCTGTTCACCGGTGTACTTTCGTGGTTTCCTATAGCAGGATAAACCGTCACATTAGGTCCCAGGTGCCTGAAAAGAAGACAGCAGTCAATAGATGTCATCCTTGTTATCAATACGCTGTAAAAGTCACAGCAACATGAGAAGGTACATTCTCATTCTCAATTCCCATTTTCAATTCATGTGTGGCATATCATTTCCATCCTCAGCCTCGTCTCGGTTGTACCCACACTTACACAAAAGGTTAATACTGTAGCATATACACACATTGGATTTTGCTGTCATGTCAGTAACTGTATTGTGTTTTTAAAAAGGACTGGGGAATAAAATGATTGCAATCTATTTTTAATTATTGCCATAATCTTGAAAAACTAAAACTAAAAAACTACTAAAATATTTCAGTGGTTTGTTGTTTTACTTAATAGGGGAGAGTAAATTTGGATGTAGAACAAATGTTTTATCACAGCAGCTATGCATGTTCTTCCAATCAAGTGTCATGCTCTCACCATAAACAGTAGTTTAGAAAACCAGAAAATTTCCTTTCACAGTACAGTGCTTCCATCTCAATAATAAAATAACTGTCTGGTTTCTTCACTTGTCACTCATGACCAAATATCAGCCTTCAAAGTGTGAAAATTTGGCCTCAATTTCCAGCCCTACATTCCAAAAATAATACTCAAATCTTCACCTAAATAATGCAACTTTAATTGTGAAACATTAAAAAAAAAAAAAAAATTCTTAAAATTACTTGTGGATGAGCCTGGAGATGACTGTGAGTTCCGAAAGCTGCTGTTTTCTAGTCTGGGACCAAACATTGTGCGCTGGTATGTCTCCTGTCCAGTAGACCCAGTCCCAGGGTCCAGTTTTCGCAGCATTTTCCAGAAGATTCTCCACTGTTCGTAGAGGCAGGTCACATTTACTGTACGTTCCCCAGTACCCAGCCTCCCTGTGCCGCCAACTGGGAGAGCCTGAGTCTTTCCGACAACACAGAGGATCCTTGCAGTCGGCAGCACTGCCGGTTTCATACTCCTGTCAGTGGAAAGCATGTGTTTAATGAAGGGTTTGATCACAACTAGAATTACAGGCATTCAACTTCAATAGCATTGTTAATTCCTAGGCTAAATTTCACTTTTGTGATTATGGTGATAGTCACTCACTTGATCCCAGTGGATATCTGTGAGAAACAGGACTCTGCTCTGTGGAGAATCAGGTTTAGGAGGAGAGGGTGGTGTGACTGGGGGCTTGGGGACTTTCGGTAGTGTGATGTTCCAGGATGCATAGATGTCAAATTTGCCACAGGAGGGGCCAACCAACAGTGCACATGCTTCAGAGGGATATAGCAGGGACTCCTGCAGGACCCGAATAAAGTCATCCCTGAAGAGCTCTGTTATTTCACGACACACCAGCTCATCAGCCAGATGGAGTCGGATACACGCCTCACCAACTGCATGAGCCACTCGTTCTTCATTTGTATCACTCTGTTAGAGGTAACAAAAGGGCAGAGAAATCAGAGAAGTATATATCATCAAACTTCCTTAACAGGAAAATTCCTATTTTTTGTACATAAGCAGTTTTCTTTAGTATGCATGCAAGAGTAATACTCTAGGCCAAACAACAGATCATATGATCCCAGTGTGTCTAACACATTGTGATGAATCAACAATAAATCAAGAGTTTTTAAGCTCAACTGTCATATGTTGCAATCACCTATAAATGTAAACTTCTATACGGTGACATAAAAAAGGTGAACATCAGTCGGAAGATCTGATTGGAATCAAAGTCACAATTATTGACATAGATTATGTTCTTAACCCAATACCACACAAATTATATCTGATGTCTTTACTGAACATAACTATTTCACTTTCATAGTGCTGCTGGAAGAAGTGAAGCATTAAGCTAAAGAATCCAAAGAGAGCCGACTGGAATGTCGAGTTAGCATATCGTCATACCTGAAGACTGATCGATGAAATTACATTTGAGCCAGGTATACAGCTACTTTGACTTATTAAAAAGACACATACAGAGTGTACCCCACTCTCTCCCAAAGGTAGCCGGGACTGGCTCTGCAACCCCTGCAACCAAGCAGTTGGTTGCAGGGATTCAGAAGCAGTTCAGAAAATGGATGGATGAAAGGGATTAAAAAGTAATGTCAAAAACTTTGGGGATTCACCACATTTAGACAAACTGTCTACAAATGAAGATTACTTCATATCATGGCTACTCTGACACCCAGCAAAGTTGATTCCAGAGGCAGAATGTAGAATGCCAAGTACTTTTTCCCAGCAGCACTATGAATGTTTAATAGCAATGTTTAACAGGGTCATGAAATACTATAATTGTTTGTGTATTAGGTTAAGAACATTCTGTTTGTCTGTACTTGTGGCATGGATTCGTACAAGATCACATTATATGACAAATTCAAGCAGAAAACTAGGAAATTTCAATGGGCTCACATCCTTTTTTCTTTTTTTTTTTACAACTGTATCGCGCAATATACAAAGAGAATTACAAATTCTGTGACTCAGGACACAGCACTTTACACGCCCTCCTGAGAAACTTCATGTTTAAGTTCATGAGTTGCCTGGATAGATCTCAAAATTGTATTGTAACGATTATCACAAGCCCCAGATACAGCTCTGTTAGATACTGGTCATATTTGTGGAAACATTGGTATGGCTGTCTTTTAAGACTGTCATGACTAATGGTGCTTATGCATCAGTGTTGTTGTTGTTGGTTTTTTCTCTCTCTCTCTTTTTATGTATTTGTACTTGTTGTATGTCTTACTCCTGGGCCTAGAGCCTGTAATAAAGT
>JAPSES010007692.1:0-12619 GCA_029822895.1 Maxillicosta whitleyi
CTGAGAGCCTCAGAGACTTTTGCACATTCCTGGACTCATATAGTGTGTGTGAGAATAAACTGTTTAACTGAGATTCTATGTCCTGGTCTGGGTCCCCTGTCTGCAGCGTGTCAACAGGAAACAGTGACACTGCACTTTATTCATTTATTTGGTTATTTATCATATTTTCTTGTTCTATTTATTATTATTGTGACTTTTAATTTATAAATACTATGTTCTTATCCTGTTTTTTTTTATCACAGACACTTCATAGTTCTTTTTTCCATATGTTTCTTCTATTATTTTTCAGTCTCATTTCCAAAGCTCATATAGAACCACAGACAGATCTTCTTGTCAGGTTCTTCCTTCCTCACAGACTTTGTCATAAACTTCTTTTCAATGTTCAGATGTTGAATCCTTGCTGCTCCTTCCTGCTACAGTCGCCTCCATGATGCTTTTTTGGTTTGTCTTGTTTCGATGATGCATGCACTGATTCGATGCTGGTGGTTAGTGTTGCCAGATTGAATGTTTTTCTGATAATATTTAATCTTTACGGTGTGTTTAATCTGGTTTAACCTGGAACATTAAATAACTTTGACACCTATTGAACAAATGCATAGAACATGCCGTTCTCAGACATAGAATGAACTGATTCAGTTTGTTCTTCAGGAAGTGAAACAGTGAGTTCAGTTCATGTTTAACTAAAATATGAACACATTTATGAACTAATGTTCCATGTTCAGGTACAACACTGCACACGTGAGCTTATTGTTATTGTCACAAGAAGAAGACATCGCAATGATAAAACAAGAGAACACTCAGGAATATTTTTGGAATGAATGAGTTATATGAGGTATTTCAGACCCAACACATCAGCTTGGACTGAATTAACTGTGAATGCAGTCATCATCATCAACTCCACGTTCTTTTGTCCTTGGTTCAACACATCAGACGCCACTTAATATCAGATTTTTTTCCCCTTCTAATTCACCACATTGAACACATATAATATTAATATTAATGATCAGACTTTTTCAGCACATCAGGCGTTGTGGACTTAGACAGAATGCCGTACTGGTCACTCCCGTGACTGTTGACATTACTGCTGTCGAATGCCAGATCAGTTTTTCCAGTGTACTCTTTCCGTGACAACAATCAGTAGCGCATGCAAAATCCTCATTTAAATAGGGTGGTCTCCAACACATTTGCACCTGTTGTCATTCGTGGAGGCAATCTTAGTAAATCATCTGCAAACCACGGTTCAACTCCACACCCAAAATTCTACATTGTTCACACAAACGATGCTGTGATGTGTGATGCCCAACCTTCTACTGGTGAAACTGCTCTGGAATGTCAGTCAAACCTGTGACTTCCCGTGAGCTCATACTAGATCCACCACCACCCGCCATGGATGCAGTGCTTATGCAAATGTTTAATAAAACAAAGTATTGCTCCGATGTTATTTATCTGCCAATGTTCTGTAGAATCAGCAGCCGCTCAAGCGTTAGGACAAGAATAAATTAATACCAAATACGTGTCCAAATATACAAATAATGTAACATAAAAGGTAGAACTGCTCCTCTTGCCTCATGCGTCTTTTTTCCTCCTCTGTTTCTCTACCTGAACATAAGATCCATACGGTCCACCATGCTGGTCTGTTTACATTTAACTCCCACAATTCCTTGCATTCAGGCACTTTGGTGTGACTCGCCTGGAATGTTACAAAGTTGTGGTTTAAAGTTGTGACTTATGGGCTCAAACACTTGCCTGGAACACAGCATAAAAATAGTGCATAAGGCAAAACAAGCTGTTTTACCTTGTACGTTACATTATTTGTATATTGTATTTGTATTTCGTATTAATTTATTCTTGTCCTAACAGTAAAGGAGCACATTAGCAGATAAATAACATTAGAGCAATACCTTGTTAATAATAAAGTTTGCATAAGCACCACATCCGGGGGGTGGGGGGTGGGCACCATTGTTATTTCACAGGCCACATGACGTCAGAGCTCAGAACTGGGAGAACATGGATCTAGTATGAGTTCATGGGTGGGAAGTCACAGGTTCGACTGATGTTCCAGAGCATTTTCACTGATAGAACGTTGGAAAAACAGGAGGAATAGGTTACTTGGAACGAAGCATTAATATACACAAATTGGTAATATACACAATATACACACAAACTAGGACCTTTGTAAATCCAGTCCATAATGTATTTAGTTATATATATATATGTTTTTAAAATGTAATACTTGTCTTTGGCTAAAACAAAAATGTCATAAAAATCTGAAAGAAGAACTGAGAAACACAATCATGCAAACTCTTCTTTGTTCAAGTCCATGCTGTGCTGCTGGTTTGGGGTTAGCCAGTTCACTAAGCTGAAGGATTAGGAAGTTGACACAGGGGTCACGGGTCAACCATGTGACGTGGTAAGTCTAGACATGTCCATATGTGCATATGTGTGCACTTATATTTCCATGTGTTTAAGTGGAGTGAGCACATGGTTTGGAGGTTATTAATGGAATGTCAAAGAATACTCTGAAATTAAAGCATAGAACAAATAATCAATTGAAGGTAAAAATAAATAAATAAATAAATCATGGAATCAATTTAGAAACCATAATCTAAACTTTGGTCTCATCAAAGTATCCACCTTTGGCAGATAAAACAGTTGAACACACTGGTCTGGACACTCCATGTTTTTAAACTGACCATCTGGTTTTTTGTTCTTGAGGTAGTTCTGGCAGAGCTTGGACTTGAGTTCTGGTTCATTATCTTCTGTAGGATCAACCCCTAACCCACTAGGCCCATCCCAGAGGGTACTGCATGGTGCTGCAGAATGCTGTGGGGGTCGTTTTGGTTCACTTACACTCTGTACAAATCACCCACCGTGGATCCAAAAAAATGGAATCAGACCATCACACTTCTTCCTCCATGTTTGACAGTTCATGTCACACACTGACGAACCGTCCTTTCACCGACTGGACAGTGTCCAAAAATCCTGCACCTGCACCATCACACCCTGCACCATCTCCTGAACCTCAGATTTCACACGTGGATTCATCAGTCCATCACACATTCTTCCAGTCTTCAGTTGTCCACTGGTGCTGTTTCATGGTCCACACAAGCCTCTTTGTCTTATTCTGAAGTCTCACCAGTGTCTTTGTTCAACTGGACCCATCAAACCTTCAACTGGAAGTCTTCTGTTCCCAGTTCCACTCCTACTTGTTTCCTCCACCCACTCTGAAGCTGTGTGTGAAGCTGTTGTCCTATCCGTCTCCTGTCCCCAAACTGTTGACTCTCACAAACTTGTCTTCTGATGCTGTTGTGGCTACACCTCTTCCTGTCACCGTTTCCTCCAGTTTCTGCCTTTTGATGCTAAAGGAAACTGTTCTCACTGACACCTTGACTTTCTTGTCAGTTTCTCTGTAAGTTAGATCTCCATTTTTAAGTGTTATTATGGTCTGTCTCTCTATCATTAATTGCCTTTTCCATTTTTATAGTAAGACACGACTTTCTGCAGGACGATACTATTCAAATAATGCTCCAATGGTCTGGTACCAAAGTTTGCTCCAACACTACTGTTATTCATATAGAGGAGGTTGGAAGGACTTCAGAAAAGTTGGGACACCTGTAGGAATTGGCAGCACAAACTTTGGAGGTTTGATCAACCTCCACTGCTGCAGAACTGATTTAAGTTGTTAACCCATTTCTTGTTCCCTGAAAAAGGCCTTTTGTATAATTCTGAAATGTACATTATTTTTCCTCTGGCAGTTCACCACTTACCTTTGTAACATTTTAAGTTGTTCATTGGACTTGAACTGCTTGAATTTCAATTTAGAAAAGGGAAAAATTGGGCTAATGTAAAACATTTGACCAGTAGTTACTATGTAAAAAAGGAGGAGGGGGCAGTTAAAAACAGTGAAGTGTTCATTTTTGGTAACTCAGGGTGGTTACTGCAGAGGGGATGAAGGTTGTTGGTTTTTTTTGTTTTTTTTTTAGATGTTTTTGTGGAACCTTGTAATGTTTTCTTGATGGCAGCAGCTGGAACCAGTGGTTGAGGGGGTGGGAGGAGTCTTCTGTGATCAGGGTGGTCTTCCTTCCTAGAGGGTGCTGGCCTGGTTAACTGTACCGTGAACAAATATTGAAGGTGACTATGGACAGACTCCTAAACCAGAGTTCAAACGTGTGTGCTGAGTTTGGTCAGAGGTGCTGCTGTGATGTTTAAAAAATGGTTGACAGAAGGAGCCGCAGTTGTCCGGCTCAGTTCTCAGGTGTTTAACAGACTCCACCTGCTCCATAAGCTGTCCCTGGATGCTCAATGGCTCTCCTCTGCCCCCACAACACAGCTCTTTAGTTTTTGAGACATTTAACTGAATGAAAGTTGGTTCAAAGCCTGGGCCAGGTTTTCCCGTTGATACTGGACCAGAGTCGGTCAGGTGACCCTCCAGGGCCATGTCAGCCATATTGTCTCCCACACAGATAATTGATCATAGTTAAGCAGGGAATCAACCCAATTAGCAGGAACTGATATGAGTTTCCATCTCTATGCACAACATTCCAAAATTCCTTGTAGCAACCAATGTTTGAACTTCTGCTGAGCAAGGCACTATAGGGCTAAAGCACTAATCCCATCAGTAACAATAAAGCTGTGACAGGAAAATGTTATGTTACATCACTCAGCCTCTGCACACAAAGGCAAATCATTGCATAATCTCATTTATATAATATTTTAATCCATCTGTCAACACATCCCCTCCCTCTGTGACGACAGACAGCGGGCCATTGAACCGGGTCAAGGGTTGATTCCCATACATCAGTCTGCTTAAAGGACCCTCCCACTCATTTTCTATCAACACATTGTGCATGTTTTAACATTGGATCATTTCTCTCAGTAATCGAACATCTAGATCACAAATACCATCTTTTCCTGCAGAATTAGATGTCATATTTGATTGTGGTCCATAGAACAAATTATGAGGCCAGTTAGGAGTCCCACATCAAAAACCTGTGTAGAGTTCTCCCAGTGTTTGCATGGGTTCTCTCCAGGTTCTCTGACTTCCTCTCACCATCCAAAGACGTACATGCAAAGGTTGATTGGTTGAGCTAAAATTGCCCATAGCTGTGAATGTGAGAGTGATTGGTATTGGGCTATTGTATCACCCCTGCATCAGGGCAGACTTTTAGATTTGTTCACCAACCACCAAATCGTGAAAGTTGATTTAGCCATGCACAGTATCGATGCACAATGAATTACTTATGTATTACAATAAAATAAACGTGCACAACAAATACATGTCTGAAGTGGGGTTAGTGTGGTCTGTGTGGTTAGTGTGGGATGATACAAACACTAACACAGACCACAGAAAACAGAATTTACAACAGAAATGTCACTGATACAGTAAAATACATGGGATAAATTCAAAGATGACGAGATCTGATCAACTTAGGACTGGAGTTGGTAGATCAACAACAATACAAATGAATGGGTTCAGATGCTGTTACACTCAATGTTTGGAAGTAGAGGCCCTGGAACCCAGAAGGACGTCCATATTTCATTTTGTACAATGGAAGTGTCATAACTGTCTTTATAAAAGGCTCTGGTGTTGTTGAGTCAGCCTGACAGTGGTGGTGCAGAAACATCAGAAGACTGTGGTAATAGGTTTGGGTGGGGGTGGGTGGCTGTGTGGTGTGTTTATACACGTAGGTGTATGTGTATAAGTGTACGGGTGGGGGTGTAGGTTGTGTGTGTGTCTGAGTCATGGTAAGGGTGTGTGCATGTGACTATAGGGATATATCTGTGTATGTAACACACACACACTCAAGTATAATGATGAATATGTAATCAGTATATGTTTTTGTCTTGTCTTACTTGTTGTCATGTCTTCCATATTTGGTTATGGTTTCAACAACAACCACTTAGCTGGTCTGTCCCACTGTCTTGTGTTCCGTCTGTTTGTCCCACTACAGAGAATCAATCAATCAATCAGTCAGTCTGTCTGTCTGTCTGTCTGTCTCCTAAATGGACCAAAAATAGATAATAGAGAAAACTGTCAATCAGACTGATTTATATTTAGTGGTTTGTTTTGACAAAGAACGATACATATTTTCACATCAGAGTCTCCAAAAGTCTCCAATAACAACAACAACAAAAAAATCATAGATTTGTCACTAGTCACTGTTTTGATGAAGAGTCTCCAGAGGAGTGTGAAAAACCAATAAATGGACAGTAGGTAGGCTGGAAATGCAGACTTTTCCAGCTACACACAGACCATCAAAAAAATCAAGAAAATCAGTTGGTGTCATTCAGTTAGTCCTATAGTTAGTTAGTTAGTTAGTTAGTCCTATAGTTTAGCTAGTTTGACTGGTGCAGCTGTTCACATTGAACCACTACAACTAGAATGATGGAGGTTCTAAGGTAAGGTACCATTAGTTAGCCTGTATGCTGTGGTGTGGTTCATGCCTTATTGTGTGGGTTCTCAGAGCAGAGCTTGGCAGACACACAGTGTTCACACATAAATACTGTTTTCTGATTGGACCACAGTCCTGTAATAGAAAAACTCAACATGCTAACTTGTCTGTCTCTGTACCAATCCAGTCCAGTTACAGAAGAACTGAAACAGTTAACACCACCCATGGAAGTAGCATATCTAAGCTAACACCAACCTTTAGCCCTAGATGTCAGTTTTCACAGTAATAAAGTCAGTTGTTTCAGTGGTCGACCCACTACTCAGAAGAAACAACAGTAGAGACACAATGGGTGCGTGGAACTTATTTTAGATTTACCATGATCACTGCCGTTTGTCCCACAGAAGAACATGACAGTATGGTGTCAATATCGTGTCTGAGATATTGAGAAGCAAAAAACAAAATCCGATGCCATATGACAGCGAGCAGTTCATTTGGAATTGTTCAGGCTTACATGAACCACGTAATCACCGGAACGGCGACATCAAAGCGTGTTGTACCCATAGATAGATGCCACACAGGTGGGTGGGCTCAATCAATGGAGTGTGCAAACGCGTCCGCCATGTTTGAAATGGAGCCGCAGCCCGGCAGACCAATGCCAGTGAATTGTCATATCTTTCATAAATGGCCTTTGTACAAAGTTAAAGATGCTTTTATCCTCCTCTTTACAGACACACCTAGACATAATTAATGGTCATACAGACAAGGGAAAATGCTTATATTTGTTTGCTGGGATAGTTACAGTCTTTGTTTATTCCCATTGTAGGTTTAAATGGAATACATTATTTTGTGACAAATTGCTATTAGTCTATTTGGCAACTGATCAACATTTGTCACAGTAGGATACAGTACCTCTGTCTTTGGAGTGGAAGACAAAATATTGTTTTACCAGCGTTGTTGCCTACGGAGAAATAACTCTGCAGGAGCGTTTTCAACACAGCAGCGACACAGGCGCTTAAAAACCAACATGTCTTTTGCTTAGGCTAGTTGACGTGTCATCAACATTTTACTACTAAGGAAACAGATCCTGGAAGGGGAAAAAAATCTGTTTTCCCACAGGCTTATACAAATTGTCTTGAACATATACCAGAACCATGAAGGTGAACTTTTAAAAATGTTCTATGGGAAAGGCTAGATTATGGTACATTTTGTGAGTTACAGCTGCTAAAAGACAAAACAATGGTAGTGCACTGAGGAATATTTAATTAGTTTGAAGCAGTGAAATTGTATTAAGCAGCTGTGTTTAATAACAGCAGATGTGATGTGGATTTGCTGAATGAAAACCACAGACAATTATTTACACAGAACAGATCATTATATATTGAGGTGCATAGACAAAAGAGTATCATAACATAGGCAACCTATAATAGCACACACATAGATGAATTTAATTTTTAGATGTAAAATTGATTCTTAAGTTATATATTTCCATAGACAGCGGAGGCGGCATAGTTTGTACAATTATAAGCACAGCAGGAGCTGGGCATTTTTAACATTCATTAATGTCCGAATCCATTCCCAATATGGCGACCTTGATTGCACGCTCTCCTGGGGAAGGGGCGGCGTCTATCTATAGATATGTCAGAGAGTTGTACCTCTCTGTCCTTACAGTGAATGAATGGACGGGATCTACCGCTAGATAATGGAGAAACCACGTAACACAGACATGTTACGCGACGTTTCAGTTCACTATCTTGGTTCTCGGTAGTCTTCGGTACTGCTCTTTTGTCGGTATGTGAGCAGGTGTCCATCTTGAACACTCTAAACGATCTTTGTGTACGTGAACGCGCTGCGGAATGTTCATACATGCACGTACGTGTGGGTGGTGGGATGGGGAGGGCTCGGTCTCTGATTGGTCTGATGGGGAGGGCTCGGCCTTTGATTGGTCCGCAGGCAGTGTCGTTTTCCACACTATATAATGTGTAGTGCGCTAACCCTGACCGGTATCTGGTGCAACTACGCAGCACATGGTTACGGACGAGATCAGCGGAGACGTGGAATGACTGACTGACCCGAACCCGAACCCAAACTCGAATCCGAACCCGAAGACAGGTGGAGGTAGGACCGAGGAAGATTGAACAGGCTCATTTGTCTCGTCTGTCTGTAAAGAGCCGGAGAAGGAGGAGCCGCAGCCCTGGACACAGACACTGGTGAGTAACGCCCCCGGTGGTCGCAGGCGGGTCTGGGACCAAAACGGAGGCCGGGTCGGTGGGTCCCGGTGCAGGTTTGAGCCGATGGGTCCCGGTGCATGTCTGACCCGAGGGGTCCCGGTGCATGTCTGACCTTAGCTCACATCACCCACCAGCCGTGTTGTGGGGGTGGGGGCTTCCATATTCTGCCGGCGTGTTCCTGCAAACCCAGATAGAAGAAATGCATAAAATGTTCCTCAGGCCAGAGGTGGAAGGATCAGCTTTAGAAATAAAAGGTCTTTTTTTTTAAACACACACGGACATGAAAGCGGACTCAGCCTTTACTAAGGACTAATAAGTACAAATCACAGTCTTTCAACTTCTACACTGAGGATCAGCTGATGGTTTACTGCTGCTCAGTCACTGGGAAACTCAACGCATGTGGTTTATAACTGTTTCTGTCAACTGTTAATAACATCTAATGATGTACTGTTGTATCCCCATGGCCTTTGCATCTTTAAATGATTTAAGTATTAGTACTATGTGCATCCGTAACAGAGGGTGTTTATTACTCAGTATTTATATGCTTTATTGTAACGGAGTACATGTTTCATAACCTAGTAGTAGCAGTTTTACATTAATACAGACAGTGTTAGTGCTTTTGTTAGATCACATTGTTTTATTGTGGTTTTTAGTGTTTTATTCCTCAAAGAGTTGCTATTTTTCAACTTTACAAATTGATGAGATGCTTGTGCAGTAGAAGAACACATGCAAATATGTTTTATTGTTTGACTGACATGGTTAAAAAAAAAAAACGGGTGGTCTCTAGTGTCATGTTGATCTGTGTTTGGTTTAGAGTTAGTTTGAAGCTGGACTGCTTTGTGACACTCCCCATGTTAAACTCCTTCTATCCTTCAGTTCTTCTCCTCCCACCCTTGCTGGCTGCATGACTCCTCCTGTTGGACACAGAAGCTCATTTCCATAACTTTACATTTGTTAATTTAGGAAGAACGGCCACTCACATTGTTTAGTTATTTAAAAGACTTGGAAAAGACTTGAGATGTAACAGAAGACACTGGGACTGGGTTAGGTAGGAGTGTGTGATATGACAATATTAGATCTTGAAGGATTAGAACATATCAACGATCCCACAAAGCAGAGAGATCGTGGAATCAGGTTTCAAGTTTAGTTAAAGCTACGTCAAAACTCATGTGCAGTTTAGTTTTGATGTTCAACAGTGTACTAAATCAGAGTGTTGTACATTTTTGTATTTTATTTTTTAAAAATTGGGATATGATATTTTTGCCTCATCAACCACCCTTAGGGTTAGGTTCCAGCCTCTTTGGCCATGTTGGGATGGTGACCACCCATAAAATACAGGATTCTGCATCAGTCCTGGAGATTTTTTTGCGTATGAAAGATAACCAATGGAAGAATTACACTTTTTTTTGTCACAGGCATGTACTTACACCAATAAGCAAGTAAAAAAAAAAGTATTAAAAAAAATAATTTTAATTAATCAGATGAATCAGATGTAGGATGTTAATGAACTCCAAGGACAATCATCATGCAATGAAATATAAATGTTCAGTAATGAAAGTCATATGACATTAACCACCACTACTAGACACCATTGACTAATTTTACCATTGAGTGTTTGTCAACTAGTCGATTAGTCATTGCAGCCCATGGCAGAACTTCATTCTTGTATGGCATCTGAGAACTAATGAGTGATTGGTTGGAAGTTTGAAGTGGGTGTGGTTAGACAAGGTTAAAGGGTAAGTGGCCCTTTTATCCCTGTAGTAAAATTCAGTGTCTCATCTGCATTCGCCCCATCCTACAGTATTTAGCATTAGCACACTTTAGCAGCAGGTGTTCAGGGATCAACTCCAGATCCTCATCAGTACTGAAGGGATACTGGCAGTGAACGGGACTAGATAATGGCTTTAACCGTCTGTTTGGGCTGAATACATTCCAAACACCAGCCATTCTGGACCTGCTTTTCCTTCCCAGGCTCCAGCTGACCCTAATCCTTTTTCCAAGGCTCGAGCTGTCCCTAACCCAGGTAACCCTAACCCTCCTTCCCAGACTCCAGATATCCCTAACCCAGGTAACCCTAACCTTAGCCCTGCACTGGCGTCCAGGCTGCAGATGGTCGGGCAGCAGTGGGATGATCTGATGAGTCAGGTGGAGCGCAGAGGTGTTACTGTATTAAAGGGACAGCGTCTGTGGACATACACCCAACATGTTCATATGTCCTTTAAACACCGTGAACCTCAGACGTGGCAGAACCCTTTCACGCACTTAGAACTCAGGGTTCCCTCATGGTTCATATATTACTGCCAACATTGACCTTCGTTCAACTTTTGTGTGTTGTCTTGCTGGCTGTGCAAAACATCAGGCTTGTTATGATAAACTGATAATAACCTTATAAAAAGTGAGCCGTAAACTACTACTACTTTGTTGAAGAGAGATTTTAGGAAACGTTAATGTTTTTATCATTAATCGCTGTAACTATTTTACCTATTAAATAATATACTTTCCGTCTTCTTGAGGTCATGAAAACCATACTAATGACCCTTTATTTAGTCTGCTGGTAATCCTATATATGGCAGATTTGAGTTTATCTCCTTTTTAACTATAATAATCCTGATTGTGTGACTGCATTAAGTGCTCTGCTGCTTCAGCAGAAATTATGTGGAGATAAAACCAGGTCTTTTTCAATAATGGGCCCTAGTACTGTGGTTGTGGTGTTGTTAATGGTGTAGTAATAAAACCACAACCAAAATAAAGTAAGGATGGTGGCCAACGGGTGCGAATGCACTTGATATGCACAAACAATTTGCAGAAGAATGTGCTGCATATAAGAAAAAAAGCAAAAGCCTGCAAATAAGGAAATGCACTGTAAGAAAAGATTGGTGCAGAAACTTAAACAGATTCAAGAAGGCTGCATGTGCACTGACACATGGGAAGGAGTCCAGGTCTGCAGGGGTGGCGCTGAGTTTACACCCCAGAATCAGACAGCAGCCAGAAGAACAGTTTATGGGCGAAGGATTAAAGAGATGTGGTGGGTGGACAGTACAGGGTTAACTCTAACCCGGGTGGACAGTACAGGGTTAACTCTAACCCGGGTGGACAGTACAGGGTTAACTCTAACCCGGGTGAACAGTACAGGGTTAACTCTAACCCGGGTGAACAGTACAGGGTTAACTCTAACCTGGGCGGACAGTACAGGGTTAACTCTAACCCGGGTGGACAGTAAAGGGTTAACTCTAACCCGGGTGGACAGTAAAGGGTTAAGTAACACGGACACCGACTGTTGTATCATTGGCGTCATGCCAGCTCTTACGCTGCTCTTATGTAACCTCATATTTTTTGTAAATGCTCATTTCTCAGTCTTTCTTCCACTGTCCTTCCTCTTTTCTTCTCTCTTTTTTACCTTTCCTTCGTAACTCCTGGTTGAACTTTGGGTTTGATTTCCTCTTTTTTCCCAGAAGCCTCCTCTGTCCTCATGTAACCCACTGGTCTGAGGATGACTTTGCACTTTGGTTGCATTCATGTCAGTGATATTAGTGATGACATCAGCAGCTCAGCCCCTCACAGAACTGGACTCTTATTTAACCACCATGGACTACACTACCCATAATGCCCTTGACAAGCTCAGACAACTTGTTGAGTTATGACGTTAAGACGTAGGGTAGAAACTACCACAGGCCACTTGTCACTAATTCCCCTCATACTTTAACAGACACTTAACTAAATGGGCAATAACCTGCTCTGCCTCCGAATACTTTTTATTGAAATGTGTTTTTTACATTCCACAGCTCTTTAGGAGGAAGAAGCAGCTATATTGAATAAACTGTGAATACAGTGTCAAGCCCCACAACAGCGAGTTACAGCTAACTACAGTAAAGCATCAAAACGAGTGGGCGACTAATCTAGGGTGGTGCTGGGTAAACTGGGTTAGGGTGGTGCTGGGTAAACTGGGTTAGGGTGGTGCTGGGTAAACTGGGTTAGGGTGGTGCTGGGTAAACTGGGTTA
>JAPSES010007736.1:0-14358 GCA_029822895.1 Maxillicosta whitleyi
ACAAAGACAGTCTAATCTGAATTATAGGACAGTAACTTTCAATAGAATCTTACACTATATTTGACTGAGGGGGATTAAAAGTGTGCAGCATGATATGTTATTAAAGTGTAATTCATACACTTTTGTTCTAGATATGCACTAGTTTCCAACTACCTGATGTCTGACATGGGGCCGCTCAACTGGAATATCGGATTGATAATTACACTACCATAATTTTTTTACAGCTAGTTTTATTTTCACTTCCAGATTTATTAAGTTTGATGTTCAGTCAGTCAGGTAAATTTATTTAGGTATACATTGATACAGTCCAAAAGTAAATTTTCTGAAGTGCTGAATTTGTTTTCAGGGGTGTTTTTTTAACAGCTGATTAACTGTCAGTTTACTGCTTCAAACTTCTGTTATTTCATCAGCCTTTAAAAAGCTACTATTGGTTAACAGCAAGTCTGATTCCCACATT
Source organism: Maxillicosta whitleyi (assembly GCA_029822895.1). Lineage (NCBI taxonomy): Eukaryota > Metazoa > Chordata > Actinopteri > Perciformes > Neosebastidae > Maxillicosta > Maxillicosta whitleyi. The sequence continues at coordinate 458 of JAPSES010007736.1, forward strand.
AGTATTCTGTTTTTAAAGACAATCTTTTTTTTTTGTTAGTTAAAGTACATTTCTCTGCAACTAAATCCTCAAAATGAGATTATGTTATTTAGAATTTGGGATAATTTATTTCCACAGTAAACAAAAATGTTACTTGCTTCCAATTTCCTCTTTGTGTTTTGTGCGCCTGAACAGCGAACCGTTTTCGCTGGCCTTCCTGTGTCCTCCTAACACCAAAAGAAAAAAGAAAACAAGTCTTTATTCTTCAGTGTTCGCACATGTTCTCAACTACACTGTGCTGTAATGAGATTTGGAACACTCATTGTGTATGGATTAAATTGTCTGTGTTAGCTCGGTGGTGCTGTGCTTTTGCTGTTCAGCTGTATCCTCGTCTCTTTCTGCACTAAAAGACGACAGAGCCAGATAGTTTACACCGACTGTCAGGGTTCATGTCTTTTGTGTTGTTAAGCTGCTGAACCTTCATGATGCATGTTGTACACATTTCCTTTAACATCTTATTCTCACAGGTTGCTACTTTGAACATGTTATTTGGAAGTCTTTGAGGAAATTTTCTTTTCTCCATTTCAGCCCATTTTTATAAGAGAAGTGTCAGACTACAGCTAGCTTGATTTCTTTGTTAGTGATCTCTATAATGCACTGATAGTAAATGTGACACAGTCATTTTGTGCATAATTTTCAGAGTGTAGGACCATTACCTGTAGTGAATGTGGGCGTCTGGTGTTGCTTGTGTTGTGTGTTAATGTCAAACCTGGACATAGGTGGATAAATGATAGTTAGAATACAGCTGTCAACAAAAACAGTCAAGTGCAATCATCTTGAGAAGCATGGGGGGGGGGGGTATCATTGGCAGATCCAGGTTTTTGTAAACAGGAGGTCGCACCACCTAACGTGGCCGCAGACCATGCACACTCGATTTTAAAATCTAGAGGCTCCTATGTGTATTTTAGAGGCATTTTTGAGCAAATAACAAACAAAATAATGTAAAATTTTTAGTACATTTATGTGCTAAAAAAGGATAAAAAAAAAACAAAACACATTCAACAAATTAGAGCACCTTAACTGCCAACTTTGTGTAATTAGGCATCTGAAGTGTCTGTATTCATACATATTTACTACCTGACATCTATCAATCTATCAGGTCCTGTTAGACGCATCAGATAAATGTTTTGTGTGAGGAGGCATGCACTGTATGGTTCTCTTGGGCTACTCAATTCCTGTTGGCCAGGGGTTATCTTTACTTTCGGTGGGAGGAGGGCTGGTATTCTCTTCTACCCTGTCAAGGTGAGCTAACTTAGCCTTGCTGCCAGGTCTTCAAATGAACTTAAATCTGTGGAATTTTATCTCTTGAGAAATGGTTTCACTTTCCACTACAACACATTTGCTCTCGTCTAAAACACAGTCGTTCATTTAATGGCTGACTTTCACCACAACAATGCCAAACCATAGACCGTATATAATGAAAGATGACAAAAGATTTAAAAAAAAATGTTTGTAGTTGCATTTTTCTTACCGATAACAAAAAGTCAAATGTCTGTTTTGAGGGCAACATGGTTTTCTACAAAATACATCTGCTTCAGCCTGATGGTTATGACCCTGGCTTTCCAGTCGTGTCCTCCCATTTGAATTCGGCAGGCAGAGTGCAGGACTGATAACATCTGGTTATTTAGTAATGGCTCCATATGCTGTTTAATGTCTCTGCCCCCCACAGCTACATAGACTTGAGTCTCCACATGGTAACACCAGGAGGAATATGAACATTAGCATTTGGTGCCTATTTTGTTTGTATGTAATTGAGGTTAATACAGCATCTAGGTTAACCCTGCACACATAAATAAGCCTCATTATTAGCTTCCTATAGCCACTATCTAGTTCATAGAAAGCTGATTCATTGTTTTGGTATGGATGATATAAACTCTCTTCTGCAGCAGATTAAACACAAAGTTCAGTTTGTGTGTGTGTGTGTGTGTGTGTATATGTGTGTGTGTGTGTGTGTGTGTAAGGGATTAAGCTGGTGTGTGACTGACCCGTGCTTACGTGGCAGTCTCCAGCTGCATGATTAAAACCTGTGTGACCCCTGCCTGCCAACACCAGCAGAGACCAGCTAGATCCTGTATGGTAGATGGTCAAAAGGTCAAAGAACTCAGCTGTGTTCAGGAGCAGTTCCCCTCAAGTTATAGTTAACAGGTTCCACCAACAAGACTGTAAAATGACTGCTACATGCGTTAATTCTTAATTAAGTTTATTGTTTTACCAAATCAGGGAACTAATGATTAGCATTAGCTCGTCTGACCCCTCAGGCTCCTCTGGTTCCAAAAAAGCCAACATCACAAATCACAAACTACTGGTTCCATTCAGTTTCATCTAGTTTATTCACTATTATAATACTTACCATGAACAGTCCCTAGATATGACACATTTCTCTATTATTCTAATACTTTTCACTCTGTGCACCCCAATATCATACGTTTGTTGTCATACCATTTTGTTTTTAGATACTTGTCATTGAATGTACCCTGATATCTGTATCCTATTCTGATACTTGAGCCTTTGTACTCTGATAAGATTTATCTGTACCCCATTCTGATACTGTTCATCCATGATAAACAGGTGGGTGTTTGCCTGGCTTTGACAGCCCAGCAGGGTGCCCACTCCCCCACTCTGACAGCACTGGGCATCAGCAGCTTGATCACGCACTTGTTTCCTTGGCGATGCCAGCTAAGCACAGTGGACTAAGTCACAGAGTCTGGCATGAAGACAGGATGTCATTTAAAGTCCTGCTTTATTCTGCTAACACTGCTAACATGACAATAAAATGCAATGTGGATTATTACACATTTCAAAAATGAAACCTAATTTTACCAGAGAAAGTGATATGATGATGTGTGTAGTTGATGTCAGCAGCAGGAAGCAGTACTTTTGTAAAATTTTGAGTCATTTTTAAACCAAATGAAGCTTTGAACATTTGAGTCACCCAAGAAATTACTGCAAAAACTGCTGTTCTGATCTGGAGTTATATTATTGACATAACAGTGCAGTTTAAAGCACAGTGACATTTGAGTTTTTCTTAGAGGATGGCAAAAGGTGCTGTAGGCTCTTTCTGGTCCCAGTTTTAAATATAGAAGCCCACACAGACAGCTATACATGAAAAGATTAGATGAGGAGAAATTATTAATATACCCTTTTAAATTATTAACCAGCACATATCTTTAGAAGACAGACCTTGGCTCTCTGGACCATTTTGCCGGGGACCAGGGCAAAATACATTTAAATCTGAGAAATTTGACTGAAATGACATCTTATCTTTCACTGCTGGTTTAATAAATGCAGGCAAATGCAGAGGCAGTGCATAGTAATGACTTCAGTGTGCTTGGCTTAAGATTTTTTTTTTCTTTTTTTTACTTTTAAAGTCATCATTAAATGTTGATTTTGACTCAATAAAAATATAAATTCTGAGACATTGTTTCTGCTTGATTTTAAACCTCCATGAGGTTTCAGAGCAGAAGCCCAACTAAATTCAGCATGCAAACCTGGAAGATCACTTATTAGGTCTCACACTTGACAAAAACTGAATGATTTTTGCAGGAGGATCATTATTTCATCTTGTCAGCTCTGTGCTATGACAGCGTTGACACTTTAATTGCTGCCCTAAGTTCCTAACCTTATGTGGGATGTCTCACTTGCTATCAGGGAGCCATCAAGAAAATGGACTTTTCAAAATAAATGGAGCGACTACAAATAGGTTTTAGGAAATGTGTAAAATATCTGGTTTAAAATCTACTATTTACTAATGACAAACACTGTTCACATACCTAAACAACATAATAGTTAAACTGCCAAAACAACACATCATTAGGTCAATGAAAAAACTGATACAAACAGATGCAGGTTTGTAGGATAGTGAGAGAAAACACCTCACATAGTGTTAAGAATGTACAAACAATTAGTTAAGGTTTTGTAGGTTTATGCACAAACACAACGTAGTTATGGTTAGAAACAGACCACAGTTGGGGCAGTCACATGACAACGGGTTGACACGGAAACAATTATAAACACATAGACACGGTTTCCCTGACAAAAGTCGTGGGATTTGAACACTGGTCTCCTGTGCATCAGAGGTTGTTATTCTGTATGTGTGTGTGTATGGTTTCCACAAAGACTCTGTTCCTCTATGATGATGTCACCAGTCCAGCATTTCTCCATCTTCTCACTTACGTGTCACAATATAACAATTTGGAGTTTAATTACTAGATGTCATCAAACAACAGGATTCTACTACAGGTCACAAGTTATCAGCTACAGTAGCAGACATATTCACATTGAGAAGGTAATATATTATTTACAACAACAGTTAATGCAGCAGATTCTGAAATTATTTCCACAATAGACTCATTTTTATGCTGCAAATGGGTAATAAATAAAGGTAGGAGTTAGACTTTGAATATTTTGAAGTGTTCGCCATGTTCTGTTGCTGCTTTCATGTAAGAGAAGAGCGTTCAAACACTGCTGCACCCTTCAGGAATTTTCAAGGTTCTCCATCTGGAAGCGATGCTGTTAAACCACATTTATGTAAACTTTACTGCAAAATATTAACTGGCTCTGCATATGATCATATGCATTTAGTAATATATGCAGAGAATAAAATCCAACTATAGTGTGCTGCATTGGTAATGAACCAATAAGTGTTGGTAGAGAAGATTCATAATTGGTCTGTTTAACTCACGTTAGTCGTGTCACAAAACATGACAGGCACATTTTAAACCCACAGAGGACTAATTTAAGACTAACTCAAGCTTCCAGCCCCGAAGGCAGAATGAGTCACAGCAGCAGCAAAGACAAAAGGCTCAGTTCTGACTGAATCGAAGAGAACATTTGAAATCTTCACTTTTGAGAAGCTGAATAATAGCAGTCATGGAAAAATAACTTCAATAACAAAACAACAATTAATTAAACATCAGAATTGTTTAATGATTTCAGCTATACAGGAAAAAACAATACATAATGAATAGATGTGATAAGTGTAAAATGTATTATCTTTCAAATACTTCCAAATTCCTTTTTTGGGCAACAAGTACATTTATTTTGCAAACAACTAAATACAACTAAATTGTATTGTACTTAACAGTTTGATCTATAAAATGATAGAGCATAGAAGAATGTCAAAGCTGAGATCTAGAAAGATACTTCATCTGCTACAACCTCTGAATTCTGATGTTACCAGTTTTATTTTTGCATTGACAAGGAATGTTAATTTTGATGAATGTGCTAATAACATAAGTCTGATGTTATGTCAAAGACTTCACAAGTGGTGTGTTACACAGACATATACTAAAGCAAGCATGCTAACCAGATAGTCCCAGCCATTTAGTCGGTCTTTGAAGCATCCAGTCAAGAAATTACATTTAATGACAAGGAAGTAAAATGAGAATGAATGTTTGTTGCTGAATGTTTCTGTCACTCTGGCAAGTTAGTGATTTAGTGCCATTGAGTTAGCAATTCTCTAAGTGAAATGGACTTTTAATTAGAGATAAGTGGTAAGTGTTGGACCTCAAGGCATATCTTTAAAATTTTGACAAGACGTTAAGAAATAAGCATCTTATAAATCTGGCATTTTTTAGGTACAATTCCTAACTCTGGGCTGCAGTAGTAATTTGCATCCTTCAAGAGTGAGTATATCCTGTTTCATGCCTGTGTGTGAGGGTGAGTGTTGTCTGTTTATGTTAGCCAACAGAAATGGTAGCAAATATTACACGTCATTACCACTACAGTGGAACAGAAAAGTTTTGTTTTACAGAAATAAAGATCTGAGTCCTTTACAAAGAGAACAGTCTATAGGCTGTTCTAGTGAATGTAGGCAACCAAGAAATGGTATTACCTCACACCAAGAAAATACAGGTTTACAACACCAAACAGGCCTATTATATGAACATACATTATTGTTGCACCTCAACAAATACTGATGCATAGTTTTTCCAGTCAACATATCTAAAAATTGTAATTGGTTCATATGAAGACACAACCATAGTTGAAAAAAGACAGTGTTATATCAGGACAATAATTTCATCTGAGATGAGATTGTTATGTGCTTACACACTAATAGTATTGCTTACAAATACAGAATATCCATTAAACCAGATTCCCCAGTTTCCAAACTATAAAGCAGCAGACAGATTGTAGTCACAGCCTGATGGCCAGGCCTGACTGACAGCTCCACCACTGCAAACAAAAGCATTCTGCCTCTGGAGGCCCCTGAACCCTTTAGCATGTGCTTCCAGGCAGGGAGGGCACCTGCCTCTGTTTCTCTCGGCTGGGTGGCTGCTTGATGGGCGACTGCTGCTTTCAAGGCAGCAAATCTGCCTCACCTCACTCACACACCTCCTGCCGACTAAACCCACTACCATGCTTGGTTTTATCTTTTTGATGATTGGTCTCTTAATACACCACTACTCATTCTTGTAAGGACTGGGTTGGAACACATCAAATCTGAGAGTTTAATAAAACAGAGCAAACCCTAAAAGGCAGATGCCTCCTGCAGGCGTACATTTTTTTCCATCCTTCTGTGCTCACACGGAGAATCAAGCTTCCCCTCTGAGCAGTGGCATAAATACTCAGTGAGCTAATGCAGGCAGCATTTTAATTAATACTCAAAGGTGTCAGGAGTTCAGCTGGAAAAAAATGCAGTCATTTACAGCCCTACCTGTCACTGTGCTGGGAGGACAAGGAAGTCGCATTATAACAAGAGGGAAGGGGCACATAAGGACAAAACACACACACACACACACACACACACACACTGACACCAAACAGCTGGATGTGCTATGACAAGGCCATGAACCATATCTATGAGAGCCAACTGGCACCTTTCACACAGACTCTTTCAACACAAACACTTAAAGGAGTAGTCTCAAACAGACTAATAGAACAAAGGGAGAATGGAGAATAACATTTGATGATTGTCTGATCTGAATGTCCTGTCTCATGTCTGAAAGTGAAAGGATGTGGCAAGAGGAGAATCAGATATGCAATCTGAAATTGTATTTCTGTTTTTTGGTCTTTGTTAGACAGAACACTTGATGATATCATGGCATACAGGAGGGCTGAAAGCCACAGGCTTGGCTGCAGAAAGTAAACACCCCTTGAAAAAAGGACACAGTGCCATCTGGCTCTGAAAGCAATATAGGAATGATAAAATAGCTTTTATAAATGGAATGCAAGTCAGAATTTTCAGCCCATTTTTGTAGTTCACCTTAGGATTTCTGATTCTCAGAAATACATGTATAAGCACACAATGAGGTCAAGCAAAACTTCTATCAATTGCTCTGTCATGTCTTGGAATAAACACTTGGATGGACAGACTTTATGGGATTTAATGTCACAGACTTCACAAAGGTTCCAGGCTTTGCCTTGCCGTTGATGTGATGATGTGCATCAAACAGTTGTTGATTTCCACTGTACATGAGCTGTTACGTGATAAGCACATTAATACTGTCTTTTTCCTTTGTCTTTCTTTCCCAACATAGGCCACAATCGGAATCGACTTCTTGTCAAAAACCATGTACTTAGAAGATCGAACGGTAAGAACCTCAGTTACCACTTTACAATCATGTCTTTGAGGTTACCCAGCAGCAATGATGAACAGCATGTCACATTTGTAGCTTGTGATATGTAGTCTAATCCAATCAAACCTGTCTGCATGCCTCTTTATCATGAGGAGCACATAGCAGAAGGACCTTGAAAGTGTCACAATGAGATGTCTGCCCATGTAAATAATGTGAAACTTGTGCTGTGCCTCTTCTTATTGTACATGTTTATGGCTGTGTGGATATATGTGCTGTGTATGTGTGGAGGGAGCTGACTCACTCCAGGCTCTCTGACAATATGAATAATCTCAGCCTCCTCAGCTTTCCCTCTCTGAACCCCAGGTGCGGTTGCAGCTTTGGGACACAGCAGGACAAGAGCGCTTCAGGAGCCTCATTCCCAGTTATATCAGGGACTCCACTGTGGCCGTGGTGGTCTACGATATTACAAGTCAGTACCTCTCCTCAACATTGAAAGTGTCCACTTGTATTGAACTTGACTGCTAAATTGACTATGTGTGAAATATTCATAAATACAGATGCTTAGATTTTGTCCATTTAGCTACCAAATAAGTAGTCAGAGAGCATTTCTATCCTTCGGGAAAAGACATTACTATCACTTATTGTGAAGCAGCTAACCATGTGGATTTAATGAAACCATATTTTTAAATGCACCCATACATGGAGAGCATTGAAAGAAAAATGTGTGGCAGACAGTCACTTTGTGTTGTTGTAATCTACAGTATCTTTTAGACACCTTCAGTTCACTGTACGTATGTAAAATATGGTTCTGTCAAATTTCCAAAGTTTGCATCATTAAAAGAAAACTTTGGAAATGTTGCAAATAGAAAAGAAAATGCAAATTAGGCACATTTCCATGAACCAGTTTAGAGGAAATAGAGTAGTTGCTATAGGCTATGTTACACACAACTGTAATAAACAAAGTAAAACGCATGAAGCTATCTGTAGCTGTTTTCCATCAAAAATGACTATAATTTTTTTTCTATGAATAATAATTTGGTTTTCACTTCACACTGTCAGTTGCTAAAAGCAGTAATGTTTTTGTGCTTCATCTGATTATTTTGGAAGATGCAGAAAAAACGTTAAATCATTTATGAGAGTTAAATGTTTCCTGTGTCCAAATTTATCCAGATCAAGTGTTTCCATCTGCCAGCAGGTGTATTATTTGGAAAATTGAGGATGCTTTTTGAATTTTATTGTTTCCATAAGCATTTTTTACTGTGATAATGAGCATAGAAATATATTATGAAAACATGCCTAATATAAACTGAGACAGACAGAAGCATAAAAGTAAACTTTTAATTCACATTTTACAATAAAATTTAAACAATATATCCTCTTACTTGGAGTATTATAACATATTGTTGTAATATGTTGGTTTGCAGTCCTTGGTTCGTGATCTGTGTTTTGTCATCAGATTCTTTATGCATATCTCAAAAGACCTTGGCTCAGCTTGAAGGATACTTAATTTTAAATGGTAAAATCTGACTTTATGTTTTCTCAGATCTGTCAGGGTTAAAAGATTTTAGATGTCGTTGCCCAAGGATATGGATTTTGTTCCTGATTTTATAGAAAAGTCTTGGACCGTGTTTCATGTTCTCTACTCACCCTGAAAAGGATGTGGGGTCTGTCTCATCAAATTCCCAGTCCAAGAATACGATACAACCCCTACTGTAGTCTGCATACTTAATGAATGTGGTCAAGGTCAGAGGGGTTTGTTGAAGAACTCTGAGACACTACTGAGCTGGAAACATACAGTGAAACATGGTTTTGTTGACGACTCCTGCTACATCTTAAAAATAAAAAACAAGCATCTGTTAATTTTGTGATGTGTTTTTTTTAAATTTTTTTATATGTGCTTATTTTTCTTACTGCCACAAGACTTAACACGGATTTTCTTTTTTAATAAAGAGCAGATGAAGCGTTTTTGCGTACTGAGTGACGCAAACAGCATCTTTTCATTTGACTCTGTCGCTCCCTCCTTTTCTCAACAGATGTTAACTCATTCCAGCAGACATCAAAATGGATCGATGACGTTCGAACAGAGCGAGGAAGTGATGTCATCATCATGCTCGTAGGCAACAAAACAGACCTAGCAGATAAAAGGTACGCTGTTTATTCAGAACCTCCCTCCTGCCGCTAGAACTTCACAACATCATATTTTTTGCCTTTTAGTCAGCGTTTCCTTTTATCTCTTGCCATCCATGCTAACATGACATGCAGAGCTGCCTGTCTGTCTGTCTTATTGCATTGAGCAGAGCACCGCAAGAAGAAAACATGATCAAAACATGAAACCGACTCCACAGGCTTCCCCTGCAGAGTGGATGATTTGATTATAAGCTGGAGCTGAATAAATCTGTATATTAATAAGACAGAAATGATTGTCTTGAGACTAATTTAATTCCTTCATTCTTTTACTAAATGAATTCAACATCAGTACCACCTCAATGTCAAAAAAGGAGGAATGAGAAATTAATACGTAGCACATATATAAGTTGACTTAATGAATTCACTCATTAGCATTATGGGTTACGGGCAGCTCTGTGATGGTTATTACACCAGGACATTTGGCTACATGGCTGCCTCTTTTCAGTCAGACAGCCCGATTTGAAATGAGTAAATGATTGCTTGCTAGAGGGATTTTTTTTCAGTGATTTAGTCCCTGGTGACATTTCAGCAATCATGAAGTGTGTCCTCAAGGGAATTCTTTATTTCATATATACATCTATGTATGGAACTGACAGCGTAGTTGGAGTGAAGGTAAGGTAGGAAAATGCTGATGAGGCAGGATGTTATGTTAATAAAGTAAGAACGAAAAAGCAATACGTTAGAAAAGGGAATACTTGGAAGAAGGGCAAGAAACTGACGGGAGAATTGAACCATAAAAATGCTTTGTGTCCTACTGCTAAATGGACAAAGCCTTTGCTTAAGGTTTATTTCACTTAGAGAAAGTTGATAATTTTGGAACCAATATTAAGGTACTGCTGTGCCTGAAACTGTCTTATTTTCTAATATTATCTTTTACTGATGGTCTCTAAGAAGCAGAGAAAATAAAGGTACACCAGTCCGTTCATTTAGTGATAGTATATGTGGATAAGCTGGAAGTTGGAGGAATTCAAGACGTGTTAATGTGCAGAAATGCATAGGGGGTGAGGATTTGTTTACCTGAAATGGAAAACATTGACTTTTTCTGTCTTTTGGTTATTATATTGTTTTTGTTTTTTGGCTGCACACATGATATACAAGTATCATTGGGTTTCATTCTTAATTAGAGGATGCACAGATATGACTTTAACTCTGAAACTGATTCCCACACTTTCAGTTGATACTGAGTACTGATACCAGTGATACTTCACAGGACAACGTAGTGGTGCAATGGTTAACACTGTCGAGTCCAAAGACATCTTAATGGGTTAATAGGTCACTCTAAATTGCCTGTAGGGGTGAATGTGAGAGTGAATGGTTGCTCTATATGTCAGTCTCTATATGAGATGGTGACATGTCATTCAAAGGTAGAAATGAGGATAGACTCAGTTCAGATGATGAATGTAGGTATCTGACTGTAGGAAAATATAAATGCAGCATTTTTTTTTTTTAATTTTTGAAATAATATATCACGCAGCAGCACCCAGGTTAAAAAAAACCAAAACAAAAATACTATTCAGTAGGTCAAACTGTTGTTCAAAATCACCAATACACACTCCACACACTGACCAGTGTAGTCCTCTATTCATAACAAAGCCATTTGAATATCCACCAAGTGCATTATTTACTCTACGGTTGTCAAAAAAAAAAGAAAATATTAGACCACCCTTATTTTCTTCAATTTCTTGTTCATGTCATGTTCAATGATAAGTTATTATTGATAATAACCAATAACACTTCAGTTCTTACATCAGTAGCTATGTCATTGTACTGCTAAAAACAGTGCTTTTAGACATTCCATGTTTTCTTTTCTGTCTGTTTTAGTCACATGATACACACAGGAGTTAGGACTTGACTGTAATACCACTGTTTTTGATTACTTTTGATGGTCTAATCTTTTTTTTTTCATGACTGTATGTCTGCAAATGTCTGAAACCACCTCATGTTGCGTTATGTGTGGCCTTTGTGACAATGAGTAGAACAAACCACGAGAAATATTTGACATGTTGAATGAATCCTGGTGTAAATAACTAGATGATATGCGCTATAAATCTCATGTTGAGCAAAGAGTTAAAGGCATGCTAAGTGCAAAGGGAAGTTACACTAAAAGCCTCTTTGGTCTATAGTGTTTTTTTCTAGAGTGTTTTTTTCTTGTTATTAATATGTTGCCTGTATATTCTCATTTGTATTAATAAACATAGACTGAGAAAAGCATACAAATATCAAAACACCAAATTAATGTTCGCCACACTACATACATGTAGTAATACTATTTAATAGCTCTCAAAATATTGGATTTCTTGTTAGTGGCATTTTTTATCATAATAATAAAAATATTCACTAGAGCATTTTGACTATTATTGTTTCTTTGTAATAATCATATGGAGAGTAACCATGCATAAATTATGCAATACCGCCATTTAACTGCAGTCATCAACATTATTTGCTCTCACCGTACCAGTAACATTTACAGCATTGTTAACATGCGGAGGATATACTTAGAGTTATAAAAACAAATTCCCATTGGCATACTTTTAGATCCAATTTAAAAGGAAAGCAGGAAAACCACTGGTAAGGGCAGTTTCCATGTATCCCTTTGGATCTGACAATAAAAGTTCATGGCTGCCATAACAGCGAAAATAAAACCCTGCATTCAGGCTACAGCAAGAACACATGACAACTACTATAGCATGTGTCTGACATGTGTTCTGTATGTTTTCACTCTGTAGCTTTGAGCCTTTTTAAAGACATTGTAACACAACAGATTACATACTTATGTTTTGCTTGAATGTATTTATCTGTGGCTAAGCTGTCAAATTAAGAAAAATTACACTGGAAATGTAGAAATGTCAAAAGGGTTTATTAAAACCTACTGAGCCGTTTCCTGTGGATTATGGGTGATTTATCTGAGCTGCACTTGAAGTTCTGAAGTGAACTGAAGTTCAGTGTTCTGTGGTGAGGCTGTTTATTTTAGCATCACACTTTCCTGATGAGCTTCTTCTCATAAAGGGAAAAACTCCTTTTGTTAAGTAAAGGAGGTTTACTGCTTTGTGCCTAAATGAAAATGACATGTTATGGATTTTTAAATGGTCCTGACACTTTTGCTGCTCCAATTTGCATTGTTGTGTGTGTTCTTTATTCAACTTCTTTTCTGCCTGTTCTTTTTCATTTGTAACAAAACAAGTTGTGAGTAATTATTGTGACGGTGTTCATGCAAATGTGGCTGAATGTGCCAGTGAGTGGTTTTTCTACAAGGGATGATGAATGTTGCTGTCAGTGTTTGGAACAGTGATCAGCTGCCCTGGGATGCTACAAGAGCGAAGGTATTAATAGAGCAGTGCATCGTTGTAGGACTATACATATGTTGTATTTCAGCATCTGATGGGGATGGATTTTCAACTTTTCCTTTGGTATCTTATTTTTGTGACTTAACATGTCTGTTACTTATGAACCTACATGACATGTGCGTGTGTGTGTGCGCTTTACTGTATCGCTATGGTTACCCCTTAAAGACTCAGGCTCTCTGTTTTTGTTGGTTGGTTCATTCATGCGTGATGCAGCTTTCGCAGTCTTCAGTGCTTTTGGGAATTGAAGTATGCACAGTTTAGGTGCCGCAAAGCCCTGGAGCCCTACATCAGGAAAATATAGTGAGCACTGTACACCAGGCAGTATCAATCAACTGGAACAAGGTACGGTCTACACAGGCAAGGAGCCGCTAAACAAAAATATAATGTTCCCCTCTCACACTGGGACACACTCAAAATACACTCAAAAAGCAACTTCATTGATGGCTAGAAATTCAGCCCAATGTGGAAGTATCTTTAATTGTATAAAACTGACAACAGCTCTACAGTACACTCACTCCAAAAATCCTGACTTCAGGTGATATCGATTCTAAAATGTCAACTTCTGTGTAAAAATACTCAAATGAATCATTTTTAAGGAGTGAGCTTGGTCTTGTTTGCTTTATTCAGACCTTCTAATAAATGGGCTGGTGGTCCTTTTGGAAATAGGTTTTTTGGACTAATAGAAGATTTTCATATCTGCGGTGTGGGCTTTGATTGACAGTTTGCTCATGCTGTCTGAATTTTTAAACTTATTGAGTAAACACTGTTTTTTGTTTTTTGTTTTTTTTACTGAAAGACAGTTCTGCTTATATAT
>JAPSES010007847.1:0-14350 GCA_029822895.1 Maxillicosta whitleyi
GTTGGTTCAACTGTTGAAAATTATCAGATTGATAATAGTCTTTTATAGGAATTGATACGAAGGCTTTTAAATTTATGGCATTTTGAATTTACGACCTTATGTGTCACTTTAAATAAGTGCATGGTCATGAGATGAATTTTGTGTTGGAGTTGTGTTGTGGAGCCACTTCACAATGTTGCATGACTCCATTTCCAAGCTAACACTATGTAATGTGGTTCAACACTGCTGCTGCTGTAGAGGAGATGAACACAGGTATTGAAGACCTAAGGGCTGAGCATAAAGAGTTTTGCAGAAAAACCTTTACGTAAATGTGTTACCGGATGTATTCATCAATGTGTGCGACTGACGGCCGTTAGCTTACTAATGGAGTCAGCTAATGCTAACTAATAAGTCCAATACAAACTTCATGTGACCACACAAGCAATCTTACATATTGAATATTTAATAACGTGTCATAGGTGGTTTAAAGAAATATATTTGAACATGTCACAGGAAGAATTGCAGACATTTTAATATTTTGCATCTGAAATGCACATGGCATTCTTTCCCTTCCCACAGGGACACGCCCTCCTTACAACCTTAACACTTAAATTAGAATTAACACCTACACAGACCACTCCCCCTGTGGGTTTATAAATCCAGTTTACCCCACCAGTTATTAGAACTGAAGAAGTCTCTTGGATGAGAGATGAAATGTTCAAAAGAGCTAATCCAGTTCAGTCAATCCAAGAAGAATGAAGAAGAAGAAGAAGGACGACCTGGGCGAATGCAAACCTACAGACGTTTATACAGGAAAGGTGATTTTCCGACTTTTGGATGTAATTTATATTTTTGTGTATTTGATTAATTAAAATAGACAAAAATACTATTCATGGCAAGTTTCCCAAATGCTATGAGAAGTCCTAAAGTTATTTTTCCGGTTCTTTAAAGGAAAGGTAATGCAGATGTTTTGCTTTTGACCACATTTATGTTTATTCATAATTACATTTGGGCATGAATTTACTACAGGTCTAGAATAACCAAATGTGGGGCAAATAAAATATTTATATGGGAAGGTGTAAGTCACATCACACTACTAATGCTGAGAAGGAGTCATATATTTTGACATCAGGTTGTACATTCATAACTGACCCTCAGCCTGTGAATAATTTAACAAATATATTTTAATGCAATATTCTCGTCTCAAGTTACATAGACACAGCATAAAAGGAAGGCAAACTTTGACCTTTTTAATGGTCTTATGTGGCTGTATGCTTCCATTCATGCACTGCCTTCAATATGTGGTTCATAACCTTAAAATAGAGCAAGGAAGAAGAAAAAATAAAGCTCAGAGATTCCACAGTGGGATAACTAGTCACCCATTATTAGATCAATTATAAGGTAGTTTTTCCCAAATACCTGGTCAAAACAACCAATTTTAACTTCGATAAATACAATGTAGTTTCTAACACTTTGTAACCTTATTTTTGTTTTGTTTTACAAAGTATCTAGAAACCACGGGCCACAGTTTGAACATGTTAGAGGACAAAATGAATATTACGTCACCTGAATGTTGAAGTTTATTATGAGTATTTAGTTGGTTGGTGTTTTAATTGATAAAAGTGGTTTGTAGTGATTGAAAATTATGCTTTTAGATCTACTTGTCTGAGGTTACAAACATAATGATTACATATAAGTGAAAATAAGTCCACCATGTCTTTCTGTGGATCACAATTTAGAACAAATCATAAAATCTGCTGCTGTGGATGAACATGCATGTGAAGGTATGTGCAAACACCCTGAACAGTTATAGGGTGAAATATAAATATACCTTAAATCATGTACTTGTAGCTGAATCAGTGATGAGAATTTAGATTGTAGATCTTTAGATGAAAAAAAGTTGGTAGTGACTATAAATCCTGCATTAACCACCTTACACTAAGACTGGTAAAGAAGGGAGACAGAGATGGTTATTATTAAATACAGCCATGAAATTTCATCACTGAAAGTTAGATTTTTGTCTTGGTTCATGTTACATTACCACATTTTTGAAACCTTGTCCCAGTACCAACATTATCCAACTTCACTTCAATGTAACTAATTATAGGCGCATAATTGCATTTAGTGTTGTGAGTTCAGTCTTATTATCTTACACCAAGAAATAACAGAATAAAGAGAGGGCGTGTTTTTAAATACCTATTATTTGCCGTGCTTTATGAGCTACTTGAACAACCAATAGAGGAGATTATTTTTAGTGATTCCTGTCAAGTTAATTTAGTATTTATAATTCACAAAAAGCCTTAATTTAGCAACTTAGACATGTTAAAGACAAGTTTCTCTCAAAGTTGACCACAAGAAACTAGAGGGCGTTGTAAAAACAGAGGTAATACTGCTGGGACAGTCACGAGAACTGCGCTTTTGGAACCAGTCGACATTATTTCTAAAAATATCGGAACGCTAATTGACGAGAACTGACCTGATGCTGCCTCTGATGACGTAGCAAACTGAGCCAGGAGACGCATGCGCAGACGGGGCCTGGTGTCCGCAGCAGCTCGAGCAGCCACCGGGAGACGACCTGTTGGTTTGTTTATCCCAAACTTTCACCAAGATGTCGGGTTTAGACAGCAATCCTTTTGTGGACCCGGTGGACATTAATCCGTTCCAGGTAGGGTTGTCGTTTGTTTTTGTTGTTGTTGTTTACCCGTGACGCAAGTTTTTTGTAAATCTTGTCGTCTTCTCTTTAGTGAAAACAAATGCTGCACCAAAAACCTGTTTGGTTGGTTGCTGGGTTTGGTTGGCATTTCCTTTTGGAGCGAAGCGTCATTAGTAAGAAGTATAGCATATTATGGTTTAATTATATACTTGTGATGGATATTAAACGAAAATACAGGTGCTTACGGTGTGCGGGGTTTGTTATAAGTCACCTGCACAGGTAAGCAGACACGGACAGGTGCATGGAGTGAGTCTGTCAGGTATGACTCGTCCTTAACACGCCATTAGCACAAACCAGTGGCTTCTTTCTGGATTTTGTGGCCAACCCGGATCCTATAACAATAAAGTGCGATGTGAGGATTCGTTTTTACTCGCACGTTTCCAATCTGAAAGTATAGCAATAGTTTATGTAGTTAGGTAGCGCTGCGGTTATCGATTATTTTTGTAATCGATTAACTTCATTATGTTTTTCCTTGATCCAATCGAGTGATTATTTGAATAGTTGAGAAAAAAAAATAGTAAGAATGTGAAGACAAACAACCTGTCTTTTATTCCAAAACAACAACCACATAAAGTATCAAATTAAATGGACACGTACATACAAAAACATCTACTGTATATAGAAGTTGCTGTTGTTAAAATCAAATCCAACCTTCACTAGGACTTCAAGAATCTGTTCATGACAATTAGCCTAAAGTACAACACACTGCACTTTCTAGATTCAGGTTTGTGAGTCTTTGATTTGTTTACTTAAAAAAAAAAAAAAAAAAAAAAGATTACTTTTGTTTTTTTCAAACCCAAGAAACTGTGTTTAAGATGATAGTGAAGTCCTCCAGGGCCAAGAGTCTATTAATAAATAATGTGGTGTGACACAAATACAGCAAGTGTTCAAATGCTCTTCCTCAACCGATCAAACACTGTTTGAGGTCACGGGTCTGTTTGATGTCTCTGTTTCAGGATGCCTCAGTTACACAAGTCACCGGCGGAGTCACAGAAAGTATTGGGGATTTCAACCCCTTCACTGCACCTGCCACGGTTTGTCTTTTCTACATAATGACCAATGCCATTTATATTTTTTATATTAATGAGTGTATATGCATCTAAAACTAAATATTACCTCAACCTGTGTGATAGGGGAGCCACACCGGTACGACCATCCCCATCTCTGCTGCTTCATCTCAGCCTGCTGTCCTCCAGACCTCTGTGGAGCAGAGTCCGCAAGTGAGTCAGATGCACAAACACACAGGGAAATTAAATAATCAAGTGTCAAATCACAACCGACTATCACTAGGAGTTCAAGAGTCTGTTCATGACATTGATTAAGCTATAATACATAACATTTCTGCACCTCCTAAATACCTAATAATGCCTACATTTACGATATATATTCTGTCTTGTGTACTCAGATTATATCAAATGTTTCTGATCATGTTCAAATTCAGAGAAATATAATCTTTTTCAATGTAACAGCTCATTTTATTTGATTACCTGGCTTATATCCCCTCTACCAGGAAACAATAGTCAGATGAAATGTCGAATATAAGGATTAAAGTTGCAAAAGTCCAAAGTAAACACCTTCCTTCTACAGATCTCTCCTCTCAGTCCAAACTAAAAGACTGCATTTTAAAAGATATGACTCTGAAGCTGTGAAAAAGGAGAAGATTGTTGTCTGAGCTTCCCTGTTGAGCAAAGACATTTTAATAGTCATCTGTAACTACAACTCTCAATCAAATCCCCCCCCCTCCCCCCTTCTGTCTGAAAACACAAAACCATCTATTTTTTTCCCCTCTCTGACCACTTGAATTACATTATGATGCTCAAATGTATTCATGGACATTTTTGCTTAGTAACACCAAAATAACTATCAAACACTGCATCTTTAAATCCTCCTTGTGTCAGAGATTGTAATTTTTCAACACGGTATTCCAGTAGGAAATTATTTTATACGTACCTCTCATATGTACCTTTTGTTGCGGTCATGTTATCTAAGGGCAAAGACACATCAACCCAACTACCGATCGTCACCAGAAAAGATTCCGTCTCCCCAACACAGTCAAAAAAGTGTGAACAACACACCAAATCAGTTACCAACTTGAGTGTACGTTGTGTACACTTGCATGAGATGTACTCAAAAATGATGAAACACCTCTCTAGACTGAAACACAGAGGTTGTTGTCGTCAGTCATTGTTGTCAGTAGAGAGTGTTGAGTAGTCAAGAAGGGCTGTTGTTGTTGTACTCATTGAACGGATGAATAGTAATAAGAAGACACTGGCTTTGGCAGCTCCTGAGCTGCTTCTTGTGGAAGAAGAAAGATGTCGCAGGTGAAAACTAAGGAGAACTACTAACTCACACTATGCTAACAATTCTGAGAGTGTTTACTTCATGGAATGAATGAATTCTGCAGGTAACGCTGACTGGCACTTTTATGGTCTATTGTAGAAGACGGTAATGGCGCTTTTCCACTTACATGGGACCGGCTTGTCTCGTTATTCCTACACGGCGCTTTACTTCCGTGTCGTCTGCTCAGAGAGTCGCCGAAAACTCACTCGTTACGTATTTTTTCGTCTGGATTTTTACGTCCGCCACCAAAGACTGAATCTACCTGACTGTCTATGGTGTAGTTTTGTTCTGTCATTATGTGGATTAATATTTCGCTATTCACTGTCTACTTCCACGTCTGAGTTTTGTAAATCGCAGGTCACAGAGAAAACTGTCCGACCAATCAGTGTCTGCAGTGTCGTGAGGTCACGTTTTGGTATCGGCTCCAGGATTTTGGAACCTTGACTGAGGCGGTACTAAAAAACTAGTATCGGGTCCCAGGTTCCAGGTTCTTTTTTCGTAATGGAAAAGCGAAAGAGCCGTGTAGAGTCGAGTAGAGTAGAGCCGGTACCATGGAGTGGAAAAGCACCATAACAGTGTGAAGTCATTGGCATAGCTGGACTCACATGTAAACTTCACTAGTCAAGGTCTATCCCTCCACCAAACACATGCAGAATGGGTTGAAAAGAACAGCCAATCACACCAAACACACTAACACACTCATGTCACCGATCTTGCCAGACTGCCCAACGACTTCTAACCTCCAGAAATCAAGTTGGTGTGGGTTCACCTTAAGCAGGGACCATGTTACTATGAAATAAATATTATTTTGTGATGCCAATTATTAGTCCACCACCATCCTCAAATTAGGAGCATCAATTGGAATGTGGGATGGATTCAACCTGTAGCGTAGTCATGAAAATATTATTCTATATTATAATATTATTCATGAAGTGCTAGTATTTCGACTCCTTTCTCCACATGTCGACGTGTCCTCGGGCAAGACACTGAACTCTAAATTGCTCCCAGTAGAGTCTGGCAGCACTCTGCATGGTGGCAGCCGCCTACTGGTGTGTGAATGGGTGAATGTGAGGCTTTATAAAGTGCTTTTGGGCACCATGAAGGTGTATAAAATGTACAATATAAGTTCAGTCCATTTACCATTTTACCATTTAATGTGGGTTCTAAAGTTTTATCATTTTCCAGGCAACTGCAGCTGCTGCTCAGGCCAACCTGATCAAACAGCAGGAAGAGCTGGAGAGGAAAGCTGCCGAGCTGGAGCGAAAGGAGCAGGAGTTCCAAAACCGACAGACAAGAAGCACCACAGCCAACCCCGGTGGTAAGCACATGACAACTGCTCAGCCATTACATACTTACATATGTAGAAAAACTCCAGAATGAGGCTAATCCACCTGTAAACTCTCCTGACAGTCAAAGAGAACAACTGGCCACCACTACCCAAGTTCTTCCCCGTGAAACCCTGTTTCTATCAAGACTTTGATGAAGAAATTCCAGAAGAATACCGTCAGATCTGCAAGAGGATGTACTACCTCTGGATGTGTAAGTACAGACCTATGATGCACAGTTAGGGTGGCTGCACCTGAAAAGAAGGACGTTTGTGATATTAACACTACTGTAACCTGTTTTCATTAGGTGCTTTTCTCTGTAAAAAGTTTCTATATTATATCATGTGTAAACTAGAGCCATAGCTAGCTATTATTTTTATAATCTATGGATTATTTTCTATGATTCAGTTCAATTGAATGATTATTTGAATAGGTAAAAAAAAAAAAAAGTGCTGGCTGAAACAACAACCGCAAAATGTATATAGGTAAAAGGATGAATAAAAAGTATCTATTTAAAAATAACAACAGCAATATCAACAGTATAAAACAGGGGTCTCAAACATGTGGCCCAGGGGGCCAAATGTGGCCCGCCACAGGTTTTAATGCGGCCCGTGGGATGAATTTACAAAGTGTAAAAAAATCCACAGTCGAGGCTGTTGAATTTATTTTAGTTCCACATACAGACTAATATGATCTACAGTAAAATAATAACAATAATTTCCAAAAAAACTGACTATATTTTCTTCTTGATTTGATGTGAAAAAAATTATATTCTATTATGTCTATAAATATTGACAATTTCATATTTCTGTTCTTGTTTTGGTGCAAAACATAACATTAAATTATGAAAATATTTACATTTACAAAATATCCTGTAACAATAAAATATAAAAAACCTGAAATGTCTAAAGAAAATTAAGCACAATTTGAACACTTTTCTGCCTGTTATTAAGTGTGTTTGTAGATCCAATCCATAATGAGCATGTATAAATAATAAGTTGAGGCACATTATTGTTAAAATCGCACTTATTTTTCACAAGAAATGTCAGTTTTTTCCAGGTTATTCATATCTTTTTTATTTGGGTAGATTATAAAAGTGCGTATTTTCATAATTTAATGGGTTTGTCTTCAGTAAAACAAAGACAGATTTTAAGTTGTCATTATTTATACATTATTATGCAATTATTTTATATGTTATTATTTTACGGGTCCAGCCCCCTTGAGCTCAAATGTGGCCCCCGGAAGAAAATGAGTTTGAGACCCCTGGTATAAAAGTATGTTTACAAATATTTATATAAGTAGTGGTGTTTTTTTGTACACTTTCTGTCTTGAATCCTGAGTCCAGCTCATTGTTTGTGTGCCTCAGTCCACAGTACCACTCTTTTCCTCAACATCCTGGCCTGTTTGGCGTACTTCATTGCACGTTCAAACCACGGTGTGGATTTTGGTCTGTCCATCCTCTGGTTCATCCTGTTTACCCCTGTGTCCTTCATCTGCTGGTACAGACCAGTCTACAGGGCCTTCAGGTATATATTCATATACCTACCAGTATCTTATTAAAACTGAAATATTCCCTCATATGTATCACATATAGAACTGCAGATGTTTTTTCTTTACAAGCAGCAGAAGGATAGGCACTCACTGCTCCCTCATGATAAAAACAGCCTGAGGGTCTAGAGGGAGATTATGTACTGCACGTCTGCATACACAAATATTCCATAGAAGCTCATATAACATTTCAGTTGTGTCTTTCCTGATTAAAATTACAAGTGGTGGTATTACACGGAGAGTATTTTACAGTATTGTAAACTCTCGACAGTAGTGACTCTATATTTTTATAAATTCTACAATGAATAATAATGGCTTGTCTTTTATGTTGTTTTTTCACCCCCAGGTCTGACAGTTCCTTCAGCTTCTTCTTCTTCTTCTTTGTGTTTTTCTTCCAAGTTGCAGTTTACATCATCCAGACGGTAGGAATCCCCATGTGGGGAAACAGGTCAGTGTCGTACCTTAAATGACCCATCTGAATGTTGGATGAGCGCTTCAGTGTGTGGTGTAAATGGAAGTGTTTCATCACTAGCAATGGGGTTCAGTATTAACCCTCTGTTTCCATCTTGGGGTAGAGTCTTGGTAAATCTGTATTTGTGTGGTTTCATCATTCACGCCTGTGCGTTAGCAACGACATTCTTCCCTGTATCTCCTCTTTTGCCTTTCTTTGACAGATTTCTGCTGCCCTAACTTCTCTGGGTTTCTGCTTTGTAAGTCTGTGGTATTTTCTCTTTGAGTTTCTTTTCTGTTTACATAATGTATTACATTTTTCACTTTCCATCAGTCATTCATTGCACTGAATGCTTTTCCATTGGTCATTGGTTCCAATGTAGTTTGTCTGTAGTATTCTCAGAACAGTGCTCTGAAGATTAATTAAAAAAACAAAACAAAACATTCATTAATTTATTTACGTTTTCTTTCCTGTTGACAGTGGATGGATTGCAGCCATCAGCATGATTAATGTCAACGTAGCTGTGTCTGTGGTCATGATGGTGGTGGCCGGCTTCTTTACTGTAAATGCCATCCTGGCCATCATCCTTCTGAAAATGGTATGACACTCTTTCACAGCTCGTATGTCATAGTTCACATGCACATATTAGCTGGGCTGGATTAACATGGTCAGGGGCCCCTAGGCTACAAGTTGCTGTGGGACCGCAAACGTGCACATCATCTCCACTGTAGTGGCGGTAATTTGTCAGTATATATTTTATATTAGACATCAGTCAAGATATAATATTACCTTGTTTCATTATCCATGACAGTAGTTGTGTCAAGATCGTATGTTAACTGATGTTAACTTATTTTTATTATTATTACTGTGTACAAAAATGTTGAAAAGCTAGGGAAATTATAAATAAATAACATCAAAAAAATTGATTAGATCTGTGAAATGACATTGGTTTAGTTTTAATTTAGTTCCACAGTTTGAGTGATCTGGTTTTCATTACTATCCCTTAATATTCCCATAAAGTTAGGAGAAACTATGTCTCAGTCTGTTGGAATAATCCTGCCATTGGGTGTGGTGGTAACTGGTGAAAGAATGTTTTGGTGGGGTGCAGTATGCAAGGCAGTTTTCAGATGCACTATAAACACATATCACCACTTGGATTCACCAAAGCATGTGCACTACTATTTTGAAATATTAATCTTAATTTGCATTACAATAATAAAGTGTCTATTGCCACAGTACTGTGGGACTAAGTTTGTCATTTGTCTCTTACTGCAGAGCTAATCAGTGCCCTCATTATATCATGTGTGGACTGGTGTAACCTGTCACCTGCTGCCACAGTACTGTAGCAGTAAACATGTGCCTATCCGGTTACAGGAAAAGGCTAGGGTCCAAGTTTGTGACGACAACGTTCATGGTATTTTTCTTTTGCGGATTCTAAAAGTTTTGCGTTCACATGCGTATTATCTCAAGAAATATCTGTGTCCAGTTGAAAATGGGATAACTGGGTCCAAACGGTGTAATACATATACCACACCTATATGTGGCACTGTACACAAACAGACAGAGCTGCAGGATACACTAAAATCACAGAAGAATGCAGTGAGTATACGCGTGAGGTTACGTCTAGGGTTTTTTTCTTCTGGTCACATGGTACTGTGGCATCATCATTTCTAAAAATTGGTGTTTTGCCATTCTGACTAGTTATGATCCAGACACGTGCCAAAGCTTTGATTTAATCGTGTATTGGCAATCTAGAGCAATGGCAATCCACAATATCACATTTACACAGCCCTAGTACTGTGGCAACAGGATGGTAATGAGTTAATGTAACAACAATGTGGCAACAAAATGCAGTAACCATTGCCTTAAAATAAGTATACACAGTATGTATTTTCAGTCGTGTATTTTTTTATATGTAAATCTGTCTATCCTTCAAACATACACATCTATTGTTAAAGTCAGGTATGTCCCTGAACAGTGTTGTATAGTAAAAAGTAAAAAATACTTCACTACTGTACTTAAGTACATTTTAGGAGACTTTGTACTTTACTCCAGTTTAACATTTGACAACTTTTACTTCATTATTTTTCTGAACTTAATTGCATACTTTTACTCCACTACATTTTCAATGTTCTGTTTCCTTACAAAAGAAAGATGGCAGATAAGCTACAGTTCTCCCAATTTTTTTTATTTTTTATTTTTTTTGTCTATAATGATGGCAGTTGGTCATGTGTAAAACTATAGTGTTATGACTGGTGCTAAGGACGTGAACCCAAATGGAGAGAACGACAGAGAAATAGGAAAAAGAGTTTATTGTGAATAATACAAAAAAAAAAAAGGGAATTATTCTCAGGGAAATCCAAGCTCGGGGTCAACAAACAGTCTAGGGTCTGGGTACCGGGAAGCAATCAAAGCAACACAACCGACAGGAGAATACTAGCTCTAGTCAAAAACAGATCAAAAATCCTTATATCCAGAAAAAAAGGCAAAAGTACAGGCAGGGAGTAGAGCAGAGACAGAGTACCGTATATACCCTTTATGATGATGCCACAGGACATTTTATGTTCCTATAATGAATTATGTATTTGTGGTTGTATGCCGTGCATAATTTAAGTTTCCTGAAGAAATAGAAAGTTAAATCTGCCTCTGCTTGCATTTATGTAAATATGAATATTTCCACTGAGCCTTTATATTGTTTATTTTTATTCTAATTCAGTGACAGTGTAACACTCATCAAAGATGGAAACATAACCAGAAAAACAAATAGTAATGTGTATGAAACCTGTGCAGATTTAGAGGGATTCTAGAACAGATTTTTCAATGTAAAGAAGCCACTTAGTAAAAATGTTCATCCCAACTGTATTTTGGGTTGGTTTGAGTTTTTTGTACTTGTTTTATCACCTGACAAAAGCCCACCTACAAAAAAGTCCCTAGAATGACACCCCAGTGTGTTGCATTTGTCCAGTCTACCCCGTTTTCAGTTCACACAGATATTATGTTGGAAATGGCAACAGTGTTTTCAGTGCTGTGGGGGCGATCTCAGGGTGTTACCACCGTTACTTTAATCCAGAACACCGGCAGAGTTGTTCTGAAAAATACTTTTAAATCCGCCTTCATTTGTGATAGCAGCAGTTGATCTTCTTGCACAGATATGCTGGATTCATCTGTTTTTTACTCATTTTTGCAAACTTGTGGATTAATTTTTTTGGCACTCAACTGACCGAGATGTAACCAAGAGAATCAGGTCAGTTTTCAAAATAAAAGATTGTGAAGACTCAGATAATAAATACAACGGAAATAATCAATTATTTCTTGGGTGGGCGGCAAGCTTCGGCATCAAAGCCAGTAGCGTAAACCAGTAAGCCACCCAGTCACCTACAAAGCACCAGTGAGTGGGAGGGGCAAAGTGTTGTGTGACCAGGCAGCGATATTAGAAAGTCAAACAACCTTTTCCCATCAGAAACTGAAACCTTAAGTGCGTTCCTGCTGCCGGACACAGCATAACATATTAGTTTTATGAGGCATAGTAACTGTGGCCATGTGAGTGCAGTGTTCAGATAGGAATGACTGAAGTGGACTGGACACCTCTGTATTCTGAATTAAATATGCAGATTTAAGCACAACTCTGTTAGAGCTGACAATTTATTTATTATCAATTTATTGATTGATTGATTTATTGAGTCAATTAAACAAATTATTTGATTACAGTTTTCCTGAATCAAGACTTTGTTTCCTTAATTTTGCTGCCACTAAACATTTGACTTTTGCGTTGTACATGGTTAGTAAATGGGATCCAAATGTGTTGAAGACAGCAGTGCACATATTGTTTGTTGGTGCCATTTGTCTCGTTTATTTTGTGTGAGAGAGTAAAAATAAACCCAAATATTTGTAATGTTTGTTTGAAATGTGAATCACATGAGCAAATTGAAATTTATGAAGAAAAATAAGTGCAATTTCTATCATCATCTATACATGTTCATTAGAACTCACAGATCACAGCGGATCAACAAATACACAAAAGGTTTAGTAACAGGTAGGATTTAATAACATTTCAGATTATTCCTATTTTTTGTGAAAGGATAGTTGGTAAATGTCAGCATTTTCATGTAATGTTACTTTTTTTAAAAACACTAAAACAAAGAGAAATGTTTGGAGTTGTTATGATCATATTTTACAGGTCTGACCCACTTGAGATTGAATTGAGCTGAAAGTGGAACCTGAACTAAAATGATTAATGAGAATTTTCTTCAGAGTACTTTTTTGTATTTCACAAATTTATCCCATGGATCAGATCAGATCGGATCCTTTGCCAGGCCGGTTTTGGCCTGCATGTTTGACACCTGTGATTATAACCAAAACAATGCAATGATATTTATCCCATAATAGAAAACTATATTATGATATTTGTCATTATTCAAGATTCAAGATTATTTTTATTTGTCCCAGAGGAAATTTGTTTTGGACAAACACATAGCTGCCACAGAACATCCAACAGGACATTGACAGTTTCATACAGGGGATGACAATACACATAGAAATACATAAAGTGCAAACCCAAGGTGTGACCGTATGTGCCTCTCTCTAAACATACACACACACACACATGCATGCATTGTTTGTTAGCTCAGTGGTTTACCCCACTGGCTTTAGTGTGGAAGATAGCCGGTTCCCGACCCAGGTGGGCCCTTGGGTAAGGTCCTTTACCTTGCCGGTCCCATGCCCCTTGTATCAGGAAGGGCATCCGAGGTAAAAACCAGCGAAGGTGATTGGCTGTGGCGACCCCAGAAGGGAAAAGCCCAAAGAATCATCATGATTTATAATGTTTGTTTGAAAGCTTAAGTGAGTGTGAGAGTAAGTGTTGGTTTCAATGAAGAAAAGTCAGGATGTAGACAGTTTTTGCCTCTTGTGTCTTTTGAGCTACGCTCCATTTTATTTGTGGCAAATTTGCATTTCTATCCAACTTACTAACAAGTTAAGTTGGAACTAACGTACAACTTTGTGGCGTTCCTGGCATCATGTGCGTTACAATAAGTGTCAAAGTAAACACAACAGTGGATCCAATGTTCATTGGCAGTGAAACCAAGTAAAAAGTATTTAATACAGGAAAATTGGAATGGAATAATTAGTTTTTAATCATTTCAGTTCTAGTACAGACTGTGGTTTGACCTTTGACCCTCTAACCTGCCTATGCTCTAAACCATCTCCGTCCTCTCTGGATGTCTCAGATCCATTCCAAGTACCGAAGGACCGGGGCCAGCTTCAGTAAAGCCCAGCAGGAGTTCTCCCAGGGTGTCCTGACCAACCGGACCTTCCAGACGGCTGCAGCCAGTGCCGCCACCTCCGCCGCCCAGGGAGCCTTCAGCCAGAACTGAGCAGCCCACACCAGTGTCCTCTAGTCTGTTCTCTGACCAGCACAACCACATGAGCGTCTACCAACACACTTCATTTGTTTGGACAGTGTGGGTTTGATTATTTATTGAAAGGGCAAGTATAAATCACCACTTTTTTTGTGGCTTATGTTACGATTGTTTTTTAACAGGAAGTGGCTTAACGCAGAACGCACTGTAAGACTCGACATGTTATTGCACTCCCCACCACCCTCCTCAGTACACAGAAGGATGAATCAAAGGTTACTCTGGGAAATGATGGAAAGTACATTAACCTTTCTGGAAATTGGGAAGAGAGGCTATCATGAAAAAGGTTATATGTTTCATTCATGTTACTGTTAAAGACACTGGTCAAAAGATAAAGGACTTTTCTAATGTGAAAATACTCACAGATGAATCTAATAGTTACATACCTACTGATATCCTGCAGAACAGGCTGCACAGCACGGAGGTTAAAGTCAGGAGGGTCAAACATGAGGCCCGGGGGCCAAATCCGGCCCACCAAAGGGTCCAATCCGGCCCTTGTGATGACTTTATGAAATGTTAAAATTAAACTAATATATTAATAATCATTTTAGTTCAGTTCCATAGACAGAACAATTCAATT
>JAPSES010007904.1:0-14342 GCA_029822895.1 Maxillicosta whitleyi
TCATATCTGCCCCCCCCCCCCCCACCACCACTGTGTCAGACAATCCTCCGTTGGTGTCCAAGACACAAAAGATTCCGCGGTCTCTCAGGTTTGAGCAGAGTGGAGGTGTGTTCAGGGACAAAGCTTCCTGCAAAGGGATGAGGCCAAACATGCTGATGATACCAATTTCTGTATTTGCATGAAGTGAATCTGTTTAAGTCTCCTTTAACCAAGATCAGCTGCACTCCAGCAAGAGAGGATTCTTCAAGAAGTCTTTTGGTAATTATGTGTATTTGTATTAAGCCCAAATCCAGGGTTGTTTAATGAACTGGGTAGAAGTGCATTCATCTGATTTTTGACTGATTCTGCTTCATGATATGAATTTTGAAATGAATAAGACACTTTTATTGCTAAATGAAACCAGGCTGCATGGTATGTATGTGGTTTACCTCACTCACTATACAACTATTTATCCAACATGTAGGAATAATTAAGTGTGTCTCAAATATTGGCTCCTTCACTCTGTCAATTTTGGTTATTTAACTGATTATTAAATTGAAAATCACATATTAGTGACTGCTCATGTGGAAAATGGGTTCTTTTGATTGGTGTGACTCCAATTATAAGGCAGTGCACAGGATTCACACAGCACAGAGTCATTTAGGCAGTTTTCACACTTCTAATACTCTATGGAAACTCATGGATGACCAGTCTCTTTGAGTCAGTGCATTTATAAAGGGTATGGTATACATTTTTGTATACATTAGTCGCTGTGCAAAAGAAAGTTGTTTCCATTCAAGCCTCACTTGGCTCAGATAGTCGGATAATTCAGTGACGATGTACAGAATATTAGTATTCTCACAAAATACCAGCCTGTTTCAGTATGACATAATACCACCGAAAAGGGACAAATCGAATTATTGAACAGGAAAACCTGATTTTTCCATTTGTGCATTTAAAACACTTACAGGAAAAAAGTGTGCCAGCTCTCATGTTTGTGGAATTATGGCACATTTATAGAGGCAATGTGTTATTTGTCATCAGAATGTGTCATCTGACTGAAGTTATCTGTATGAAGTTAATCCTGGTGAACAGACTAGTGCTTATCAGACCCACTGCTCCCCCCACACAACATGACTGCACTCACTGTAGCAGAGAATTTACGAAGTTTGACTCAATAAGTCAAATATTTAAGTGGAAAATATGGAAGTCCCATGTTGCAGCTGGTGTTGTGTCTGTTCTGGTAGAGTGGATATTAACCCATGAAGACCCAGTGCTGCTTTTGTGGCAGTTCCAAATGTTTTTTTTCTCTTTATTTAACCCTTTGTGAGTGATTTATTTACATTTATTATGATATTATCCTCTGTATTTTATATTTTTCATGCCTTTTCCTATGTTTAATTTGGATGTTCATGAAAACTCTTAACACAGGGGGGTCAAACTCATGTTGGTTCAGGGGACACATTCAGCTGAATATGACCAAAAGTGGGCTGGATCATTAAAATAATAACATAATATTATAGAAATGATATCAGTTCCATAATTATATGTGTAGTTTCTAGTGTGAAAAAAGTAAAATTGTATTATTGAAATGTTTACATCTACAAACTATCCTTTAAAACATAAGGAAAACATGAACAAAAAGAAATTAATTAAGAAAAAAAAGGGCAATTTTTACATTTTATACCATTATTTGTCCTCAACGTACAGATCACAGTGGATCTACAAATACACTAAATATTTAATAACAGGTAGAATATTGGTACAATTACACTGAATTCTCTTGAGGCATTTCAGGTTCATATTTGTTCAGATTATTCACATTTTCATGTAAAAGGTTAGTCTGTAAATATAAACATTTTTGTGTAATTTAACTTTTTTTTTTACACTAAAAAAAGAGAGAAAAAGTGTATTTTTATTATTTATAGTTTGTTATGATAGTGTTTTATTGATCTGACCTAAAATTATTTGAACATTTTTGATTCATCCCGTGGCCCGGATTGGACCCTTTGGGTGGGCCGGTTTTGGCCCCCGGGCCGCATGTTTGACACCCCTGGTCTGTAGTGTTCCATTTCTGTGTTGTGTATCCAGCAGCCATCGGTGGGTCTAATTGCACTGTGTACTGTAAGTGTAATGTATCAAGCCTTTTAATTTTCTTTGCACAGACTGTAATTGCTTCCCTTTATTTGTTTATGAGTTTGGGAAGATTTATCTGAGCGTTTGGTGGCTCAGTTTTTGCTTGGCTTTAGGACTCTACCCATTTGGCTGCGGCCAAGCGTCCCACGGTGCCGTTGGCTCAAATCTCGGCATCGACACAAAGCTCTGTGTCACACAGGTGTGTGGGTTGGCCTCCTAGCCAAAAGGAAAACAAATTGGTCCGCAGACAGTTTGGCGTACCCTTCTAGTTGGCTTCAGTTTTTAGTGTGATCCTGTCTCCCCCGAGCAAGGCGGAGAATGTGATCACAGACACACTCATCCTCAGGTGTTCGAAGGAAACTGTGCTTCCAGGGCCTAATTGGCAGGACTCGGCCCAAGCTCACCGTGTATCTCTGCCCTCACAGGACCCTTCCCTCTTCTCCTCTCCGCCAAAAAGCCGAACCCATTTCAGGGATCCACGCTGGAAGTCAAATTCCATTAATCAAATCATAGCACGGTACGCTGTTGGAATACCAACAAGGCTGCTGCATGCTAATGAGGCAGGAAGAGGATGTGGGAAGGGGGAGGAAGCAGGAGAAGGTGTGTGTGTGTGTGTGTGTGTGTTGAAAAAGAGGTTTCCACACCGTGTGATTGCCCCAGAAGCTTGCCGAAGGGCGAATAAGAAGACTGGCTGGGGGAGGGGAGGGGCTGTTAGACAGAGGCTGATCTGTTCAAACCACTCCCTGGATGCCCACAGGTCTGGACGCCTGTGTACGTTTTTGTCTGTGTGTATTTACACTGCACACTGTTATTCACACTTTGGATCTTTGTTGGTAGCCAAGAGTCATCAGGTTTGCAGCCTCCCATTTGTAGTGGAGTCAGAGACCAGGTGTTACCTTTTTAGTTTTATTCTTGAATGCATCATGACTTCCACAGTGAGTCATGCTTTGTTTTACTGGTGGACTTGATGTGTGATAATGATGCTGTAGATCTGTAACGGAATGAACATTAATCCTACGCACCTAGTTAAGAACCGTTTTTTTTGTTTTGTTTTGTTTTTTCTTCTATTATTTATCTTCAGTTCTATCCAAGATCTGCCAAATATGATCACTTGGCTGCATCATCATGGGTCACAACATATGCAGCATCATTTCCAAGATCTAATGGTTATAACTGTAATCTCCAGTGGACTTGTTTTATCTAAAAAAAAAATTTGGATATCTATTATTTGTTGTAGCTTTTCTAAATTTTGTACATGGTAATAATAATAATGGCCTAAAATTTGGTCATAATGATATGACATTATGAATGTTTATTTAATTAAAGAAGGTAAAGTGATCCACGAACTTGTGGAAAAAGCTGTGATAGTGTATAATGCAGGGTTCTAGCTAGTGCAAAGTACCGTCACGGCCCATTACGCTATAATTCTGGGCCACTACGCTAATTTTCTCCCGCTACGTTAAATTTTCAATACAGAGTAACGGCATTTTGACTGGATTTATGTGAAAACTACACCATGGTTGGTGACATAGATTCAGTCTTTGGTGGCAAACGTAGAAATTCAGATGAGAAAACCGTTATAATATCAGCACACTATATGGACAAAAATATTAGGGCACCCCACATCTATAGCTTAGTGGTTAACACTGCAGACTTTAGTGTGGAAGGTTGCCAGTTTGAATCCCAGGTGAGCCCTTGGGCAAGGCCCTTTATGCTATATATGCCTATACTGTATATAGTTTGTAAACACTTTGGATAAAAGCATCAGCCTAATGTAATATAGCTTAAAGAACCTGATGACCAGAAATGACACTCAAAATGTTGTTAATTGTTGTCAAATCAATATTTCTTTCACGTTTAAAGGCTTGTTTTTCAGTATAAATCTTGAATTGAAATATTGTTTATGACCAAAACATGACAAATATTTTTTAGAAATGTAGAGGTAGAACATGTACACCAACTGTAATAATGAAACTACTGATAAATGTTGTTGAATAAAGCCAAGTAAAAGGTAAAGTCTTGTGTATTTTGTGTCGTGGATGACAATCGAAAGAGAATCAAGGATGAACGTGAAGTGTTTGAAGTGTAAATTTACATTATATTGCTTGTGTTACCTGTTAGCCATGAAACACCTGAATCCCAGTACTTAAAATCAAGTGTTTTTCTCACAATCCTCTTTCCTTTCAAGCATCTGCCACTGTTCTCTTACTTATCATCAAGTGCATCTTATTATTCTGCTCATGACTTTGTTGGCGGATGGCTGCTGTTTAAGGCCCGCTGCTCCTCCTCTTCTGCTCCTTTGCAATTAAGAGTCAGA
The DNA here is from genome assembly GCA_029822895.1 of Maxillicosta whitleyi. Taxonomy (NCBI): domain Eukaryota; kingdom Metazoa; phylum Chordata; class Actinopteri; order Perciformes; family Neosebastidae; genus Maxillicosta; species Maxillicosta whitleyi. The sequence continues at coordinate 4,433 of JAPSES010007904.1, forward strand.
CAACATTTGACTGATGATTGCCCTCACCGGAATAACCATCTCCACAGTAAAGACAATAGCTTTAGTAGTGTTTAAAGCAATAAGTAAGGCTGTTATATGAAGGCTTACACACTCCTAATCCCCTGGATTTATTCGATTAGAATATGTCAGTCACTCTGTCATTGGAGAAAGTTGCCCGAGGCCATTGAGCTGCAAATGGAAAATGGGTTTTCTCTCACTGCACCAGGATAGAGACTAAAACAATAATGTACTGCTCTGACGTGTGCTCGAATGCAGTGTTTCACAGCCTTTGTTTTAAGCCGCGGCACATATTTGACATTAGAAAAATCCCAAGGAACACCAACAAACACATTTTCTCTATTTTGTGTGTGTGTCTGTGTGGGGAGGGGGCTGTGGAGGGGACATCGGGGGTGCACAGGTGACATGGTGTTTGGAAGAACGCTCAGAGGGGTGCACCAGCGATCCCTCAGACTGACCCCCCTTGGATTGAGGCCCATTGTATAGTAGACTATATCCTGCCCCGGCCCGATACCTGGGGTTCGTGGGTAACTCACTAATCCAGGGGTGTCAAACTCACTTTAGTTAAGGGGCCAAATTCAGCCAAATTTGAGCTGAAGAACCACACCGTGGGCTTACAGAACCACACCGTGGGCTTACAGAACCACACTGGGCTTACAGAACCACACCGTAGGCTTACAGAACCACACCGTAGGCTTACAGAACCACACTGTGGGCTTACAGAACCAGTCAGGTGTAATTGGATCATTTTCCACGGCACACATGATGACTTCTCACGGCACACTGGTTTGGAAACACTGCTCTAATGTGCAGTTTGTGATGGTGTTAATATCATATTTGTGAGCTGAGAGCAGTTTTTACACCGTGTGCTGAGTTGGAACATGAGTCACAGTCGAGGCTGAAAAGGAAGTGCAAGAATAGAGGCGGAAAACAGTCGGGTAAACTCCCTTTAATCCAAACACTTGGATACAGTGCACTCTATTCAACTGCTGTCCATCATACTGCTTCCTCCATTAGTTTGCAGGCAGGATATCCTGTACATTATGGATATGAATTGTGTGGGAGAATAATCAATGGTTACTTTAGAGCTATTATTTATATGCCGGAGTTATTTGTCAGTCAGGTGTTTTTTTTTATATTCCTGCTTTCTTGTGTGGATTGTACTTAAGCAGTTAAGAGTGTCCTAATGAAGCGTGTAAAGAGAGCAACATTAAAAACCCTCCTGCGTCGTGGAAATTAGATTTGTTACACTTGTGTTGTAATGTTGCTCATACAAAAGATGTGATTACCATTAAATAACAAGCTTAGAGACTGTAGGAAACTTAATTAGCATTTAGCAAGAAAACAGCCCTTCTATCCTCTGCAGCAGGGAAGTACATTTATTATTTATTTATTTTAATTTTTTTTGTCCAGCGCAGAATCTGTGATAATAGATTGTATTTTTCATTGGCAGCGTCAAACATCAGACAAGTGTTGGTATTGTGATAAAAATGTACAATATGTAGATTATCCAAGATGTCAGCCAGAGGGGAAGGAGACAGATGAGGGATTAACTGGGGCTGCTGAGCCTTTCTGTGGTAATGGAGCAGGGAAGCGGGGCACTGTGCCATGTGTGGAGGACGCCGAAACCCACTGTTCATGCTCTGCACAGGATTAGAACGGCGAGTGCAGAAGGTCATCCTATCTAATGGAGCTCATATGGTGGAGCTCACAGGGACCCAGGGCCTCGCGGAGAGCAGAGAGTGGTCGAGGAGGAGGAGGCGGGATGGGTAGTGCAGTATGTGGGGCAGAGTTCACCCGGGCTTCATCCATCTGCAGTTATCGGAAATTAGAGAAGAAAGAAACCGTAGTTTAATTTCTTCACTTTCACACCGAGAGCAGCTTTGGTCTTATCTGTCTCAAACAATATCTGTTTTTTTTTTTCATATTGTCCCTGGACTCACTTGTGTGTATATACACTGTAGCTTTTCTGTCTGGTTTGTATGCTGCTGAGAAATCACAAAGAAGGCCTGCGTAATATGATGATATACTGTGAGCTCAAATCACACTCTTTTTAATACTGGTTTTCTGCCATATATATATATATATATATATTGTAATACTAAAAATACAGGAATTTCATCGGTTAACCTGAATAGAATTAAGTAGAATGGATTGAGCAGATAAATGGTTGAAATGAATACTTACTCCAAGTTTTGAATTTTAGTGCAAACCCTGTTTTTCCTGTACTTAAATTACATAATACATATTATATAATTTGATTTGCCCCAAACATAAAAGCAGGTGAGTGTTGTTCTTATTCATAAGAGGCAAATTATTGAAATAATTCTGTGAAACTGATATTTGCCGTACTTCAACATGACTATTGAAATGCTAAATTGCGTACATCTTTTTGTCATGTGGCTGCTTTCATAAACGCAGGTGTGAAATTTGCATGAAGACACTGACCAGTAAAAGCTAAGAGCTCAGACTGAAGGAGCTGCTGCTTCTGTTGGAGATTTAATTGAGCTTTGTGATAGTTCAGAGTAAGATCTCCTCACAAGCCCCTTCATTCTGCTCCAGCCCAATTAGTGTATGTTATAACTGTTAAAAAAAAAAAAAAGAAGCTGTAAATCTCATGCACAATTTTGAGCAGCGTTTACTTTTACATATTGAATTCATAAACCATTAAATCTGATCCTCAGTCTTTTTTCCTGTTTTCAGGGAACGCAGCCGAGACCGCCACAAGTCCCGCAGTAAAGACAGCCGCTCGGAAAAGTCCGTAACCATTAACACGCCGCCCGCAGAACCGCTACTGGGCGACTCTTCTATCCGTGGTGAACAGGTCCAGGTAAGGCTGGTCATTCTTCTGCCCAGTTTATTTGCATTAATCCTAATAAGCATTATATTGTTTTTGGATGCCATCACAGTCCTGCTTGTGTGATTTATAAGGGATTTGCAGAGCAGCTTTATCAGCCACTAGTCAAAATGAGGTGGAATGATAATTGTGTTTATCTGCCTTGGCTCGGACACGCCATCTGCTATTTCAGGGTAAAAGCCAGAAGGGCTGGTCCATTTTGGGTAAGGTCTGGGCAGTAGCTTTCAGGATTTTTATTATTAACAAATGCCAGACATAGAATATGGATGCAGCAGGCTGCTTCCCCCGGTCATCACACGCTGACTTTTCCCCCTTTTTTGTCAGTTGCGGATGCTGTATTTTGCTCTAGCAAAGGGGTCAATTATTGATTCGGTTCACTGGAAGGTAGAGTGGCGGCTTCAGTGACCCCTGTCCAAATGGACCAGGCCAAAACCTCAACAGCAGTTTATCTGTTTTTAGCTGTCAGTCATAATTCAGAGTCTATCACCAGATATCATGCACATATTTGTGTCTGTGATTGACTGCTCCGAAAATGGACTACGTGATGGATTACTTGTTAAGAGAGAAATATAAGGTAGGACATTAAAAATTAATGCTAATAATGTTCTCTGTGCTGTCAAGAACCATATGGGTTTATTTATGTTTCATATACCAGCCATCTGATTATGTTGCTTGGCTTGGGATAAAAGATGGAAGTGGATTAGATAGTATCACGACAGCTTGGCAGGTTGACTGCAAGTTAAAACACGACACAGCACTCGAGGGATACAAGAGTTCTTGTCCAATAACAATAAGCGTGAAAGAAAATGAGTGATTGCCAATTTGTTTCTTCAGGTTTTCTGTGGTGTATTCTTAACCTAACATGATCTAAGAGCTGTTAAGAGTGTTCATATTGTCACCTGTAGCTCTTTGAAACCATAATCTCACCTGAAAGTTTCATAATACACAGCTGAATAGATTATTGCAGAGGAGCAGAAAGTTTGCATCAGAGCAGTCTCAGTTTTTCAGCTTTAATGTGAAAACCTTTATTTATTATTTTAAATTTCACCAGCATTTTATTCTTTCAAAGTTCATCCTAGTATTTATTCTTGCAAACCAAAATGTTCTTTGTGGTTTTTCATTATTTCCTTGCAGGCAGATACATTTGTATCTGTCTAACACAACCTTCTTTACACCACGGCACATATTTGACATTAGAAAAATCACAAGGCACACCAGCAATCAATAATATCCAAAGTATATTTATTAAATTGGAACATAAAGCTCAGAGGGGTGCACCAGCGACCCCTCAGACTGAGCCCCCAGATTAAGGTCTGGGAAGGGATGCATATCCCTCCTGCCCCGACCCGATACCCCGGGGTTTGTGGGTAACTCACTAATCCATGCATCAGTATTGAGGGGGTTTTATCAACAGAACCACCACATCAGAACCAGTTTTATTTTTATTATCAAACAGAAGCAGCAGACTGTTGTCAGACTGGATCATTGGTGTGTGCAGTTTATGGATCAGAACCACACTGTGGGCTTACAGAACCAATCAGGTGAAATTGGATCATTTTCCACGGCACACCTGATGACTTCTGACGGCACACTGGTGTGCCACGGCACACTGTTTGGGAAACACTGCTCTAACCAGCCTGTATTTATGCTGTTACAGTTCATAGCACAGTGCCAATGCATTCTGATAATAGACTGAGAGCTTGGTTTTATGAGGTTGTGATGAGTTGATTTACTGTCTGACTTGAGAAATGCGGGCGCATCTTCGAACAAGCGAGCTTTGAAAGCCTGAATTTCAACACTTGCTGCTGGCAAGGGTTAAACGCATTTAGTAAAAACAAGAGGGAGATTTTAACGCACAGACGGCCTTGACTTACCCAAGCCCGACCCGGTCTTTGAGCCAAACAACTGTCTGGCGCTGTGGCCTTCATCAAGTGTTTGGCTCCACCCGCCGAAGGGAAAAGATGACAAATACAAACACACGCAGACTAACCAACGTTCATCCTCAGTTACTGACCTACTTGGCGCTCACTTTTCCTTGTGGCGAAGCTCGTTAGCAGCGCCCGTGTCTGTGTGACTGTTTCCTCTTCTTTTTTGTCTGCATGTGTGTCTAATTTTAACACGTGATAGGATTTGCCACAGAGCGCAGCCATCCTTAGTGTTCTTCGCTCTTCATATCTTATTCATGCTGTGGCCTGCAGTAGTGCTGCTGACAGGGTGGGGAGTGTTTGGCTTTAGTTTGAGTAATCAGGGCCACCAATTCTGCTGAGAAAGAGGCTCAGCTTAAAGCCGCGTGTGTGTGTTTGTGTGTGTGCTCAGCGTGTGTACTCTGCTGTCGAGCATATGCTGCTCTGTGCCAGTGTTTTGTGTCTGTGTGCGTCAGTCTCTTCTCAGAGTCAAACTGTGTTGCACTCATTACTCCACTGCTGGGACTTAATCAGAGTCTTGGCTGACAGAGCAACGCATCGCTTCAGGCAGGGATGTCCTCACAATCCTGCACAAAAGTTTCTCATGGCTCAGATGTGTCTGTGATGCGTCAGTGTGGGACTTACAAAAGAACAGGGATCTCTTTACATGGAAACTATGGACAGATGTTCATATTAACGACAATGCTGCTTCTATGAAACCACTAATTGATCCATTTTATTTCTTTGTGAACCAATAGCACTGGCCCAACAAAATTCATAGTGTCTCAGTTAATGATACTTGACATGTGTCAGCGGTAAACTTCTGTCTTCGTCAGGTATGATTGACTGATTATGTGTCTGATACAGAAGAAAACGAAATAAAAAAAGTAGCTTTGGCTTTTGAATGTTCACAGTTGCTGAGTTATTTGCCTTTATCACAGAGACGAAAGTGAAAACCATGGTGAACAAATGAAAGATCTATGACTCATCTCAAAAACATGCAATAAAAACTACTAGAGGATGGAAGCAGTTCAGTCCCACCTAAACCCTACAATGTAGACATGACAAACAAAGTAACCAAAGAAGAAGAACGTTTATAGTAAATGTACGTTTTCTCCAAGTAGACCCATTTTAATCACATATAGATATGCAAATGTGTTTATCTCTGTTTAGTTGTCCAATTACTAGCTATAGATATATAGCAGCTGGACATGTTTCATTAATTTATTTTTTAAAATTGAATCAATAATAGGCTAATCTCAATGGAGGAATAATATTGTTTTGTGCTTATTTTATAAAAAAAACCCTCTCATATAAAGAACATTAACTCTATCTTAAACAATTATCTCCGTTGCTTGTAATAAGCACAGCATTGGTAAACGCTGCCACTGGTTTCAAATTTTATAGTCCATAGACCAACAAAACTGGCTTACTGCAGTGACAAAATTTGTTTAATGCAAGAAAATTGTCCATATGTAGCTGTATTTGGTTTGTATCTAGTTATGAATTTCCATTGCATCCTTTTCTAAAACACAGCTAGATGAAAAATAAATCTCGCATTAAAAATCTTATAAAATGTTCAGTCCGTTAGCAAAGAATTCTCCAAAAACATCCCCATTTTCCCATCGCAGAAGCTGTCTCCTCTTACTATCTACCAACATGATCTCGGTGCCACTTGTAAGTGCGGCTCATCATAAACATGTCGTTATGTTCCCAGTGATTGCTTGATATGTTTGAACAAAGCTCTTCAGCAGGTTCCTCCAATTTCAGGAGGCAGGCCAAAGCTCCAGGCTGTACACTCATGTGTTAAATGTGAAAAATCTACTGCGAGTGCTCACTCAGCACTGAAACCTTTTGGTGGAGCAGTGTGGAATCAGTTGGTGGCTGTGACGAGTCTGCCTCTGACTGTGTTAGTGAAGGATAATGGAGGTGTGTGTGGCCTGGACTGAGGTATGCAATGTCTGTAGGTGGAAGGGCACTAAATCATCGTAGTAATTGGGTCGATTTATCCTGTTATTATTGTTGTGTGTAACTGGATATTGCAGTGGATAGTGAGAGGTGCATTGGAGTAGCTCAGGTCAATGAAGCATGCCAGCTTTGCGGCTTAGGAGTGTGCATTGTATGAGGTGTCAAACATGAGAAATGTGATATCTTTAAACCAGAAAGCATTCTTTGAGCATTAGCACCTTCCTCCTCTATCAAGTAGAGGTTTACCGGAGAAAGAAAGTAGAGATGGGCTTATTTTTAGATGATTAGGTGAAGTTTAAAGCTGCCGGCGTCTTGTATGTCAGTGCGTTTTGCACTATGTTTTACGTCCATATTCACTGCTTGTGTTTGATGTTCTGAGATCAGATATTCTGGCTCTAGATGTTGTGTGTTTGTGATTGGCACGACTGGCATTTACTCACTCAACTTCCTTCCAAAGTCGGGACATTTGATACTTTAGCGCTAGTTTATGTTATTCGTGTCTTCAGTCGTCATTCATCATCATGTCTTTCCTAACACAGATAACATAGTGACACTGTCTTAACATGATTAAAAAAAAAACAAATGACACGCAGAGGAAATATTCACAGTGTCTCAATTTGCACATTTATGGTGGTGCATTTCCACATGAACTCCGCTTTAGTTTCAACAGTGTAGTGTCATCGGAAATCAAACACAACTGTTGCACGTCCGGCCTTCTTCTTGTTTTTGTTTTTTTTTACTAGCTGTTTGCAGCCAGGTGGAGCATTATCCCAAAATGTGATTGTCAATCCCACCTGTATTTTTATATGTTGGGTCATCTATTTCCTACCATAATGGTGACCAATGAGAGCCCAAAACTTCCAACATTCCACATTACATTTGTTGTGCGTGTGAACTTAACATATGGGTGCTTAAAGTGCTCAGTTTTTTTGTCATGTTGGACAGCGTTACTGCGCCTTCGCATTAGAAATAACTATGAGAACTGATTTTACCAACTATTCGTATCAGCAGAACTGAGATACTGTTAGGCGTCCTTAAAATAATTATTGAATTTGAGGGGAAATCATAGGTAAAATTGCTCAGAGTTGTCTATTTTATTTTTGTATTGATTTTCTATTCAGATCTGTATTAATGATTGAGTTATTAATGCATTTATTCATTAAATATTTGTATTTACATGCTCACTTCCACAGTCATCCAGTTCAAAATAAACAAAAAAATTGTTAATTTACAGTCGTTTTTTTTTTTAATCCTGCTCCAAACTATCTTTATATCAGTCTTTGAAAATCCATTAATGACCTCTAGTAAGTAAAGAAAAGGCACCAATTCAGATTTACTCACGTTTCTTTTTTACCCCCTAATGCCAGTGTTAGTTTAAAGAAAGAAAATAATTTAAAAAAAAAACATGAAACGATTCCATTCTTCTTTCTCCCCTCTGTGAACTTATGGCCCTCAACCTCCTGCTGTGCCATTCACCATCCCTGCAGCTCAATTCATTCAACCCAATTAAATTCAGCTGCTTTTGTGAAGTCGGCCGCTCGCCAACTTGAGCCAGACCGCAGTATTTTAACAGCAGCTGCCCATGGCATTCCTCTGCAGACCACGGTGCACACAGGTAGCTTCACTACCAAACTGCAGAGGCTCCATAAAAAAGCCATGTCAGGCTCCTGGAGGATGCACAGCTCTTGGTCTCAGATCTGGGAGTTTGACCCATCGGTGAGTGTGTCCTGGTGCAGATTGAATCCTATGGAGCTTCACTGTCGTCCTCATGCTTTGGCGGGCGCGCTCGTGCTTGTTGTGAGCTGCATTCTGTGACCACGCTGTCCGCTCTGAGGCACAGAGCAACAGATAATCTGAACACTTTTCACGGCTGATTTGAAGATGTGTTATAGAATTCAGGGACGATCTTGGCGTCTGTGTCTGAAGATGAGGTAAGGTCAGTGTGAGGGAAGAATCGTCCCCTCGTTCATGATTTGGTTTTAGTTCTCGAGAACAGTTCCTTTTGGTTTCAAGGCTGTGGCGATGAGCTCTAATATGTTATGTCTTTATTGTACTGACGTCACGTAGAATCATTTGTTATTCATTACGGAGTAATGTTGAAATGCAACTGATTCTGTTTCTGCTTATTAACGCAGGCATTTAATTTTTTAGTTTTTAATTGTCAACCTCAGAAATAAGATGTGTTATTTTCATATGAAATGAATTGGAAAACAAATGCTGTTTGTCTAAGTTTTAGAAGATAAACGGTGATGTGTTTTTACGCATGTGTCTTGACTTGTCCTCTTTAATTTATTAACCTTCCAACACATAGATGTGACCCATTTTAGCTTTTTTTTTTACATCTGTGTGAGAACACTACTACCCCTTATTCACCCTTCCGTGATTCACACACTGTCCCTGCAATAAAAACACAAAAAGACCTCACCTAGAGGTAAATTTAACCAAACAATAAAACTAGCTGTCCACATTAGTCAGTCACTCAACCTTTATTTATACAAAAGACAAGACTGAGCAGTAACCCTCACTTGAAATGACTTGAACACCAAAGAAACAAATCACACCAAAGGCAATACCACAAAAAAAACAACACGCATTAAATAAATAGGACAAAAGTTACTTGGACATGTCGTGACAACTGTGTATGTCCTCGTAGATGTACAAGCTTTTGTGTGCTATAATAAATAATAAATACGTATTATGTTGATATGCCCATAACCACAGCCGACATCCATCTTTTTTAGTTTCAGCTCCTGTCGACGGCGTACACTTCAGACGTTATTGTACGTTTGTCTTCCTTTGACCAGTTGGTACAGACAGGTTTTAACTTACCTTCCGAACACGCTAACACACATGCAGCGCGCATTGCCAGTGGCTGTAGTACGATGCCAGAGTGCTCACTGGGTTAGAAGCAATGGACACAGAGTGCTGCTGAGGCAAGAGAGCGAACCGAGAATGAGAGGAGATGCCTAGAGGGGAAGATGGATAAAAGGAAGAGAGAGAGAGAAACAGAGAATGATGGGAGAAACTCATCTCTGCCTGGATGGCAATGGCACCTAATTGGTGTGTTATTTTGTTTACAGGGAGCTGGACTCGCATGTTTATTTTTTTTGTGCACGTCCACCCCCTCCCCCTCTTCCTCTGTCCATCTATCTCTTCACCCCCT
>JAPSES010007913.1:0-14341 GCA_029822895.1 Maxillicosta whitleyi
TCCAATTTCAGGTCTTGGGGTGCTGCGTACATATACTGCTGTTGTGACCCCCCCACATTGTAAAAAGAGATACTCACTGTGGTTTTAGTGGGAGGAGCTATTTAAACGAATAAAGTTGCATTTTCATGTGTGTAAAATCTGTGAATAGAAGCTGAGGCACTGACCCGTTTACACAACCATAGAAGTCCCATATCTGGGACTAACTGTAATAATCAGATTGAACACATTTACGTGCACTTAAATGTGATCATGAAAAAACCCTGGTTTAGGCGTTTAGATGCTCCATCCCATTATCAGATTTATTTCAGGGTTCGTACGTATGTCGTAATGGGAGACTCAAACTTCCTTTTGTAACTTCCGTTTTCTATTATTTTTAATTGTGTTTACACAGATGTAAAAGAACAAAGAAAGTCAGATCAACCTGTATAGATGTGAAACTGTGGATCAGATCCAAGTATCAGCTGGACTCACACTGAAAAACTGGGACTATTATGGGATGTTTTTCCCTGAACTGTCATTGGGATTGTGTCCACCTTCATTCTGATCAGCGTCATGGAGACCTGGAACAAACATGTCAACAAACACGTCCAGTTCAGACTGCTGTGTGTGACTGCGTCTAAAGTCTAAAGAGTAAAGACATGAATGTACTTTGTAGAAGAAGAAGAAGAAGAAGAGGGAAATATCAAATATGAGCAGAGCCAGCACCACTCTGATGATCAGATGTGTCACTGCGTCTGAAAATCAATAGAAACAAACTTTAAAACAGCGTCCAGGGAACATGTGTTTGATGACAACAAAGAAATGCCAAAGGATTGGAAGGAAGGACACCTGGACAAGTTACCAAAGACGGACGACCAAAGCCAAGGGAACGACTCCAGAGGCAGAACTCTAGTTCAGACCTGGAAATATTTTCAATACACTTATATCAGAGAAGATCAAACCAGCAGCAGAGGACACACTCGGAGACAAGCAGGCTGGATTTCACAGAACAGGTCACATGTTGATCAAAGAGCACCCAGCAGATCATCATGGAACAGTCTGCAGAGCGGAACCTGTATTAGTCAACTTCAACGACTGTGAAAAAGCATTTGATAGCATCCAACACTCTGGAAACTTATGAGACACTACAGAACACCAGAGGAACTAGTTAACGTAGTGATCAGGGAACAAACTGCACAAAAAGGACAACTCTCACAACCTTTCCATGTTCCAGTTTATGTGAATGGTTTTGATGTGTGGAAGAGAATGACTTATTTTAGGTGACAGAAGGATGTACTGTCAACTTCAGATTTAAGAATTTGCTTAAATGTTCAAATAATAACTGATACCCCGTGTTTAGGTCATGTTTAATCCATTTCCCTTCTTGCAGTCTGTTTGTGTCACCAGTAAAACCTGCCTCTGTGGCAGTCAGCGTCCACACGCCTCAGCCAACAACCATCAGATGTTTTGCAGAACACCGTTTCCACCTGCACTGAAGTGACCGTGTCATCTGACAGGTGTCCCAGGTGTGGCTCTCATGTCCAACGCCACCGTGGAAACTCAGCCCCACATGACGCTCCTGTTCCTCTCCATCCAATATCCGCCATCCGCTCACTGGTACCACCACCAACAATGTGGCAGGATGTCAGAGAACATCAGTGAGGAGGGGGGGAAAGCTCCATCACTGCCCGGATTGAGATTTAAAGAGTTAAGTCATTGAAACGTCACTTGATTCAGGAAATAGTGATGTTACTGTCAAGCTAGTGGGAACTATTACCATTAAACAGGTCATATTTTAAAATATGTTATGGTTATTTAGAACGTTGATGAATATAATGTAAGTTTGGTCACATGTTTAAGGGCCCCGTTTATAAGCTGAGGACTTTTTATGGGATGTTCTATTACAAAATGTATCTTGTAAATGAATTGTCGATTTTAATTGTTTGTTTAAAAGAACCGCTGCTCCTCTGATGCCACCTCCAGCCATTTCATCGTTGTTTTGCAAACCTCCAGCAAAATACCAATCTGCTAACGTGTGTTGTAAATAGTGGGTAAATAAATAATGAAATGTTTCTCATGTCTTCTGCTGCATAATGAGGCAGACATAACAACAGATTTGACACCAGTGCACGTGTCCACCTGTGTTTGTCCAGACGTCCATCTGCTCATAGACTGGTCCCAGTGGAACACCTGTAGACCCTCGACATGTGGAGCACACACACGTACAGATGCAGCTTTAACTGGACACTAACTGGGCTTCACGTTCCACTGGATGGACTGGTTTTAAAGCTGGGTTTTAACTCAGCTTTGAACTGAGCTCACATTAAAGCAGTGTTTGTTGGTTCAGCCCAGCCTGTGATGGGTTCAACTGGACCGGCTTTACCTCAGTTCTACCAACGTGGTTCTGCTCACACCTGTCCACTCACTGGGAACGTTCTGGAACATGGTCATGTGACTGTTACTGATGCATTGTGGGTGTTTTGTGTGTACTTGTCCTGATGTTACCTCCAATAACAAGATAGAGGGTGGTGCTCTGAGACGACGAGAAGCTGTGATTATAAACGTTCAGGTGATAAACACACGTGTAGTCTCCTCGGTGGGCGTGGCCTGCAGCAGACAACAGGAAGTGGGCGGAGTGATTGACAGCCGGCAGGGTGCTGTTCAGTAGCTCCTTGGTGTCGGACATCAGCTGGAAAAGCATGTGATGGTGAAGTCGGAGCCCATGAGCAGCCGGAACCCCTGCTGGTAGACCTGGGAGACCCCGTCTGACAGGGAGATGTTTGGCTGAGGCAGCAGATCTGTCCACACACAGGGACAGGGTTGGAGCCCCACAGCCCACCTGGCCATCGTTCAGGTCCAGATCCTCTTCACACACTGAGGACCAGAACTGGTTGGACCAGACCTCCAGTCTGCCTGAACACAGAACCATGGACCAGTCTGACAGAGAATGAAACCTGAAAGTTTCATTCTCAGTTTCAAGTTTCAACTGAAAGTACAAAATAGTACAAAAACAGATTAAAAAAAAAAAAAAAAAACAATGTTCAAAGGACAAGTGTGACCTGAAACATGAGACAGACTGAAGGATGTGAAGGTATTCACTCAGAACAAGAACGACTCCCTGACCCCAGACACAGGGTGAGAGGAGCAGGGATGACAGCGGCTGTGGACCATGAGGGAACTAGAGAAGACACAGACAAGTGGGACGGAGTGGACAGGACAGGAAGATGAACACCTTCACCAAAATAAAACAGGAAAAGACAAAACTAAAAAAAAAAACCCAACCCTAAACAAACTTAATACAAACACTGACACATGACGTCCGCAGCTCAAACCCTGACATTGACTTTACATCTGAAGCTGTAACCATGCCAACAGCATTGGTTCTGTCATGTTCTGGGTCAGAACCACTGGCTAAAGGCTGTGTGAGTTCTGCTGGGGTCTGTACTTGGGTCCAGTTTGTCTCTTGGTACCACTAATCTGAACAGAACCTTCAGTGTCCACCAAACTGACACTGAATCCCAAATGCTCTTAAATGACTTCAGAGCAGATGGAGCTCTGACCTATGGGTTTGGACCTGTACCTGCTCTGGACTGGTCCACCTTCACCAGGTGGACCAGTTTGGATCAAGTACTGGTTGGGTTCAGCTCTAGTACCCCTGCATCAGATAGAAGGCCCAGAACCCAAACGGTTCAATACCAGCAAGTACACAATACACCCCTGGTGTGTACTGAGTTAAGTTAGAGAGAGAGAGAAAGAGAGAGAGAGAGGGACAGCCAGGTGTATGGGTTGAAGAACAGGGTGGGGCCCACTGTTGGTGTTTTTGCTTTGGTTTACAGTGTGTGTGTGTCGTGTTCTAACTGACCTTCATCTTAATGAGGTCAGTGTCACAGTGGTCTGCCATCATGGGTATACCCCCCTACACCCTTCCCCCGGTCTTATGAACTATTCACCCACCCACCCCCACCCCCCCATCGCAAATGCAGTGGTTTCCAGTTGATTTGAGTGTGAACCAGTGTGACCAGAACTGGACTGGATTAAATCTGTCTGATTCATACTCTATTGTTCCTGTGAACATCCACACATGTAGTCCAGGGTGGAGCACATAGACACATGTTCACACCTACACCTTCATGTCCCAGGAGAGTCCAGACTTATATGAGCCCCCTGCCCATACCATATATGAACCATAGAGTGAAGCCCCCTGCCCATACCATGTTTGTTTTGTTATATCATTTCTTTTCAGTTTTTGTTTTTTATTATTATTATTATTATTATTATTTTTTGTATGTGTGTGAGTGTATATCCACTCACACAGACAGGGTGCAGAGAGACATTTTAATTTAATACTATAACAGCATTACCCCAACCCTAGTATTAATTATGTAAGTATATACAGTGACCGACTGCTGCTCTAAGTAAATAAAGCCTCACCTTGAACAGGTCAAAACTGTACAGAGAGGCATGTTTAAATGAATTGCAGTGGATGTGTGTAACCCTCCAGACCGACAGAGGGCAGTGATGCCTCCAGTGAGTGAAGACCTGCTCAGTTTGAATATTTGTTTGGATTACACACAAAAATAAACACAACCGATTAATAGGAATGTGACACAAATAACGACAGTAGTGTGAATACAAAAAATACAAAACATGAGAATTACACGCAAAAATTCCTCTTTGTTTTTTGCGATTAATTTTGAACCTTTGCGGAACCGGTATTTACTACCGGAAGTGAATTCCTCGCCATTTCCGGTTGGTTCTCGCATCAGATCCTTTACAAACAATAGAAGTGTGTTCCACACATTACATTTAATTTCTATTTACAGAAGTCTGCCGTACATCAATAATAAGACTGTGATATTCCCTGGTTTACGGGTTCAGTGACTGGAATGTTCGCAGGGCCTTGAAGCTTTGAACAAGATAAACAAGCTGAAGAAGCTAACAGGAAGCTAACAATAAGTTAAACTCCACGGAGCTTTTCCCTCTAAATGATGAACTACTCCGACTACGACTCCGACGGATACTCCTCTAATGAAGATGCAGACTATGTCCCCTCAGGTGAGAACACACACATACCCACACACACACACACGTGAAATACAATGGAATGACACTGAAGACATTGAATCCACATTTTTCTTTTTGTAAATACAATCATTTTCATGGCATTTTACTAAAACAAATCATTTAAAAAACCTGAATAACTTTGAACATTTTGAAATGTCTGAAGTGCAAGTTTACCAATATTCAGTCTGTTATTAAATGTTTTGTATGTTTGTAGATCCACTTGGATCTGTACATTATAATGAACATGTGTGTATGATAAACTGAAGCAGAATATTGTTCAAATTGCGCTTTTTAAAAAACGTTTTCTTGATACATTTCATTTTGTTCATGTTATTCACATTGTTTTAAAGGATAGTTGGTGGATGTAAACATTGTCATCACATAGTTTAACTTCTTTGCCTCTAACACATACAAGAAAGGGAGTTCACATTATTTATATTATTCTGTTATTATTTCACTGGTCCAGGCCACTTGAGATCAAATTTGGCTGAATGTGGAACTGAACTAACATGAGTTTGACAGCTCTGCTCTAAGGATCGGCTCAGGTTATGGTTTGGCATTGATGATAATATTTGTACATTTTGTAGTAATGACACTGAGACTACAAACTATATATTATTTTTTCATGTAATGTGCATTTATTTGGGGTTGACATTAATGAGTGAATGAATATTTTATTTCAGTTACGTATAAAACACATGCATATAAAGAACTTACAATAACATACAATTAACACAATTGGTAAAAAGAAAGGAGCTGAAGCCTGCGGTTTATTCCTGCTTCTCCTACTCTCATCCTTACTCCAACTCCAGACCTGAAGCTGCAGAAGATAAAATATTAGCAAAAATTAGTCTCCATCCAGTTTTTTAAGTCACTTAGAAATCATTGCACTTTCATAGCCCTTGACAATTTGACAAATTAAAGCTTTTTTAAAACTCAACAACAAGCTGCACAATTTCAATTAATCCTTCAACTGGTTCCATAATTGGACACCAATAACAGAAACACAGCCATATTTAACATGTGTTCTTGCATAACTGGATAAAACAACAAATCCCAGTATTCCCCAAATTCAGTATTAGCCAATGATAAAACATTTGACATGATCCTCCTGAATTAGTCATTAAAATACAGCATGTCCCAAAAACTGGACATCATTTGGGGTCCATATCAGAGTGATTACATGGTCAGGAGAAGTGATACGGGATGGGATTTATGTTGGACATAAAATGTTTTATTCTACAAATTTCAAACGTAAAAATTCTGGGGGATGGTCATTTTCTAATGTTCCAAAGTTATCACTCATTCTTCTTCCCGGCCGACCAGATCCTTTTTTCCAAGACAAACAGCCTTTCTCATGGAGGGGGGGGATCTACAAAGATTAATAATAATAATAATAATAACAATAATAATGATGAAAGTAAAGAGTTACATCCTGAACACTTGATGTTACACATCAGAAATTAAACAATAGATGATACAGTGCTAATTTTCATTATCACTAATGTTCATCCAAATGGATCATTTCCTCATTTGGATCCAATATTGATCCAGTTGTAGTTGAACATCAGAGCTAAAGCCTTATGTTTCCTTTAGGATCCATTTATGATCAGAACAGCGTGTTTTATACAGTTGAATAAAGTCAATAAAATCAGGTTCATTTTCAGTCCCAGTGTCACAGTAATAATTTCAGTGTTTTTACCATAAATGTTCTTGGTGTCAGTTGGACTCAGACCTGTTCATACATGTATGAAACACATCAGTTATTGACTTTAAAGACACAGGACACGGGTCCGTGTGGAACCGCTGGATCTGGATCCCTTTAGTTCAGACTGTGTGAGAGTTCTGGAATTAAATTGGTGATGTTTTATACCAGCATTCATTCAACATGTCAGATGTTTCTGTTTGTGCTGCTTCTTGTCATGAGGTCAAAGGTCACATTATATGGTGACTTCAACATTTACAGCACCTTTATATAGCAACTGGGTAGCTGGGATAGTGACTGGGTAGCTCAGTGGTTAACACGGAAGGTGGCCAGTTCAAGACCCAGATGATCCCTTGGGAAAGGTTCTTTACGCTATATATCCCATACATGTGCCGGTTCCAAGCCCGGTTGTGTCAGGAAGGGCATCCGACATAAAAAAAAAAAAAAACCTCTGCCAAATAAACATGCGAAGGTGATTCGCTTTGGCAACCCCAAAAGGGAAAAAGCCGAAAGAAATCATCATCATCAACATTTACAGCGCCTTTAGTTCTGTTATTTTGTGTCTTTTAAGGCGGGGCACGTATTTACTGTATTTTCCAGCTCTATCTGAAGAAAAGAGCCTGAGAAATAAGTAAATATGTTCATTTCAACCCTGAAAACACACAAAGCTAAAGGTTGTCTCAGATTTTTCTACAGAATTGTATTTTTCAGTTCTAATAAATATTAATATCATAATATATGCTTAATTTTCTCTATAGCAGGGGTGTCAAAGTCATTTATGTTCAGGGGCCAAATTCAACTAAATTTGGTCTGCAGTGGGCCAGACCAGTGAAATAATAACATAATAATATATAAATAATGTCAACTCCAAACTTTTCTCTTTGTTTTAGAGCGAAAAAAAGTTAAATTAAACAATAAAAATGTTTACATCTACAAACTATCCTTTCAAACAATGTGAATAATGACAAACTGAAAAATAAGTGTAATTTTTACAATATTCTGCTTCTCATCATTTCCAAATGTTCATTATAAATTACACAGTGGATCTACAAATTTAAACGTTTAGTAACAGGAAGAATATTGTTAAAACTGCATTTACTTTTCTTAAGACATTTCAGGTTCTTTACATTTATTCAGATTATTTACATTTTTGTGAAATTATACTTTGTTTTAGTGTCTATGTGAAAATATTTACATTTACAAAGAAAAAAATTTGGAGTTTGGTATTTATCGGTTATTATGATTGTATTTTACCGATCTGACCCTCTTTAGATTGAATTGATCTGAATGTGGAACCAGAACTAAAACTATTGTAAATATCTATTTTTACATTCCACACATTAGTTCCCAGGGCTGGACTGGACCCCTTTGCGGGCCAGATTTGGCCCCCGGGCCGCATGTTTGACACCTGTGCTCTATAGGGTTTGTTTTGTGTCAGTTGTCAGCTCATTCACAAATGTTTAGTTTTGCTGTTTTACTTTTATTTCGTTGCACTTTTCATGCACGTTTTGATTTCTGACCAACGTGATATAATTGTAATATCTTCAAATGTTTTGACACTGAATTTGAACAGAAATAAATGATAACTATACATATTTTATGATGGCTGTACTTTTCCAGACGGAGGTCTGAGCACCTACTTTATTTAATATAAATTCAACTGTGTGACCTGTGCATTTATCTTTTACATTGTATTTGTAAGATCATGTATTTTGAAACCTTCTGGTCGTGCTGCATCTTTTTCATGGTGATATTTTTGTTTTATGTTACATGTTTACATCATGTTGTGTATTTTACATAATTTTCCCTCTTTTTTTTTAGCATTTTTAAGACTAACCTAAACACAAATGACCTTATAGCTTCTTCAAATGTCACTCAGATCCAAAAAATCAGCCTTAAAACAACCATTTATTATGATTATTTTTTAGATCACCACAGATGAGCAGTTGAATTTTTGGCTTTGAACAGTATCCATTCCTTTCAGTTCTGCTCACTGCCACATTCCCCTGCTGTGTTTCTGTGTTCAGATGATAACCTAAGTGAAGATGACATTAATGAGTGTGAAAAGGAGGATCCCCTGAATGAAAATGATGATGTGCCACATCCTGGTGCCGTCGCCAAGAAGAAGAAGAAAAAGGACATCAGTGTGAGGTGAGGAAGCGGCAACATTCTGATGTGAAATTCATTTTCTGCAGTACTTGGATGGACTGACTGCACTATTACAGAACACACACCTTACAGTTTGTGTTGTTAGTTTTTATATACACATTTATTAGGCATAGAGTCATGAGCCTCTGATTTTCATGGTTAATTTGGGCCATAATATCATTATTTTTGGTGTGTGTTCAGTGCAGATAGACACGGAAATAAATAATAAATACTTTTTCATACTTTTTGTTTGAATACTTTTCCATTTGCTGTAAATAGAATACAGTGTAATTAAGGTTTTACAACCTTTACTGTTCTTAATTACACTGTATTACATATTACATAATTACACTGTATTTACATACAGCATAAATTCAGAATGTTAATAGCAATGTGTAAATAAATATTTTCCAAATATATTCCTGTCAATCATAGATTTCATAATAATCAAATACTATAATGATTTTGAATGTTATTTATTTTTAAAAAAACATTAGAACATCATCATGTGTATTAAATATAGTAATGAAACTTATGTGGCCACAGTTTAATCACAGCATCATCAGTGTCTTAATAAAATCTTTAGTTATTATTCTGTTGATGACATTTAACAGGGAGCTACTGGTATAAGACAAACCAGAGGCGCTCATGGACTGGGAACGAACAATAAGAAAAAGACCAAAATCCAGACACTCACTTAGGTGGAAAAGGTAGAAATTGTAAAAAGTCTTTATCTCATGATGGTCTGTAGATTAATTCATTGGGGGTGGAGTTAAAAACACACCAACGCCAATGACTTAATCTACAAACATCTCACTTTGTTACTTTTTTGGATTCTCACTCCGTTACCACGAATTAATGTCTCCTAAAATTAAAATAAAAATGATATTGGTTTTATTTTTGGGTATAATATACATTCATATATTAAGAAAAGTGTGGTATGTGCACTTTTGGCATTTTGTCCAAACCTTGAATAACTATTTTTCCTCACTCCGTCACTTTGACAATGATGTTAAATTCATGTTTTTGTTAAATATTCAGTTATTTATCTGTTTTTATTTTTTAAAAACAGATATGGGATGATTAGTATTGCTGCACAGTGCTTTCTCACTCTGTTACTCGCTTTGGCCACGCCCTTTTACTAGGGGTGGGAAACTTTTACTATCTGTCGATTCAAATTTTTGGGGCTACATTTTGATTCAAAATCGATTTTCTATTCAAAACAATTTGATCCACTATGATTTTTGCTTCAATCTATAGGCGTGCAGGACCCTCATGATCTACTCCAGTCTGTTTGAAAGACAGAAGGACATATTCAGACACGAAACTGTCTTTTTCACATTTATTACAGACTGATTTCATGAAAATGCGTTGTATGCGACGACGGCTCATTGCATTTGGCGTGCTATACGTATGCATTTTCATCCTTTTGTTTGTAATTTAACGCCATTTGATGGTTTGTCAATGTGCTAGCCACTAATCACTAACCCTAATCAATCATAGCATTAATAATGCATACAGATAACATGTTAATTAAAAGTGGCGTGTTATCTGTATGCAACTCATGACATCATGTTGCAGCTGATGTGAGCCAGTGCATTCGTGCTGTTCCCAAAGTGCTTAATCTGCATTTTACAAACCTTACACACTATGAAGCTCATGTCAAGCTCGTCTTTCCAATCAGTACAAACCAAAATGAATCCAAATGTTTGCCTTCAATGAGGAAGGGGCCGGTTGAATTTCTCTGACCTCCTCCCATCGTTTGCTCTTTGTTTTGGTGCTCACTGCGCATGCATATGTTCC
The DNA here is from genome assembly GCA_029822895.1 of Maxillicosta whitleyi. Taxonomy (NCBI): domain Eukaryota; kingdom Metazoa; phylum Chordata; class Actinopteri; order Perciformes; family Neosebastidae; genus Maxillicosta; species Maxillicosta whitleyi. The sequence goes on from JAPSES010007913.1 coordinate 10,700, forward strand.
AGAACCAGCTGCATGTCCTGCGTCCAAAAGGGAGGCAGACTGCCAGCGGATTTGTTTTATTTTTTTAAATCAACTTTGGGACAATTTTAATCGAATCTGAATCATAGTAAATGAAAATTGTGTTTTTGTATGAATCGATTTTTTATTTATTTATTTATTTTTTTTTGGCACACCCTACCTTTTATCCCCTCCTTAATATTACACACCCTGTTTTTTATCACACATCCTGTCCCTCCATTTCTGCCTAATACACCGTATGCAAGACAAATGTGTTTACGCTGTATGAATGACTTGTAATTGTAGCATATTCTGTTTTGTAGTTCCATAGCTCATTGTACTCTTGAAAAAAGATGACAGCAGGAACAATAACCTCAATCAACACTTTAGAGCATCAAGCAGAAAATGTCTTGTGTGCTTTTGTAAAATCTGTAAATAAGACTAAACGTGTCAGCCTTGCAGATTAGTTGTTGTTCTTCCAGCTCATATGCCAGACCATAACGCTGCTGAATGCCTCCCCCTGGTGGACATTTATGTCCCACAGTCTCCTCCTGACTTATCTACTCTCACTGCTTCTGGAATGCATTCACATCTTTGACTAAAACTGAGCATATGTGATTGGATTTAGTCAGGATGGTTGTTCATGCAGGTCTGAACATGACCACAGTCACTGGGATCAACTCAGAAGGAATGTGGTAGTGTTCTTCTCACAGGAAACATAAAAAATCTAAAGTTCTTCTAATCACTTTTATTTCTTATCTTAATTTCTTAATCATACAGTATTTACCTGGAGTTATTTAAACCCACAGAAAAAGAAAAAAAGGAGTTCTGAAAATAGAAAAGGAGGACAAAGCTGAAGCCGAAGAAGAAGAAGAGGGTCAACAACAACAGGAGGAAGAAAAACCCAGCGAAGGAGATGATGAAGAAAAACAGAAGAAAAAGGCCGACGACCTTTGGGCCAGTTTCCTGTCAGACGTCGGTTCCAGACCCAAAGACGTCACACAGAAAGTAGGTAACATAGGTCGACAGTTTATGAGAAATGATCTGCCTCAGACTAAATGTGATAAATGGTCCATATTTTAATCAGATTAATTATTAAACTAGACAATTTCCTACATTTCCTGAAGGAAATGTAACCCATGTGCTTGCCTCTTGCCAGATTGCTGGACTTATGTCTAGGTGGAAAAGTAATAGTAATAGTAGTAATAGGAATGGTAGTATTAGTAATAGTAAGATGAGTAATAGTATTAATAGTATTAATAGCAATAGCAAAGGTAGTAATTTTAATAGTAATAGTAGTAGTTATAAAAGCAGCAGTATTCATACAGACAGTGTCACTATGGGAGGAGAAAGATGGCAGGCACATTTGAGTCTTATTACAAACACCTAAGTCACACAGAGCAGAGGGGCTGTTACCATGGTGACAAGCCTGTAGTTAGAGAGAGACAGAGTGAGACAAAACTGCAGGCTGAAAAGCTGAGCACAGGTCCCACACAAGTGGTATTTGTGGGAAAACAGTAAATGATTGGTGAAAACTTAAGATGACCGTGAGCATCGACAGACCTGGGGAACACACAGATGTGATTTTTTTGTCTGTACTGTGAGAAATGACTGAGTTATGACAGTGTAAAAGCAGTCAAGTTAAAAGGAGCAGGATCGTCTGTTTGGTCTGATTTTGTATTGAGTTTAATAGGAGCTGACTGCCTGTCATTTCACTTTGAAAACAGTTAGGTCTTCAAACATGGGTTTGTTTGAATCCCAGGACCCGTGGCTACATTTGTGAGAAAAAAAATCATACACCTGCGGTTTATGATTTGGCTGGGTTTTTGGGGTATTAGTCCACCTGTGTTTGGGGTATTAGTCCACCTGTGTTTGGGGTATTAGTCCACCTGTGTTTGGGGTATCAGTCCGCCTGTGTTTGGGGTATTAGTCCGCCTGTGTTTGGGGTATTAGTCCACCTGTGTTTGGGGTATTAGTCCACCAGTGTTTGGGGTATTAGTCCACCTGTGTTTGGGGTATTAGTCCGCCTGTGTTTGGGGTCCTTCAGGTCCTTTGGTCCAAGTCCAAGCAGCTGTCTTGTGTCTTCTACTGAGGACAGGCTTCCATCTGGATGCACCACCATAAAGGTCTGGTTGATGGAGTGCTGCACAGATGGTTGTCCTTCTGGAAGGTTCTCCCATTTCTTAAGAAGAACGCTGGAGCTCTGTCACCTGACCAAGGCCCTTCTCCTCTGATTGGTCAGTTTGGACGGGCGTCCAGCTGTAGGTCCTGGTGGTTCCAAACGTCTTCCATTTGTGAATGATGGAGGTCACTGTGCTCCTCAGGACCTTCAGCACAGATGTTTGTGGACCTTTTCCAGATCTGTGCGTCCATCCAGTCCTGTGGTGGAGGTCTGCAGACAGTTCCTTTGACTTCATGTGTTGGTTTGTGCTCTGACATGTTCTGTCTGCTGTGGGACCTTCTATAGACAGGTGTGTTGCTTTACAAACACAGTCCAACCAGATCACAAGTGGACTCCAGTCAAGTTCTACAAACATCTGAAGGATGATCAGTGGAAACAGGATGAACCTGAGCTCAGTTTGGAGTCAGAGCAAAGGGACTGAATACTGATGGACATGGGATGTTTAGGTTTGGTATTTTTAATACTTTTGAAAAAACTTCCAACAAATTTTGTTCCCATTGTCATTATGGGATATTGTTTGTAGATTGATGAGGAAAAAAATTGATTTAATCAGTTTCGGAATAAGCCTGTATCATAAAATGTGTAAAAAGTGAAGGGGGTTGAACATGTTCCAGATGCACTGTGAACCCGTTCTATCATTAATTCTACTGTTTCACAGTTTGACCCCAGATTGTATCTGTGAAACTCCAACCAACAGCATTTAGGACTGGATTTATTTGTATCAGTGACTGACATGTGGTCAAATTTCACTGCCTTTATTCTGAAAACATTAGTGGTAGACTAGTGACATTAGAATCAGAATATGTTATTAATCCTAGGGGGTGAGCTGCATGATTTTGGCCAAAGACAAAATCCCATTTTTCCCTCCTTTTCCTTCCTTTGTTCCTCGGGCCGTTGGCGTTTTAGTCAGCATGTGGTTTTCCTGTGTAGCCCACAATGCAATGCACTGCTCCTACTCTGGCATCTGATGATGTTTGGGGATCTGAAATAAACCGTTTGTGCTGCTGTCTTTGACTGATGGGCCGTCAGGCTGAGTTTGTAGTGAGGAAATGTTTGGTCTTCATCAGAAACTTCAAAGCCGTACCAATTCCACACAAACTACTTGGTCTTACTCTTGTTAGCCATGAACGTCTCACTCATTAGCAAACACCATTTTTGTACTGGTGTGTGGAGACAGCTCTCACAGTTAATAGGAGGAGCCTACGGCAGCCCGGAGGAGGAGCCTACGGCAGCCCGGACACATGAGAGGCATGAAATTCAATTTCACGATTTCCCTTTTTTAAATTTTAAAATAGATTAATCATGCAATCCTACCAGGGAGATTTAGTTAGCTGTTCCAGTCACTCCAGTGAAGTAGAATAAAAATTAGCAGAAAAGAAATGATCAATATTTACAGAAAAAGAAAACATATATGAATATATATATATATATATATATATATATATATATATCAAGCTCTGAAT
>JAPSES010007987.1:0-14332 GCA_029822895.1 Maxillicosta whitleyi
AAAGCCGGTCGGGAGCAAGGCGAAAACATCCCTCCTTCCAATAAATGCCTCCAGCGCTGCTCTTTGCTCTATTTTCTTCTTTTTTCTTTTCTTCTTTATTTGCTTCTGTTTACAATCCTGGGGTTCCGGTCTCTGTTCTATGCGTCACTTACGTCAACATGTTTCTACCTAGAGCCGTTGGAAATGCTGAACATTGATTGGCTCCCGAAAAATAGGGTGGAGTTCCCGATTCTGCTGGAGATCCGAAAGCTGTGAATAGCATGCTTTGCCAGACTGTGTGGAAGCCACAAACTGGTGAACGGGTGACGATACGGAATGGGTGGGCCCAGGCTACACTGAACCCACAGCTCAGTCTAAGCTGCCCTAGGAGTAAGAATGCAGGCGAAGTACAGAGGACTGAGTCTTATCTGTCTGAGTCTGTTTCTGGTACCACTTTATTTTGTTCATATTATTTATAATATGCAGTTTACTTTGTCTGTTCATCACTATTCACCCTCTGTCCCTTTAACCACTCCCCTGGGGGAGTGGCTACTGTTTCAGTTGTAGCCGCCTGGGGCCCAATGATGATGGGATCTGAGGTGACTGGTTGGACCTCCTCACCTGTCTCTTCAGACTAGATGGACCACCCAACTGTATCATAATAGACTGGAACCACATCCATAAGTGGACGTTCATCCCTCCTGGTGCATCTACAGTCTGTCCATCCATGGCAGTGGATCTGTCCTTCACTGTAGTTCTCCTCAGGTTTCTCTTTTCCCACTGGGTTTTTGGGGTTTTTCTAAGGTCAGGGGATGCCCAGGACATTAATCCATTCTGTTCATCTACTATTTATTTGACTGTTGTTTAATTCTGTAAAGCCCTGTGAGGAAACCGTGTTGTGATATAGGGCTCTACAAATAAAACTAAACTGAATTTAATTTGATTTAGGGAATTGTCTTCTACTGTGCTATTTGGAGACTGGGCCTGGAAACACTCCATTTGAAGGACCGTTTGGAGGGTCAGATGACCACTACCCCTTGACACTAAAAGAAAAAAATGCGGGTCAGGACTAAGTGGGTGAAATGAGCTCTCGACTAAAGCACCAACAAATCACCGCTACCAAATGTATAATCTCATACAGCATTATTATATCTGCTTTGAATGTCTTATTGAATTTTTTATACAGTAATGATCCAATTCAGTGGAAACTACTACTGCGCTGTTATTGCAGTGTGTATGCACATCTCCACAAGCACCATTATGATCTGAAGTGCAGCTCAAACTTTTCCACCACTACTTTATTCTCTATCAATTATAAACCTCGGCTGATATTTATGGGCGACAGTGTGGTCTGTAAAAGCAGATACATACAATCCTCTGTATTATGCAAGCTTTAATAAGATTGTAAGGTTAAAGTAATATTAGTTATAAGTACAGATTAGAGGTGAGGGAACAGTAACAGTGACTGAGGGTCTAATAATACCTGTGTGTATGGGTATTTCTTCTGCTTAGCATACTTAAAGCATGTGTGTGTTCCTGGGATCAGAGTCTGTTTTTTATCCACAGCTTAAATCCAGACAAATAAAGACCCAGCCTGCCTGCAGGAAGAAAAAAATCATAAAATCTAATCAAATGAAATCGAGCCTGGACACTATCCAAGGCTGTGAATTGTGTTTCAACTGCAGCAGTAATAAAGAAGAAGCAAACCCAGAGTTTGTTTCATTAGCTATGGAGTTTGTTTTTACCGCTGTGAGATTAGACCCAGCCTGATTCCCGGTATTCTCTTCCAGGTATTGAACCATGTAGTGAGATGAGCCATGATACTTCCACAGACAAAGGTCAAACATTATGTCATATTCTCACCACTTCATAGAGCTTTACTCTAGAAGGGGCTTCACTTGTTTTCAAATGATATTTCTCAGAAACGGTAATCACACATGCTACTCTGGGATAAGATCCAAATAGTGAACATAATCCTGGTTATGTTAGGCTTCAAAGCTATTTTTCATTTCCGTCTTAGGTTGGTTTGTGTCTCTTTTATATTGTATCAAGTGAATGTCATCCTTTAATTTGGGCAAACGTCTGCAAACCAGCTGATACGTTGGAAGGGGCCAAAGCCATGACATTTTAGAGTCATTTCTAAACAAAGAAAAACAAGAATGTTGTTCTTGAAGTCGAGTCAAGGATATTATCATGTCAATATTTGATGAGTCTAAAAGGGCTGATGTTATAATCTGTTATAAAACAAAGGCATGTATAATCGAGGATGGTGCTTTTCTTTGTCAGAGGAAGACGTTATGAACCTAGACATAGCCCTGACATGGTATGATTAGCATTTATAGTTTAGAACAGTTGCTGAACTTGGGGACATCATTTACAACATCCATTAGGTTAGTATAAAAAAAAACCTGGCTCACAATAATAATTAATATGGCTGCACATTAACAAGGATCTTTCACTATATACTATATATCACAATACAGAGGCTTTTGCTGTATATGGTAAGAAAGACAATATACTGTGAGTCATGATATGTTGCATAAATCAAGATTTAAGAATAAAATCCTGCTATTTGAAGGGTTTTACAGAACGGCCTGGATACATGATGAACTACAATAAAATACTGCTTTACTGTTTTCGATGACTGATATACTGAAACAAATTTCTGTAATTTCCATGCTAAAAAGTTAGCGTAGCTTCTTGTTCTAACAATATACAAAGGTGTAACTGTATATTGCAATGCATTATGGGTAAAAATATTCACAGTAGTTTCAAGTATTTATTCACAGTATCACATTGTAAAATTACAGAATGGTTGTGTTTTCACTTGGTTCTGACTGTAAACTATACAAACTACAAATGCACAATGTTAGGAGGTGTGAAAGAGGACATGAAGGCGGACACAGGGGAGATAACATTACATCCATCCACTCAAAAGTGTAAGACATTAGCCTACAAAATTAAAATGTGACTCAAGTAGTAACTTTATGTACTATAATTGGACAGTGTAGATGTCTATTTTAACTCAGAGTGTGATGTAGACATGTCAAAACCAGCATTTTAATAACAATAATGTTTCTTGTTAGGGTATTTATTTAAAGGTTATTCTGATAGTGTTTTATTAGTCTGACATTAAATTACTTGAACATTTTTAATTGTTAATATCTTCAGTGTAATTTTTGTATTTCACAAATTCATCCCACGGGCCGGATCGGACCCTTTGGACGGCCAGTTTTGGCCCCCGGGCCATATGTTTGACACCCCTGCTCTAGGCTCTGTTAGAGCTGTTAGCACAGCTACAGCTGAACTGGAGCAGTCTACACTAAAAATATATAATTAATGGTTACACATGGTTAAAACATTGCTGTAATTCATATGCAGCAAAAACATATAAAAATATCCAGTAATTATACTGTATTTTACAGTAATGAGCAAATAATTTTACAGCACTTTAATGGCAACTTTTTGCCTGTTATTTATTTAAATTCTACAGGGAATTTGTTATAGTGTACACTACACCCAAATATTATTTCAATATGCAAATATGTCCATATTGTTTTATGCATTTACTACAGTATGAATAGCATCTTTTGTTTGTTATAAGGGTCATGTTACATAGTTCTCTGTGCCTTCATGGAACCAGTATTTTTAGATTTGTATTTAAAACGGGGAGATGCAGCTGAAACCAGAGGAAAACTGGCTAGAGTTCAAGAGCGGGAAATTGCATTCGACAGTCTATAGGGGAAGGTTGTTTGGTGGGAGGTATATTCTATATACTGAGGATAATAAGCAGAAGGGGTGTGGAGAAATGGGAAAACTATGGGCAGGTGGAAGAGCAGAAAACTAACAAGTGACTGAGAGTGTGATAGAGGAAGAGAGTCCACGAAGTCAACAAACATTCAATTACTCTTAAACAAAGTCCTTCCCTGTCATCTAATCTGCTTTTTAGAAGAGAAACCAACACAAAGTCTGATATCAGCCAAGTCTGGCACTATCTTGTAGGTTCAATGAAGAACTGTCGGTCTGCAAAAACTGTTTTAAATATAAAAACAACTCCAGAAGAAAAAGAAAAGTACATGAAGCAGAGTGTTGTTGTGGGTGTAGATTAACACCAACACAATATCTCTGACACACTAGAGGTGACCTGCAGCGATCTCACAGATGTTCCAGTCAGTCTGCTCATGTACAGGGAAACCGATCAAACACACACACTTGTCGTTTCTAATGTTGATCAGTTATAATGTTTGACCCCGGCTGCTCCAACCAACACACCTTATCTCCATCACATCTGCACCATTACTAACTGCTGCGACAAACATCAGGCATGCCATTACAGCAAAGAAGAAAAGAAAGACGGAGAAATTGTACACTCAGATACTCAAAGTGATTTGAATTCTGTGGTCTCGCTGTTACAAACCGTTCATATATTACATTTATGACCACATCAGACAGGAATCCACTGTCTGATTTATGTGCTGCCATTAATGTGGTGACCACTGCTGAACCCTTTTCACTGTGAACAATGGCTTCCACTGATGGAAAAAAGTAGTGTTTGCCCATCAGTGGAATTTAATTTAAGAATGCTATTTCCGCTCCTTATTTACAGTCACTTCATATCTAAACTAGGCCTCGCACATATTGTTTTCAGAATATGCTGCACGCTCAAACATGCCACTGCATTTCACACTCTATATGAGAGTATTTTCATTTATGTGCAGAGGGAATAGTGTCCTTGTACATGGCAGATGTACCACCAGAACCACAATTAGTGCTAAAATTTTCTAGTCTTTACGATTTTTAAATTGTGTTTTTGTGTCACACTGAATTCTTCATATCGCTTTTGACCATATATATATGGTTTGTTTGTTTGTTTCTTAGCAGGATTATGCAAAAACCACTGACCTGATTTCCATCAAATTTGCTGGAGGGGTAGAGTGTGGGGCTGGGAAGAACCCATTAACTTTTGGGGGTGATCTGGAAGCAATTCTAGCCTGGGCTCGCCCATTCTGTGTCGTCACCAGCTCACCAGTTCTCAGCTTCCACATGGTCTGGCAAAGCACACTATTCACAGCTTTCGGATCTCCGGCAAAATCGGAAACTCCAGATCTTAGATCTTTAAGGTAGTGTCGATCGGCTGCATACCACTCAGATGTGTATCTGTTGTCTATGGTGTTTGTCACTTGATCGACATACAGTGTTCCATGTGGTCAATGGTGTGACCTGCTGCAAAACTAACTAACCAGCTAAATGAACTAGTTAACTCGCTAATTTTACTAGTACTAAAGTACTAAAGAAAGGCTGTATTATAGTATGAGACCTGAACCATGTAAGAAACTATAAACACACATTGAAAATGTTACTTTGCAACTATTCGTGAAACTATGACCCAGACTTCCATCCATTACTAAAGTTACAGTTTATTGGATAGCAGTCATTTCAATATTTTAACCCTTTAACAACAGCACTGTCTCTGCTGCATTTTACACTTCATGACACTTAAATCCCTGTAACTTCTGAACTGTTTACGCCATCCATAAAATTCGAATGGCACAGGAAAGCTGAGATTCTAAGAACTACACAGTTTCTGGCAGGAATGTGGGACTTCTATTACAAGTAAAAAGGAACTGTTTCAGACTTCCACACAGACTAAAAAACACCTGGAAACAACAAAAAGGCTATAAAGCTATAATAGGAATACTGAATGTTCGCCATAAAGCATGTTCAATCTCAAAACGTTTTGTTATGCACATTTACAGTTGTTTCTGATAATAAATATTCTAAAAACTTCAGGTTGACTTTTTCTTTTTAACTAAAAGACACCGTTTTCAGCATTTATTATTCATGGTAATAGTAATTTATGGCCAGTTATTGAAAGTTAAGTTCTTCCTGAAAACAAAGATGTAAAAGAATTGGCAAAAAAATAAATTTTCTGACACACAAGAAAACATGAAGACACCTAAGCAGTCTGTTATAAAGGCAATAAAAATTACATTACACCATGAATGATATTTATAAAGCTTCCCCTGCTTTAGATACAAAGGAAAATGTAATAATTGTGTGAATTGTTCTGCAGTTTTTACATTCATTAGGCCCAGAAACAGTAAATTGAATGCTCTGTTTTGGGTGTTTCATATTTGTTCAGAGAAGCAGCAGAGGTGTCGTATATAGTCTGCAAATGCCATTGATTAGGCACAAAGAGTTACTGTTAGAATAATACTGACAATGTTTCTGAAAAGAAAAAGGCTATCCAAAGGCCGACCTTCTCCACAGGATAGATCGAAAAGTGCTTTTCATTATTGTAGATAAAATCTGTAAATCTGAAGAATTAATGATTACCAACAAACCTGCAAACTGAGATGAAATATTCATTTCAACAAGCCTGAAATCATTAATCACAGATCTGCTCTTACTTCACTAAGTTCATTTTCAATTTTACAGAGAACATGAAGAATTAATTAACTGAAATCGAATTAAATTAAATGCATCTAAGGCTTGTGCTCTCCATTTTAAAGTTTCTGTGATGATTTTAAGATTAGGTTGACTTTTTAGCACCTCTTGTATAATTATTCATTTATTTATTTTTAGCAAACGAGAAAGAACATTAAAATCTTCCTCTTACACTTGATGATGACGGCAGAAGCCAAAATTAAATCCAAACATGTTATATTCAGCGTGGTTTAACGCTGTCGTCAAAACAACTTTAGGACTGGAAGAGAAATGCATCTTTTTAGATGATGTGTAAAATGTCATGACTGCCAAACAAAGACCAAATCTGTGCAAAACCTGGAGTTATACTTGTTCATGTACTTCACGTGCGTCTTCATTTTGCTTAAATTCAAATGAGCCGCCGCAGTACAGAATGACACTCGTAGCTGAGAGTGTCGGTAAAACGAGGGTTAAACATTCTTCCCGCAGAAGAGTGGAGCAGCTTATGTGCTTGGCACCGACAGAGCCGTTGTGTGGAGGGACACAGGAAATTGTTCTCCAACAGAAAGCAATTAATCCTGTTTCGAGGTCTTCTTTTGTAGTGCACTTAATCTTAGCTGGAGGATAGATGATTGAAAACTGTACAGAAACAGAGTGTGTGTCTGTGTGGCAGCATTACATGTCTTATGGTTTGTTTTTGGGGGATGTGTGTGAGTCAATGTGTGCGATTGTGTGTGTGTGTGAGAAAGGCGGGGGCAAGTGTTAGTGTGAATTGTTAAGAGGATGTGTGTATTTTCAGCACTGATAAATGTAAGGGGAGCTGGAGGGCAATTTCTGTCACAGGCGTCAGTGGTAGTGAAGGTAAAACAACCAATCAGAGGTAACCTTACACTAACCTGGAAGAAATAACTACACCTACAGAGAGAGGAAGGCAAACGGATTGAAGGCGTACTATGGACAGCGTCTCCTTTTTTTAAATATCTATTCATTATACTCCGTGCGTACCTGGTCCTCCTCCCCGCCTCCTTCCTCGTCGTATTTAAGGATGTTGTCTCGAACGTCGTCCTCTGGGTCAATGAGAAGCTGCTTGGCCTGGCGCTCTTTATCCCTCCTCTTCATCCACATCACAAACAGCAGCACCAGCACTGTAGTATGGAAAAACAAAGATAAAGACTGAACTTAATATGTGAGACACGTTGGGACATGGGAAGGGTTTGTTTCCGAAAATACGATACTGTATGGGATGCACTGTAAGGTTGTTGGGTCACACTAACCACAGTAATGCAAAGGCTTAGTGTTTGTTTATTGTGCTGTGGTAGATACCGGGTGTGGTACATATATTTACTGTTCATTTAAATGCGACTGATATTCTGGGCTGATTACAGAGTAATCATCATAGACTGTGTGAAAGAGGTGGGTGCTGATACATTATGTATTATGCTGACAGGAAGCTAAAATATAGCCTGTTGTGTTGAGAAGGGGTGGGATTAAATAAATTATACTTCCTCCCACTCCTTTTCAAATATGTGAATAAGGTCAGATTTTGTGTGATGTATATGTGTAATTTTTTCATGCTTTCTTGCAATCTGATTTGTTTCTATGGACTGAAGTTTACATATTAAGATTACATATTTAAAACAAGTGATGCCAGGTGTAACAAACCCCGCCCCCTATGTATTGTAGCTTATTTTAGCATAAATCCAGCTAAGTCTATGTGTCTGCTGATGTCAGCATATATACATATACCCACCACCATCACCATATATGTGGCCAGTTTGAAGTAAATTAAAACTAAATTGCTATTTTTATAGACATTTGAAATGTTGCATATTATAAGTCAATGGGAGAAAAAAAAAAGTTAAAAATTCATTAAAAATTTTAACTTTGATGTACTTTTCCCAAAATTTAATGACGTCTGTCCTAGGTCACTGACAATGTATAAAACAAATTTGGTATGGATCTAAACAATAGTTTTGCTGCTAAAATGTTAACAACAAACAAAGAACCCATTGGGTTGTAGCAAAGGGCAAAGATCTCAGATTCCAAATGAAGCCATCCAAATGTTTATCATCCGTTAATGAGATTTCAAGTTGGATAGAGGTTTTTGTGTCTGACATGTCTAGATTTTTACTGACTATGTCTACGACAGCTCATGGACCTGTACAAACGGATTTTGGTTGATTTAATAAACACATTTTTCTTGACAGAGATATTCTGCAGTTTGTGTCCAAATATGGTCACATCTGGCTCAAAAAATTCAACATAGTGATGACTAAATTGCTAAGTACTGGTGCCTACATTTATCCAACCAGTCATTATTTATAATCTATGATTTATCTTTTGTGGTGTCTGGAAACCTGCACATTATTTTTTTTAAAAGGAAGTGAACACATTTGGACATGAAGGTCCAACCCACAAAGTTAATGTTAAATGTATTACAACCACTGAATAAACTAGTAACAGTACTACCAGCTTAGTGAGTTCAACTCCTGCTTCAAACAAGGAATGTATAGTTTCTGTCATGCAAGTTTCATCTGGTTTGTGCTACCATTAAAATACACGTTGAGTCATTAGTGCATGTGAGCAAGGTGCTATTTAGATCTGGGGTTGGTGCTGCGTCCCTTCAGCGGCACTTTGACACTCCTAATGATCTAAAATAGATTAAATGCAGAGCTTGAATTATGGATTTGTTATTGCTACCCACTGCCTGGGCTAAACATCATTTTGTACAGAGTTTTACATGTAAATCATTGTAACATAATCTATCTCTTTACTTCATACATTCCAGATGTTAGGATACACCGGGGCGTGTGATGTAGGTCTGATCAAAGTTATAGATTATAAATAATTTATGTTAGAAAATCTTTGGTGGGTGGGGAGTAGTGGTATGACCTGGTTGTGTACTGGTTGTTTAACATTCTAGTGCAAACTGTGCTTAATCAAACACCCCTTTACATTATCATGACCCTAGTAATGTGTATATTACTGAGTAAGGGGGGGGGGCAGGTGTTCCATAAGTAATTGTTTAGGGGTGATCTGATAAAGGTCATCAGGTTAGCTTATACCGTTAAACCCCCCCCCCCTCCACACACACACACACACACTTTCTTTCCAGTGACTTTCTTGATTTACGATGATTATCTTACTGTGAGACCTGGGGGTGGGGGGGGGTGGGGGTTGCCCCCAGTGGTATAGCATTCAGCTAGATATTGATACTTACACAGACTACCACCCCCATTTCAATCTCAGTGCCCCCTCCTCAGCTTTCTCCTCCCTAATGCCCTCAATAATTTCCCAACATCCCGTTGAGAAACACTGTCCTAGTGTTTCCTAGCAACTGTCATCCATCAAATACACCTCTAATAAATAATGTTATATTTATTTATTAATCCATATCAAATTATTTCTCTACAAGCATATTGTAAATGGTACATACCCCTAAATTAATAAGTTACTTCTATTCTATTTTATTCTATTCTGTTCTGTTCTTTTCTGAATCTAAAGTTCAAAAGTAAAAATCTGACCTCACCAAACTCTTAGACAACCAATCCAGACTTTCTGAACATAATGTCTGAATGTTGCATCGTATAGTCTGAGCATGTCTCACATTTATACACTCAAGTTAATGGATGACTCTTGTCATTAATTCTGGCATTTAATATCAGATAGACTGCGCTTTTGGGGGATAAAGAGCCAAAAACTTTGTAATTATCGAGATGTTTACTGTGTAAAAGTTGATACATCAGTGCATACTTAATTTCTGCCTCATCAAATCAGGCTGTTGCTAACTTTAACACCCACACTGCTTCAATTCTCCTTTGCATACACAATGTGCTCTGTGTGAGTTGTTTCTACATTAAGACCACATACACTAGCTTAAGTAGACCTAGTTCATTATTATTAAGATTTGTATCAGAATCACAAAGCTTCTGTTATCTCCTCAAGTACTGTGCAGTCTGTCACAGTTCAATAACAAGCTGAAATCCTCTCAGATGGGACGGAGTATTTCAGGCACAGACTTTGAAACAAACAGCTCTCGTTTTGAGGTGACTTCTGCTTTTTAAAACGCGAAGTGAATCTCTGCGCTTTTGATCACATTAATCTGAGTGGATTTATGAGGCAGCCGAGATTCGGATGTGCGTGTGCATGTGTTTGTAAACTGCCATTGCTTTACCTGTAAGGGACAAAATACATTAGGAAGCTCAGAGAAAGTCTAAGTGAGGACAATTTAAACCCCAGAGAGGCGATGTGAAAAATGGCTTGTCACCATTAGTAACATTTCTCTGTGAAGCCAACGGGGAAGGCTGGCTTCTAGCAGCCTCGCAGCTTTTCAGTGAGACAACAGATCTAGTCGATTTAAAATAACAAGACTGCTGCTTGTGCCTGATTCAAAGAACTGGCCCTGTTTCAGCATGTTCAATGTGCCACATACCTCTTCTGTCTTCAGGACCAGGCCTACGGCTCGGTAGCCGATGTTGTTTGTCTCTTTTCCTTTGTTCGTTTTTCTCTATTCATTCCTTTGTATCTCCGATCTCATGAAATAAAAGGCATCGGTGCACAAGGATTTGTACAGCTTCTAATAGAAGAGCAGTATGTATCAGCAATTCTCTTTCAACATGATCTACAAATGTGGGCCTGTCCATCAAGAGTCAGTACATGCATAGACTTTAGAGACAAGATGATTTTCTTTTTATTTCTTATATTCCTAATGTTTGTTCTTTGGCATAAATGGATGACTTGAGCATTTCCTTGGAATATTACCCCAGGCACTGTATTAGTGATTTATTTGACCAGCAGTGGTTGCAATACAGTGTTTTAACTGCATTTGTCTTAAAAGTTTTATTTTAACTTTTATTTTGCCTGGCAAGACAAGAATGGTATGAGCCAAAAAAAAAAAAAAAAACAGTTGAAGGAGGCAATGGAAAAAAAGAGGTGTCAAAAACAAACCAACATCAAACAATCAACAGACAGAACTGAGGCAGAAACTACAGTAAATAATGATATGACATCATAAAACTGTTGAGCTGAAGTTAAGCATTTACAGGTATTATTAGAAGCAGGTGCTTAAAGGAGGATATTTAGCCTTTTTAAATGGAATTATCTATTTTAAAACATGTCCCTGTGGTGTACATACATTTTAAATGCTACACTTAGGTCTGAATTTTTCATTAATTCAACTCCATAGGTCCATCTTCAACCATATTTCTGAGTAATGACACCAGAAAGGTCTTTTTGAGCGCTGGCCCTTTAAATGCAAATGAGCCACTTCACATTCCATTCCCTCCAAGTTTTTGGCTGTGCTGCTCTGTCCTGTTCAACTAACAACTGAACATTTTAGGTAGTCATCTCAAAATTAAAGTATATTTAATCTAATCTAAAGTTTGGACATATTTTCAGTGTGAACTACAACCACTACTGCTGATAAACAATTATGCCGTACTCTGAGAAATGTTTGTCAGAAGTCTTGACCTTATATGGGCAAATGTTGTGATGTAACTAATTATAGACGTAACAAATTAAGCAAGAATTAAAACAGATTGTAGAAATCCACTCGATTTTTGCCAAAATGAATATAAAGATAGTTTTGCTGCACCTGGAGGGTTCCAATTCCAACGTTATGGACTAGTAGGGCCCAAATAAACAAAGTAAATAAACCAAAAACTAATAAAAGTAGATTTAGATAAATGTGACCTCTTTAAAAGCTGGGACTGAGACAAACTTATCAATAATAGTTTTTTCCTATGATGTATCATTTATCACAACTTTGATACATTTCCTTCTCCATCACCTCCATGTTTTCTTGTACTCAAAACTTAGCATCAAATTGAATGATGAAAATGACGTGAATGATTGCTACACCTTCACTGTAGAACATTGAGTGTCGTCTCAATTTCCAATTGAAGCTGCTGCTGATTAAAAATGTGACGTTTTCATCAAGATGCCTCTATTCCCAAACGTCTCCCACCACATTGATAATCCAACTGTAGCTCACGGCAGATGTAGATGTCAGTCAGTTTGACTAAATCCAGTTGGGCAAAGTGCTTTTATTCCAACTGTCAAATCAAAATTTCTTATTGTATCTCAAACAGCACAAATCAGGTGAAACCATGTGTAAGTCAGATCACAGTCTGATTGCCCTCCCTAGAAATGTGATGCAACCATTGCATTTCTATAGCATCAACACTGATGCTGGTAGTTTTGTAAGCGCTGAACAGTAAGCCTTTGGAAAAAAAAAAAAAAACGTGTTTTCTTTTATCATTGATGCACCTGTCGTGGAAAAACTGCCTGTAACTGTTACATGTAAAAGCACATAAAACACTTGCAGGTCGTTGGTAAAAGAAGTACAGTGTATTCTGCAATATGAAGACAGAAAATCCTTCAGCTATATATATATATTTTTTAACTATAACACAGATGAATATGAAGGAGAAGATGATCAAACAATTATTAATGTGGATAAATGAATTACATACGAATAAATTGATAAATTCTTCACATTGAATTGGAGTTCTCCAGTTCACTAATGCCAGTAAACAGAAAGCAGACGTAGCATCACTTGTTCATTATCCTGTATTATTGGTCAGTAATGGCTGAGTCCCATTCCTTTTATTCTTTTCACTCCTGGGATTCATTCTCACCTTGCAGCATTATGATGAGAATGCAGTTTAAAGGATTGTACGCAGTGTCCAAGCCTGTGAAGTGCTACTCGTTAACAAGCACATAATTCATGAAAAACTGCAATCAGCTTGACACTCACACTTGGGATTAGAGGCTGGGATTTCTGCCATGGCAAACCTATGCTTTACCAAACAAGCTACTCTCTCAATGACTGATGCTGCCTCGGCATGCTAATGGGAACAAGTGGCCATTCCTGTCTGCACATATAGAAATGATGCATAGCTATTTCAGGAGAGGTTCATGGTTCACTTCCCGGCTCGTCCTTTCCATACGTCTAAAGCCGGGCTCATCCCAACTGATGCTGAAACTGGGTTGCAGCACAAACATATCACATATTCTCATAACAGAATATGTAACAGAATCTCATTGGTGACGTGCATTCAGGCTATGTTTCAGCTTCAGGATAGAAAATGGGTCAGGTTGCTTACATGAATATTAAGAGAATAGTGATTACCTCAGGTTTCAGATGGGACATGATCACTGGTCTACTGTGTTTTAAGTCTGATGGGCGTTTTTAGGTGCATCTTTGTAAGAATGTCTGTCTGCAAAAATCCTCACTGATGTCTACAATGTGACATCTCAGGGATAATTTGACGATGTCACAAAATTTGGCACAGATATTTTCTTTGACTCAAGGATGAGCTTTTAGTGCTTTATGGTAAAAGGTCAAAGGTAAAGATTGCTAATTAAATACAAATGAGTGATGCCAGGCACAACAAACCCCGCTCCTTGCACACATTCTATCTTATTTTGGCATCATGTCTATGTGTCTGGTGATGTCAGCAGTAATAATTGCCTCTATATACGTGCCAAGTTTGAAGTTAACTGAAACAAAATGGATGTTTTTATAGACATTTGAGATTTTTCCCAAATGAGAGAAGAAAAAATTTGAACATTAATGTGCTTTTTCAAAAATATAACCACATCTATCACTGTCACTGGTACTATATACACCTGATTTTTGTATGAATTTAACTAATACTTTTACTGCTGGAGTGTTAACAAACAAAGAAATAAATGAACACAACTAAAAACAATATCCCTTGCCTACCCTTCAGGGGTGCGGGGAAAAAAGTTGCTAAAATAAAAAGTACATCACTAATTACCTCTGCTGAAGAGGTTATGTTTTTGCCGGCGTTTGTTTGTCCGTCTGTCTGTCTGACTGTGTGCATCATAACTCAAAAAGTTATGGACGGATTTTGATGAAATTTTCAGGATTTGTTGGCAATGGCACAAGGAAGAAATTATT
>JAPSES010008004.1:0-14331 GCA_029822895.1 Maxillicosta whitleyi
GGGGGGGGTTGCCCAAAACGACTAGCGGCAAATTTTGCGATTATTTTTTTTAATGGTGTTACTGGAGTCTGACATGAAAGTATGTATCATTCTGCAGTTACTGTCTTCAACAAGCCACAGGTGCTGCCGTAAGCCCCTCCCCCATTTCAAAGCACTCGCGGGCGGTCACTCACAGTCGCTCTGATAGTAGTCAGAGCAGAGAACAGACCCACCACTCAGCATCTACACCGCTAATGACTAGCACAAGCTGCCGCTGATCACACAGTCACTTATAGAGTGTGATGGAAGTGTAAATGTGTCGTCACTGTCACACTAAAATAAACCACTGCATTTGGCCACTTTGAGTACCAAGGTGTAGAAAAGCGAACAGAACGTGCAGAACATTTACCACTTAATTTTCTGGGTTTTTTTGTTTTTTTTTTAACCAGCTGTTTTACTGCTGCGTTACAGACACACTGTTTGGAAAAAAGCATCAAAGGGATGGAAATAAATATTTCAATAATCTTTCTGTGTAAATATCTCATGTCATGTTGACATCTGTGGCTTATAGTCAGACGCAGCTAATATTCAGGTGCGTCTTATACTGTAGCCCAGAAGGTACGGTACCCATGTTTTACAGCTGCAGTCCAGAGTACTGGGACATGGGAAGTTTCCGACGTCCAACTTGCAACTGGTCCAAAATGCATTGGGACGCCTGTTTAACGTCCTTGTTTCAAAGTGGGGACAGATAGAAGTACCACGGCATCACTGCATAATAACGCAACAATGGCACAACAACTCCACACGGTATAATTTACTCATCCGTCATTTCGCCTCTTCCATCCCGTTAGCGTGTATGAGAACACTCTACTGTTGACAGTCAAAATGCCTCTTGACTAACAAAGCAAATAGCAGCTCAGATCCGCGATCTCCATGTTTACTGTTTATGTTCACCATGGATCACCTGGGCTGTGTTCCAATATCCATACTTATTGAGTACACTTCTATGAAGTACACTATCTGTACTTACTGAGTGCACTGATTTCAGCAGGTAAGTGTTGTTTCCAAACCGTACACTCCATGGTGCACTTACCGGAAATTACGTTTGCTACTTCCGCCCAGCTCATCATTCCGCCAAAGATCATACCCAACTTCGCTAATATTTAACCCTTCACGCATCTCTACCTTGAAAATGAGTTCTCGCATAAACGCTATATGTAAAATTCGACGCCGTCATTGATTTTTATTTTATTTTTCCGAGCCAGTTGGCTCCGCCTGTTCCGCTACGTAGTAAAGATGGTGGTCGTTGAGTACGAAAAGTGTACATCGTTCCACACTTTACGATTTGACCGTTTTGAGTGCACCATCCGGGTTCTTTAAGTACACTTATTTTCGCCACGATTGTAATGTGGACACCCTTCGTACTCAAACTAAATACGGAAAGTACGGATATTGGAACACAGGGACGGCATGTACTTAAATCCAAGTGAGACCTATTCTACCTCCCAGCAATCTGGAATGCAGCAACAGAGCTAGCAGTTGCACCCCACACAACAGACTTTTCATTACATTTGATATTCTAACATTCAACAATACGCGACAGAAGTGATTGATGTAATGTGGGTCTGAACAAAGCATTAGTCATAAAGTTATTTTCAGAAGTGTTGGCCTTTTTCAATGAATGAACAGAAGAAAGTTCAGTTTGTTTTCATGATGTTATTCCCCTCTCCTACAGCATCCATTACAATTACATGCAAATTGACAATTATGCAAATTTAGTGACAGCATTTAGCAACTTCTAGGACAACCGACAGTGTGTGTTGTGTGTTAAATGTTTTAAGTATTTGTAAATTGAGATCTAAAAAAAAAAAAAAAAAAAGGACGTCCAACAGCTACTTTCTTTACTGTTTGGCAACATTTCTGCTGCCTTTGGACACAGTCGAAGTTTTTTCCACTGTAGAAAATAAAGTTAAATATTAAATAGCAGATACAGGGGTATGATCCTTATGATCATAATAGGTGCTATATATTTAACCCATAAACACCCAAACACCCACATCTACTGATATAAACTGTTGACGCATTAATCTTATCAAAACATATAAATAATTGGTGTAAAATACAGTTTGTCGTCTTTTCATGGACATTGGATGACTCACCCATCATGCGTCATTCTATTTACAAAAAAATATTTTAATTTCCCTCCATTCACAGATCACCGTTTCCTTCATCAACAGATCATAAAAAGGGGAGGAAATAAAAATATATATAAGGTGGTTAATATATATTGAAGATAGAGTATTGTATTTTTGTCTGTTGGTGCTTATTAATTCAGTGAAATTCATAAATAAACATTAGTCTGAGTCTAGAGTCAAAAGTCAGTAAATTATTAACCTCTTGAAACATGCAACTACGTTTCTAAACTTCTGCTTTTGTTTACACATTTATAGGTCATGCAACGAGGTTTTTTTTTTTTTTTTACATTTCCCTATGACGCTGTACTTTTAATGGAACTTATTTAACACAAAGATCAAACACTACACCCTACTTCTGTGGTAGATCCATAGTTTTTCCCTCTGTATTTAACTCTTCTTAAATGATTTCTTACCATTTTTTTTATATTATCCTTTGTATTTTGCAGTTTCTCCAGTGAGAAGAATGTGTTTTCCTAGATTTAATTCACTGATCATGTAGATGTTCATAAAAGCTCAGATTAGAGGTCAGGGTTATTATATCAGAAACAGAGAAAACTGAAGAAAAAAGTGACTTTTTCAGTAACGTATCAATAACTGAACATCCACTGTCATTGATTCAACTCCATGGGTTTCTCTACTGAATCGGTGTTATAGAAGACAATGGTGTTTCCATGGTAACTACACAGTCTCTGAATGCCCAAATGGCTCCTATCTGATGACCATGAAAAGATGATAAACTGTATTTTACAATAATTATTTCCACGTATTGATAGAAACAGTGAATCAATAGTTATATAACAGTGTACATTAGTAGATGGTTTTGATCACCAGAAGTTCTTTGGGTCTTTATGGGTTAAGTTATATCGACATGTGAGGTGGAAGCGCCCGCCCTAATGCCACTGCACCTCCTGGTCAAGTTTTGAGGAGGATAACGGTTTGCTTTGTGTTCCTTTTCCCATTCTGAACGCATCGGCCTCTCACTAGATGAGCTGACGATCCAATGAAAATGATCCAATCATCCAAGGACAAACAAAATCAATTGTGATGTACTACCCGTAGAAGTGGGAGCCCCTGGTTCCCTGGGGCAAAGCCGCAGTTCTCCAATAAGAGCATAGCTTCAGATCACTTGTTCAACAAAGGTTTTAGGACATGTGTGCATATTTATTTGGCCAGTACTCCACAAGCAGCAAGGGTGTGCTTTAACACTGAAAGTAAAATATATAACCAGAACCAGTTTTTCTATATTCTGACATGGACTACAGGCCAAAAGACGAGAAACACAATAATGCGTAATTCGTTTAAACAAACCGTCCACTACTAGTCTATGCACAAGAGACAGACAGGGTTATTCTGCACATGAAGAGCTGGAAATGACTGTGTATATCCTGCTGTAATAATAAGAAGAGGGCGACAGAAGGAAAAACCACAGAAAAGCAAAGACACGCAGCAGTGGAAGCATGTTCTCATTACAACTAGCTTCAATCTTTATACATTTCAATATCAAATAGATTAGAATATGTACAGACATGTAGCCAGGAAGCTACTTTCACATAACAGTACCTGTGACTGCTGCTCCTATTTACATCCACAAATCTGCCAATAGGAACTCAGCAGGAAGTGATCACCAGGGGTGGAGGAAGTACTGAAGTTTAATACTTAATTAAAAGTACCAATACCCTTCAAAATATTATTCAACTAAAAGTAAAAGTACTACATCAAGAAGCACTAAGTAGTTAGTAGAAACGAAAGCAGCAGTGAAACAGGTAGACTTGTGGCAGCGCGGAGGGATACGAAGAGAGAGAAAGTAGGGCCAAGTGATTATGAGGTGTGACTTTTTTATGGACATTATTTTGTGACGCAAATAAATCACTCTTTTGAACACATGCTGTTTTTAGAAGAAAAAGGTTTTATTTCAGTGACCCCCACAAAACTTGCCGGACTACTTTCGTTTCAACCAAAACCGGACCAGAACTGGGCTCACCGGACACTGTCGGGGGTAAATCGGTGTGGATGTACTACACTGATGACGGGGATGAAATACAGATTCATGTACAAATACACAACTATCTCTTTTAGCACTCACGGCTCATGCAGACTCAGGATTCCAAATGTTCCTATCGTGATCAAAAAGGATGTAAGTTCACATTTACTGCAGAAACATCAACCAGCTGCCAAAACCTGCCATATTTTTTCATGTTCCGTACTCTGGCTGGAATTATTCAGTGTGCAATGAAGGATAGTTCATAATTCTCCCAATACACGCAAAAGGGCAAAGGGGAGAAATTCCCCTGTCATTACATAGTCAAAGTCATAATCTCTGTCACATCAGGAAGATGATTTGTGTTGGACTTAAAATACTGTACACCTCAAGTGAATTACAATTAGTATTGATTGGCACACAATCAATCAAACATAGCCCTTCAACAATATGAATTAATGTATTAAATAATAATTCTTACTGGTAAAAAAAAATCTTAGCCTCAAGATCTTTTAAATAGTTAGGTCCAAAAAAAGCCTAAAGTGAAGGAATGCAGTTGTTAGATACCATAAAATTTACCTTATATTAATGATTAGCAGGACACAGATGTACCGGTAAACAGGAAAGGACAATTAATAAATTAAATAAATAAATACAAACAAACAAAATATCGGATGAACTTGGTATGAATGGTGTTAATTTCCTTTAGAGCACAGGTGTCAAACATGTGACCCAGGGGCCAAATCTGACCCGTGAAAGGGACAAATCCAGCCCGTGGGGTGAATTTCTGAAATGTGAATATTACATTCAGAATATTATCAATAAGGACATTAAATGACATTTTAGTTTTGGTTCCATATTCAGCCCAATTCAATGTTTAGTGAATCAGAACCAGTAAAATACTGTTACAATAACCTATAAATAATAAACTCACTCATTCTTCTCTTGGTTTTACTGTTAAAAAAGCAAAATTGCATGAAAATGTTTACATTACTACACTATTCTTACTAAAAAAAAGTGAATAAGCTGAAACATCTTAAGAGACTCAGGTGTAATTGGACCAAATATTCTGTCTGTTTCTAAATCTTTTGTGTATTTGTAGATCCACCGTGATCTGGACATTGTCATGCACATGTGTAAATGATAAAAGGAGACAGAATATTGTTAAAATTGCAATTATTTTGCAATTCCCATAATAGCCATAAGCCAGTGATACTGAATAAATTGCGTCGTAATACTAAACACCTTCCATACAGTAGTGCTGTGGAGCCTGTGCTCAGAGACACTGAAACACCTAACATTTTATCACACATTAATTAATTTACAGTCTACTTATGGTGAGATATGGAGTGTTTAAAGATCTGA
Source organism: Maxillicosta whitleyi (assembly GCA_029822895.1). Taxonomy (NCBI): domain Eukaryota; kingdom Metazoa; phylum Chordata; class Actinopteri; order Perciformes; family Neosebastidae; genus Maxillicosta; species Maxillicosta whitleyi. The sequence goes on from JAPSES010008004.1 coordinate 5,518, forward strand.
TAATATTATGGTGCATGACTGCGGCTGTCATAGCAGTATATGACGCTTGAAGCTCACACAAATGGGTCCGGAAACTGTGCCCGAATCGTCAAAATTCATATTGTTGGTCGCACCACTCGGCACTACTTTGTGCATTATTTTTTCTCTCCTCGACACCGATATTGAAATAAAAGGTTAGAGATGAAAATTGAGAGATAACCTAAATAGCCAATATGATTTATGGCCCTGTTGACATTACTTTTCTTTTCCCTATACACAGTGATTTCCCATGAAGTAACAATTCTACCTTTAAAATGTCAACCGCAAAGCACAGTAATAAAAAGAGGGGAAAAAATGTCTACGTAGTGCAAATCCGTATATGCCATTATCTGGCGTGGTACCTTGTACAACCTGTCATGTCGTCAGCAAAAAAAAAAAAAATGCTTAATTTATCATGAACATCTACATCCTCACTGCATCTACCAGTGTTAGTCATTCATGTGTTGCAGCTCAGCATAGACACCCCCCACCCCCCTACACACACACACACTCCCTCACAGAACATTTCATGGTCATTACTATGTTTGGATTAACTGAAAAATACATGTGGACATATGATCATTGATTCTACCTCATGTCAAGGTTCTTCTTCATACTGATTTATTTCCACACATTATAATTAATTATCCTTTTTTTTTCTTCACCCAGATCTTTATTTATAGGTTACATCTAATTTCTTATATATATAGTATTTGCTCTTGTGGTCTATTTTTTACTCTCATACAGGTAGTCCTCGGGTTACGATGTACCCGACTTATGTTATTTCGACTTTACGACGCCGGACTCTATTATAGCTTTTATTGTACGATGCCGAAATTTCGTCCACTATTACTGTACATACATACAGTAAGCACAGTATCTTATTTTTTGTACTTTATTTTATTAATATGAAGTATAATACGTGTATTCGGATAGTTATTTAGAGATTTAGGGGGTATTTAGGGGTACTAAAGGGTTAATTCCGACTTACGCGGAAATTCAGGTTACGTCGACAGCGTAGGAACGGAACTCGAGGACTACCTGCATTCTATTTTTATTGTTATGTAATGTCTGTGTTTGGGGTGAAAAAAAGTCCCTCCCTCCCTCCATCTTTGAGTAACTCTAAGGTTTCATTTTGCAGTAACTGAAGGACAACGGTCAAACTCATCTTGTCAGCGTGTTAAGCCGATAAAAGCATAAATATGTTCACGTTGGCTGGATTTCCCTGACTTTGTATCAAGACGGCTACTTAGATGAGTAGTACTTCCTAAATCTCATCTATTCTGGTCTACAGCTGGGACTGAAAATAACGGAGGGAAACTGCCACTTACATACAAGAGCCAATCAGATCTCTCAGTTAGTGTTTGGGCCAAACGCTACTTTACGAGCAGAGACTTTCCTGAAAGTTTGTTGTGCCAGGCAGCTGGAGTGAGCCCGACTCCTTCAGCATTCAGAGATCTGCACTTCATAGAGAAGGATCATTTGGAATAACACTGTATGCTGTCCTGCACCTCTCGCAAGGACTAAGCAGTTTAGAAAATGGATGAAATATATGGTGTGGTAAACTACTAGAGCATTGACCGTAGGTTCTAGAAGGAGTAGAGTCGATAAAATGGGGAACTGAGCTGAACTTACTGGTGTAAGACAAAGATTAGGGAAAAATCTAATGGCCCTCACTTTGTTTTGTATTGAAATCTATAGCGACTGGGTAGCTGTGGTTTATAGCACTGACTTTGTTTCGGAAGATGGATGGTTCCATCCTCAAGTGGGCCCTTTGTTAAGGCCCTTTATGATGATGCTTATTTGCGACTGTTTAGCTAAAATTTCACACATAACATTTTGCCATCCTTTACAAAATGGATAATCATATGGTGTGACGTCATATTTCATTTTCTAAAACGGGCAATTGTTTGGAGACCTTTGGAGAGTGGGGGGGTCCTCCTTCTTTCAAGATGAAGAACGATACATCATAAGGACACTAAAAAGGTTACAAGGTGAATTATCTCTGCGTTTGAAAAAAAAAGTGTCACTCCTGCTTCAGTTCCCTTTTCCACTGTCTTTTGTTGTGACACATTTTAGAGAAAAATGCCCAAATTAAATAAATGACTTCAGTCTTTGCATATTATTTTTTATTTTATTTTATTTAACCTTTATTTAACCAGGAAAGTCCCGTTGAGATTAAAAACCTCTTTTTCAAGGGAGTCCTGGCCAAGAGGCAGCAAAAAGTTACAAAGACAATACACAAAATTACAAACAATTATAAAAAAAAACAATTGCAATTTATGTGTTGCAATTATATTATATTATAGTTAGCATGTTTTTAGGACATTAGCGTAAAAACACATATCAGGAAAAGAAAAACTTGGATAAATATTTCAATACCAAATTTATTCAGAGATCACAAAATTAATACTAGTTACCTTTGACCTCTACGGTCACATCAGTTATAAAGCGTGCCATAGTTCTCGTCAGTGCATTTGAGCATAGCGGCCCCCCACGCTATGATTTTTTTTACCCCCACACTGTGATTTCGGCCGCTACGCTGTTTTTTAATGACAGGGTTCTCGCCAGTGTAGCAGCAGCACAGACAGCCCCCACGTCAGGAATTATTTCACCCCCCACTACCCCCACACCGTGAAAAATTCTGGTGATTCTTGGTGAGAACCCTGCTTGCTACACAGTCCCTTCAGTACTTATAGGAACATGGTTATAAGTTTTGACAGAGAGAATCATTTCCCATAATTGAAAAAAGTAATAGAATTTTGTAACTTGTAGCTTCCAGTCTGCAAATGTGGTGAAGTTTCCCTTTGGCTAAATTTTTAGATTCAGATTCAGATAACTTTATTTATCCCCGAGGGGAAATTCAGTTCGCAGACATGGGGTCGCAGCAGGAAAAGACATTAAATATATAGAACACAAAAACAGTACATTCAGACCTGGACAGCTGAAGGGTCCTGCCATAAAGTGCAGCGGTGCAACTCCGGCAATAAATAAATAAAAAACAAAACAAAAAAACACATGTAAATGCATAATGTACCCTACCCTTTATAAGACTAACTTACGTACGTGAAGCAAGAAATGTCAAGATAAAGTAACAATGTAAAAGTTCTTTCAACTCTACGGGGGGGCCTGTGTTTGAAGGTCATAACATATTGTTAATGATGAGCCCTCATGTACTATAGATGGAGGTTTTATCATTTTACACAAGGTCCCTACAACTCATTTATTCCAAACACAAGTATATACTTACTATATACTAAAGCCTCAACTGCAAACATGTTTCAACAGATTCACAAAAGGGAAAAAAAAAATCATTGCCTTTTATCTCATTGCCGACAGAGGAGGCCATGGGTTCTGCCAGTTAAATTTAAGACCTTTTTAGAACAGAATTTAACCCTTGTATGGTGTTTAGGCCTGTGGGACCCATTTACATTTTTTATTAAAGGAATAATGATGAGCAATTATTTTTTTTTTAATGAATTTGTTCTTCTCATTTTTTTTTTTATTATATTACATTTTATTTAAAAAAGATATAAAATGAATAGCACTTCAATTCATAAAAGTGATCTAGCAAAGGCAAATATTAGACATATATGCTTTTTATGTTGCCTGTAATTGGGAAAAAAGTTGACATTCTTTGAGTATTTTTAACGTAAAATTATTTGATTATGTTAAATTAAAAAAACACAAACGCAGCGGGACCACCACAACCACAAACACTGGTTGAAAAACAAAAATATAAACACCGCACAAGGGTTAGTGTTAATTTTACAGCCGTAGAACATTTGTGACTCCTAGAATTGAGGAAAAATGTATTTAACACCTTAATTCACACCATTACGAGTCATTTTTTCACCGGGGGCTGCAAAGCTAGCGATTAGTTCCTAATTTCAATATGAATTGTCATGTTGGTTTCTTTGCAGCTTGGACATTTCCCAGATTTGCAATTTTTAAGCAGTTTATGGCAACATAACTTAAAAGTCTTGAATTTACAAATCTGCATTTAATACCTAATAATAATTTAAAGTCTTTAAAAGATATTAAATTTGATTCAGAAGGTCTTAAGACTTCTTAAGACCCCTTGGGAACCTTGTAGTCCTTTCAGAGTCTGTGCACCAGAGCAGTGGTTTTACATCACAGGTAGGTTTTTCTTAGGGTTAGCATGCTATTAGCAACATTTGTCAAATGTAGAATAGCATAATTATGTACTTTTCCTGTTTTCGCAGTTCGATGTTTACTAATATAACATAATGTGTAATTGTATATGTATTATTTTTTTGTTTAGACAAAAATAAAACAATTATATATAGTTACATTAGCATCATACTGCTCTATGTACCCAGCGAATGCAGTATGTAAAGCTGTGCAAATTTTACTTGTTGTAGAATCGCGATGGTTTTTACTCTCCAACTGATGTTTCATGAAAGTTTTTATTTATAAAATTGTAGATTTTATATTTTGGTCTGAACTGAAAATAAAAACAAGGATATTACTTTAACATTCCATCCCTTTGAGACTTATTTGTAACTTCCACTAACATTTAAAAACAATAGAATTTTACTTTTACTGCAAATTAAAGCTTAAATCTGGAAATGAATTAACTTCACTGTGAATAAATTTATGAAATGACCATTTTTAACCATTAGTGACACTTTCCAATACACAATCATGTAATGTAACATATGTAACCTGGAATATTTCTTTACACTCTGTGTTTTACAGCATAAATCGCTTAAAACATGTGCTAATTACACATAAACTACAGTTCCAAAAGGTTGCACCACATGCAAATTTACAGCAGTAAATGCAAAAATAAATCTTTCAGCTCAAGCATGAATTCCCTCTTATTATTAATCTTAATTTAGCCAAATATTAATGGCGACCGAGTTTCAATGGACCGTGGCTAATATGAAAATTTAGCTAACATATACGCATGTGCCTCATTATGGAAGCATATAGTTCCCATAATCCAAATAAAAATGCATTAGTAGAAATGCTTTTTCATTTTAAGAGTGTGGCTGCAATATTTGACTCATAAAATAGTTAATAAATCATCCAATCTGCATTTTCATTTTCCTCTTAGTGACTGCTCATTCTTTGACTTAATTCAAATTAAAAATAAAATACATTTGAGATTTAATTTTCCCAAACATGCCCCAACAAATATTTACCAAAATTCAATTTGAGATCTAAAATTTGAAAATTAAAAAGCATTAGCAGAAAAGTGGCTGCCTTTTCTGACTCGTAAATAAAGTCATTAATAAGCGTTTTCATTTCCTTATTCGTTTTGCATATTTAATGACGCTAATCAAAAACAAAACCTGAGGACAACAACGACGACAGGTGAGGTGCGTCATGAAATATGCTACATGAATAAGGAAATGAAAAAGCTTATTAATGACTTTATTTATGAGTCAAATATTGCAGCCACATTTTTTTTTTTTTTAATGAAAAAGCATTCTGCTAACGCTTTTTAATTTTCGAATTTTACATCTCAAATTGAATTTTGGTAAATATTTGTTGGAAATCTCAAATGTATTTTTCTTTTTAATTTGAATTAAGTCAAAAAATGAGCAGTCACTAATAACGAAATGAAAATTCAGATTGGATGATTTATTAACAATTTTTATTTATGAGTCAAATATTGCAGCTAAATTCATAAAATGAAAAAGCATCTCTACTAATGCATTTTTATTTGAATTATGGGAACTATACGCCTCCATACCTTCTCACCACAAACTCTGAAAAGTTTTAATAAAAGCACATCATAATGTGACTCAAAGTTACACAAATAACATAAACACTGATAAACCTTGTGCTTTTTCAACCAGGTGTTAAATAAACAAAGCAGAACTTTTCTTTGACATTCACTTACAAATGTCTTTTTACTTCCTACCGAATTTCCGCCTTCAAAATAAAAGCACCAGTGTTTTTTTTGTTTTTTTTTAAATATAACTTTACCAAATGCCACAAAATCAACACAGATCATCATAAAAATGTTCATAAACATTTGCACTCTCCTCCTTTCCCTCATGATGTCGCGTCCATCCTGATGTTTCACAGCGTAGATGATAATTATTTTGAAGGCGTCGCCCCATTCTAATCTTTATTATTAAACCCTGCGCAAAATATCACTGCTGCTTTCCGTGAATACACCGACAGGATGAGCCGTGAATGTTAAGCGGCCTCTTGCCTTCAGGTTCACGCGCTAATTTCATTCATGAAAGGGAGAAGGCCGGATTTGGATGGATTTGTAAGCTTTAGTAGGACTTGTGTTATAATAAAGAGATTCTGAACAATATGAGAAAGATGGTTTACCAGTAGAATTGACTGGTGATGATTATAGGTTAATGTGTGTGCGGATATGACTTTCTGCGTTATTGTTTTCTGGGGAGATCCTAAAATGAAGTGTAGTTTTGTAAACAATCTCAATATACCTGAAGGCTCCTTTACCCCCAAAAAACAAAAAAAACAACAACAAAAAAAAAAAAACAGATTGGATGCAATGTGGTAGGCTGAAAAAAAAAAAAAAAAAAAAGGTGAATAGAGATGAAAGCTGCCTCTGAGTTCTGAATGATATGCTACATGTGAACCTGTGATGTTCTCCTTGAGCACATTCACAGCTCAGCGTGAACCCACTTGGCTAAAAGGGTTAGAATAAACTTCCATCACTTTCAAAAGGTGGTTTTCCAAAGCTTCGTCTTCAAGCTAGGTGACTAATAGCCACCTAAATAATAATAATAATAATAATTTAAAAAAAACTGCCCACTGTGCAAAATGAAAAAAGAGTATTGTAGACCTATTCATTGCAAGCAGCCAGTCTTTAAAGCACTATAATAGGATTTAACATAGAAGCCAAGCAGAGACCCATGACTGCAGCTTTGACAAGGTGATGAAAGTTATTTTCTTTTTAGCCGTGTGTATCCACTCCTTTATGTGGAGGCTTTTACCATTTCTAGCCTCATAAATGGATTTTTGCATTTCTTTGAAAAAAATGTTGGGATGTTTTAATTCATAATAACAATAATTAACTCGGTGATTTAAGTGAATTCACGCTGTGTTTAAAATGTAAGCGATCGTGAAAGTTAAAAGTACCTTGTATACGGCCAAGTTATGTTCATAAACACACCGTGAATGAGATGAATTTACAAATATGCGAAGTGCAGTATGTTTATCGCACTACACTCTCCACCAATAGGTTACATTACATTTGATTTAGAAATTATAGGCATGTATAGCGTAAAGGGCTTTGCGCAAGGACCCACCTGGGATTCAAACTGGCAACCTTCCGTACCAAAGTCAGCGATGCAAACTACAAAGCTACACAGTCACTGTTGATCCACTAATTCTATCAATAAATGGAAAGTATTTGTGTAAAATGCAGCTTTTCATCTTTTCATGGCCATCAGATATGACCCATTTGCACATTCAGAGGCTCCAAAGTTACCATAGAAACATCATCATCTTCTACAACACTGATTGACCAGTAAAACCCATGGAGTTGATCAATGACAGCGGGTGGAAACATTTGTTTATATGTTCAGTTATTGAGATTTCCTCAAAGAGTGAGTTTTTCTTCAGTCTTCTCTGTTTCTGACATAATAACCCTCAAGTTTAATCTGTGCTTTTTATGGACATCTACATGATCAGTGAATTAAATATAAGAAAATACCATATTTTTACATAAAAAATGCAAAACGCAGAAGAAAATATAACAGTAAATAGTGAAAAATCCCTTCACAAATGATTAAATATCGACAATATTTACCACAAAAGTAACACTTGAGTCTTTTATCCAAAATGACTTACAAGTAATAGGCTTGAATAGCGTAAAGGGCCTTGCCCAAGGACCCAATTGGGATTCAAACTGGCAACCTTGCACACCAAAGTCAGCAGTGTAAACCACTAAGCCATCTAGTCGCTTTATGGACGAAAACTTAAACTATATCATCTTAAAATTTTATACAATTTCATCATACAACAACAGATCCACTTGTTTTTCCATTGTTATTATACATTTCAACTTATCAATATGTTTAGACTGGAAGGGGTGGGGGGTGGGGGCAAAGGACCTTCAGCAAATCTCCAGACGTGAGGAAAATGAACATGAAGAAACCACAGAGACAGACCACAGCTCACCCACTACATAAATCATCATGTTACGTGCTCGCCTTTACAATACAGCTGGTGAAGGCGGGCTGGCAGCGCTTTCATCTGCAGCGTGTAGATAAAGGTACCGTACCATAACACCGTTAGATCCACGCAGCAAATTGGTGACTATTATTCTTCACCAAATGCTGGTAGTTGGCCGACGGTCACACGTGCGTCTCTGACACTTACAGCGGCCGGTTATCCGTGAGCGGCAGCAGTTACATGGATACTTATTTCTTCATTATGGACTCGCACTCAAAAAGGTCAACGCGGACACTAAAAAATGATCCCAATAATATTCTCTCGACATCTTCATTCAGTTTCTTTCCCCTTTGGGTGCAGTTTTTTTTTTTTCTCCCCCCCATTGTGTTCGGTTTAATTATTCGTCTAATTTGTCACGTTTACTGACTGAAATAAAATGCCGTTCCCGTTGTTTGTTTATTTTATTTCTCGCTCCTTTAAATGTAATCTATACGTGTTTGGATTAAAGCAAAAGGTCACGACCCCCCCAAAGTAGCAGTGGCAGGGTTTGGCAGTGGTCGAGTTGTAAAATCAAACCGGGGGGGGATGGTCAGGGAGAGATCTTGGTGCGGTTCTCCCCCAAGAAAATTTGAAAATACAGTTGTTAAAAGTGCTATTTTAATG
>JAPSES010008013.1:0-14329 GCA_029822895.1 Maxillicosta whitleyi
TCTGTAAAGCCCTGTGAGATAACCTTGTTGTGATATAGGGCTCTATAAATAAAACTGAATTGAATTGAATTGAATTAATTCTACCACACCAAACATCACTGAATCAAAGATACATCCTATAATGATCACACCACACCCCTGTAACAGTCAAATGGAATAGAACCAATCCACCAAAAACCAGTAAACGGGAAAAGCAGTTTGCCAGGAAAAGTCCTTTAATTTTTAATATACAAAAAAGAAAAGGAACAGTGAACTGAATTAGAACGTAAAATGAAACAACTAGAAATTATAGATGCAGATAACCCATGAGATAGAGGAACACAGATTGAATGAAGGAAAAATAGATTTAAAGTGATACATAGGGTAGTGAATTCAAAATGAAACCTGTCTCTGCAAAGTGCTTATAAACCACAGCCGCGGGGCTCTATTTTTCACCTAGAGTTCATCACTAATGGTTACACATCGCCCTTCACCCTAACAACCCCTCAAAAATGCAATGTTTACATTTCCGACTGACCGTTTTTTTTCCACCCGAGTGCACTGCGTGACCCAGAAACTTCGGAAAACACAGGTCACGCGACTTTGGACTGGCCACAACGACAGCTGATTATCCAGTATGGCGGATTATTATCCTGATTGTATTGCCTTTCTTTCTGTGCTATAGATATCACAAAGGAATCACTGAAAACTACTTAGAGCGTCAGAAAAGTCCATGGAACTGGTGCTCTGCACGTGTTCCGCCATCTTGGTAAACTAGGTCACGAAGAATACTTGGTAATTTCCGTGAGGTGCTTGATCAAAACAAACGCGTGAAGCTCTCATCCGCGAATTTAGCGCACTGTCGTCTCCAAAAGTTGGTTCAACTGTTCAAAATTATCAGATTGATAGTAGTCTTTCTATAGGAATTGATAAGAAGGCTTTCTAAATTCATGACATTTTGAATTTACTACTTACTTTAATCTTAATGAAATTATTAACAAGCATACTAATTATTTAAATACAAAGGTTAAGACAAGAGGCTTTCCACCACAGCAATAAATCAGGAAAAGACCTAACAAACCAAATCAGATGTAACAAGGACGAATAACCTCTCAGCTATAAAGGACACAGCGGAAGCTAACTAGCACACCTAGACAAAAAGCTTTACTCATCGGAAGAACAACCCAATCAGGAAGATATTGATGTATTTCTCAACAACATCAACCTACCACAACTCAGTGAACTCCAAATAAACTTGAATTACTCATATCATGAGACAAACTATTTTCTGCTCTGAAACTCATGCCAAATAAAAAAATCACCACACAGGGACGCAGGAACTCATTTGAAGTTCTGGGTGCTGTGATGTCATCGGATGATATGTGCTAGCAGCGCCACCAAACACTAATAACTAATAACGAATAACTGAAAAATGGCTGTCAGGCCAGGCTTATTTATCACCTGTCAGGCTATAAGCTTACATATACTGAGACAAACACATGTATTCACTCATAATAAGTGCATTTATTTTTTTTTTGACAAAAAATGATTAAGAGCTGAGGGGAAAAATACAAAGGGGGAAATTAATAATAATAAAAAAAGAAATAGACAAAAACCAATTAGGGCTACAATTCTGAAGTAGAATAGACTAATAACATAAAAAAGGGAACTTAAATAATTACTCAAGCAGCAAAACCAGCCAACCAGTCGAGAACAGCTCCGGGGAAAATAAGGTCTGGTAGAGATCTAAAAGTAAATCTCTCTCACCACAAAACAAAATTTTAAATGTAATTAAAAACTACTTATAAGTAGAGCTGGGTGATATGGCCTAAAGAAAAATCTCCGAACAAAAAATCTGATTTCCGATTTTAATCGATTTTTTTTTTAATCGATCTGCACTTCTCCCATTCGGCTGCATGCCTCTTTAAGGACCCTTCCCACTTCTACTGCAAGCACGTTGGTGACTGACAAGCCTGATCCATGACAGGTACATTCGGCCACAGTGGCTGGAGGTGAATGACGAGTCTGGTGTTGGAGCCATGATGGTGCGGTTCTTCCTCCTGTTGCATTTCTTCTCGAGGGCAGTTCTGTGACTCCTCTCAAAGGTGGAGCTTGAGTAATGAGCTAGGTGTAGACAGGAAGCTTGGTCTGCAGCAAGAGCTGACAACTGATGGTGGTCAATGATGCACAAGGACAGAGATTTCTTTAGGCTGTCCTTAAATCTCTTCTTTGGTGCTCCTCTGTTGTGGTGCCCATAAGAGAGTTCACCGTAGAGGACAATCTTGGGCAGACGGTGGTCCTCCATTCTAGAGACATGCCCTTCCCAGTGTAACTGTGTCTTCAGAAGCATGGCCTCAGTGCTGAGGATCCCTGCTTACTCTAGCACTTCAACATTTGTGACATAGACACTCAGGTGGATGTTGAGGATGGAATGAAGGTAATGCTGGTGGAAACCTTCCAGAAGACGAAGGTGATGTCTGTAGATAACCCAGGACTCTGAACTGTACAGGAGGGTAGTCAATATAATATGGGCAGCTGTGGCTCAGTTGGTAGAGCAGGTTGTCCAATGACCAAAGGGTTGGCGTTTAAAATCCTGGCTCCCACTCTCCACATGCCGGATATCCTGAACTTCCTGCATGCAGGATTAGAACTGCAGCTTGAGTGGCATCTTCACCTGCTGGTTCGCCACTTTCCCATTGCTGCAGGGCTTGAGTTGTGGGGGTAGAGGGCCCTTGGGCCTGCGCAGTGGCTTTTTAGGGTGAGAGGTTCATTTGCCATGGCCCACTAAACTGGGACGGTGACAGCGAGGTCCTTGGGTCGTAGGTTTTAAGTCAGACTTTCCTTGTCCTAGATGGGTTGCCCATGTTGACGAGGGCTATCGAGCTCCATCTGCCTGACAGGGACCCTTCCTTTAGTGACTACCCAATGTCCATCCCCTCATTCAAAATTACAGAGATGGTACACTAGGACTAGGAAATTGGTACATTCAGGCCCTTGCACCATGTCAAGGCAGAAGGGTTGGGAGACACTTTTCAGATAACACGGCAAAAGCTCCCTGAAGAGTTGATACAGAGTTTGGAAAGACAGAAAAGGCCAAGTGCATGACTATAATAATAAGAAATGGTGAGAATTGTGGTCTCTGAGATGATGAAGATTTGTTATAATCCAATCAAACACAATACCAGTGAGATAGCAAAAACAATGGTGGCCAAGAATCCAAAGTCTCTTCAAGATGTGATTGATGGTGATGTTATTGGACATGGATACCATTCCCTGTTAAAGCAACTCCAGTCAAGAGATGAAAATGTCAATGGACCTGACACACCAAAGATAAAGAAACACAAAGTAGCATCAGATGATGACACCAGTGAAAGATCTGCTGAACAAGGAAAAATTCAAGACACATTTGGCTCTATCAACTGGGAACTGAAAGATTTGCTGCTCCCTAAAACTGTGGAGAATCAGCTAGAAAAAAAAGGACAAATACAGATGTTTGAAGAGTTTATATATAGTTTAGATGCAGTGAAAGAGTTAATCAAGTCCACTTCACACAGCATAAAGAGATCGCAATAAAGATGCAAGCCTTGATAAATGAAGCATGGAATGGCCAGTTGGTATGGAAGTACACTTCCAGGGACTGACTGGTATGAGTTTGATTGACTCCTTCCTTTTTAATGTGGACAAAATGGGGGCACATCTTTTTCAACTTCTTCAAACATGTTGATGGACATAAACTCAAACAAGTTGTGGATAGTCCTCTCAATCAGTCAACTGTAAGACATCAGATCATTGATTGCTCAGAAGTCATACAGATGGTGCTTCTACTGGCTCATTTTGATGAGAATGAAGAGCATCTGTTCCAGAGCACCTGTTCCATTTCGTTGAGAAGACAAGCCTCGCTGATGAGGTTCAGATGGAGAACATGCCACTAACACCCTGCCTTATTGTGTGTGGTAAGTAACTTGAACCAAACCTGACTCATCCTATACTGAAATAAGTACCATTCAGTTTGTTTATTGCTGATGTTGTCATTACTTACTTGTCATTAAAGTAATTTTTTATTCATTTTTTTTTTAGGGTCCTTCTGCTTTGCTTCTAAGACATTTATGTTGAGCATCAACCTAGAGGTTGTCAACGACCACATCACCTTCATATCTGCTGTCTGCTGTTACTTTGGCTTTAAAGCCTCAGTCACAAATCCTGTTACTATGATTTATAGACCATTACATATGACCTAATCAAGGTGGCTTTATAAGAATAAGAATGGAGTGTTTATGGCTCATTCCTGTTTGTGCCTGGGTGTGTGATCTTGTTCAAGATTTTCAATGAATGCAGGATGAAATCCTTGTTATGTATATAGAAGAACACATGAACAGATGAGTAAGTATGCGTCTTGTTTTTACTGAAGCCAGTTTTTTCTCAGACATTAACAATCACACACAGAGAACATTGCTAGGCATTTTCAGAACGTTGCTAGGCATTTTCAAAAGAACACAGATCAGTCGATCTGAATAGACACAACATTTTCCCCTCTCAGGGGGTGAACTCAAACATGAAAGGTAGACACAAAGTCCTTCAAATACTCTGGCTGTGCCCTAGCACACACAGGCCTTGGCGACCCCACGGGTGACAGTGCGGCCAGCTGTGGTGACGGTGGGGCCAGTTGAGGTACAAGAACAGGAGGTGTGGGCTGTGCTGGAGGCAATGGGCATGCTAGGTGTGGTGCTGGATTAGTGTCTCCAGGTTGTGCCTCAGCTATGGGCATGGGGTCCCCATAATCACCTCTGGCAAGTGACAAATCTATGCTCCCTTGCAATGGTGTAGCAGGAGGTGCAGGCACCTTCCTAAGACAGCTGGCATGCCAGCAAGTACCATCATCCAGGAGATACGTGGCTGGGCCAATGCGACGAACCACCTGCTGTGGAGTAGACCAAAAAGATGCCATTTTGTTCCCTCTGTGAGGCCGGCAAGCCCTCACCCAGTCCGCCACAGTGATATTTGGCCCCTTGACCCTCTTCTTCCGGTCAAACCATTGTTTCATTTTTTTTCTGGTGATGGGAGACTGAGTCAGTCACTGATGTGGGTGGTTTCTGAACTGAGGTTGGGCGGATCCTGTCGAGCGGTAGGTTCATCTCCCTACCCAGCATGAGAGAAGCTAGGGAGACACCCGTGGTTACATGCAGAGTGGCACGGTAGTGTAGCAGGGTCAGTCTGATGGCTTGCTTGAAGGACCACCCCTGTGCCCGGTGCGCCCTGATGCCATTTTTTAAGGACTGATGGAAGCGTCCACACCACCATTTGCCTGAGGGTGGCATAGATCTGTGTGGACATGATGGATGCCCCTATTCTCCAGGTATGAGGAGAACTCCGTGGACACAAATTGTGGACCATTGTCAGTGGTTATGGTCTGTGGCAAACCCCAGCATGAGAAAAGGGACTCCAGGAAATCCACAACAACTTGAGAGGTGACAGAGCCAGTAGTAGTCAGCTCAGGTCACTTAGAGTGTAAATCATACACCACGATCAAAAAATGCTGGTGGTGGGGAGCACTATGAATCTCGCCACATATGTCCAATTGAAGATATTCCCATGGCTGGGAAGGCCAGGCCACAGGCTGCAAGGGTGGGGGTGAGTGTTGGCCAGTTTTACCACTCACCAGGCAGGCTGGACAGTCTTTGACCAAGGCCTCAATGTCTTTATCGATGCCTGGACACCACACCAGATCACAGCACCTCTGTTTCAGCTTCACTATTCCAAGATGGCCCTTGTGTGCCATGGACAGCACGCGTGCTCGGAGGATCTCTGGAATCACAGAGCAGAGGCCACATGCAACACATGAGTCATTCCAGCATGAAAGTTCATGCTTGACATGGGAGAAGGCTGACAGCTGCTTTGGGACATCCTTTGGCCATCCTTGGCATATGTGGGTGCAGAGTTGGGCGATGACTGGATCTTGCTCTGAGGCAGTTTTCAGTTCCTGTTGTGTAATGGTGGCTTGAAGTGGGGAGTGCAGCATGTGTGTAATCTCACTTTCAATGTGATTAATCATGGCAGGGCCTGGGCAGACACAGTGTGTGTGTCCTGGGCAGGAACAGAGCGAGAGAGGAGGTCTGCCACAACATTGTCTCGGCCTGGGGTAAACTGCAGGGTATAATTGTACTGACGGAGACGGTCATACCAACGGTGCATTCTCAGCGGTTTGTTGCCGGTGCCAGTAGTAGATAGTAGAGCTGTCAGAGCCTGGTGATCTGTCCTCAGTGTGAAATGGCGACCATAAAGGTAAAAGTGCCATCTCTCACATGCCCACATGCAAGCAAGGGAGTGAGGGCACAGGAGGCAAATGCAACAGGTCACTCCATGCCATTATGTACCTGCGATAATACAGCCCCTGTGGCTGATGCATCACAGGTGACAAGGGTGTGACTGGATGTGTCAAAATGTGCCAGCACCGGGGGAGATGTGAGTTGGCCTTTAAGGGTTTGTATTGCCTTGGCGCACTCTGGTGACCAGACCCATGGTTCCTCTTTCCTTAGCAGCTGGCGTAGCGGGGCTGTTGTGGCTGAATATTGAAGCATGAACTTCATGTAATATCCTGTCATACCCAGGAATGAGGCTAGCTGGGAAGGTGAGGTTGGCTCAGGGACAGACAGAATAGCCTCAACATTGGACTCCAGGGGAGAGATGCCCTCTGCACACAATTGGAAGCCAACATATTTGATGGCTGGCACGGCGAAGATGCATTTCTTTGCATTGAGTGTGAGGTTATGCCTGGCCAGGGCTTTGAACACACATTGGAGGCGCCGATCATGGATTTCAGTAGTTGCACCATGTACTACCAAGTCATCAAGATAAATGACTACCCCTGGGATGCCAGCGAGCACTGAGGTCATGACCTTCTGAAAGCAGGAAGGGGTGGAGCTGAGACCAAAAGGGATTCTAATGTAGCGAAACACCCCTAGGTGTGTGACAAAGGCCATCAGGTTTCTACTCTCCAAATGCAGGGGCACCTGGTGGTAACTCTCCTTCAGATCAAGCTTGGAGAAAACAGTGGAGCTGTGGAATTGTGCTGTGAGCTCCTCTGCTGTGGGTAATGGGTATTTGTCTGGGATTACCGCTTTATTGACTGCTTGCAGATCTACACAAACGCGTAAAGCCCCCGATTTCTTTCACCATGACCAGGTTTGAGATCCATGGCGAGGCCTCCACGGGCTCGATAATGCCAGCCTCCAGGAGACGCTGCAGCTCGGCGACTACTCCATCCCTCAGGGCCAGTGGAATTCGACGCAGTGGCTGGATCAATGGGGTCACTGTGGAGTTGATGAGTGGCTGATGGGTAAATGCAGAGAGACAACCCAGCCCCTCAAACAGAGGTGCCCACTTCTGATATGGCCCTGTGGTCACCATCATGATGGCTGCGCCCCTGGTGTCAATGAGAGAGAATCCCAATACAGTGAACAGATCAAGTCCCATCAAATTTGCCCCAAGACGGGCCACATTGAACACAAATGAGGGCAAAACCCTGGTACCATAACTAACAGTCACCGAAATGGAACCCATCAGATCAATTCTGGAGTCACCGTATCCACGGAGATGAGCAGTGGGTGTGGAGAGTGGCACAGAACTGAAGAACTTGTGGTAAGTGGTGGCATTCAGCAGGGACACACTTGCACCTGTATCCAGCAGCAGAGGAATGCAGACGTCATTGACATGGACTGTACATGACTTGAATCGCATGGGGCCTGACGTTACATGATGAATTATAGTGGATGAGCCCCGGGGGGTGGCACTGTCTGGCCTGGAGGGGGCTGACCTGCACATTTTAGCAAAATGATTTTTTTCCCCACAATTGCGGCAGGTTTGGTCGAGGGCTGGACAATTTTGTGCTCTTATGGCATGTGTGTTTGACCCACAGTTACCACATGATGGTGACCGTCTCTGTCGAGGCCTTTGTTGCCTTGTGAGATGCATTGCAGAGTCTGGACCTGGGTCTGGTGATAATGCCTCCTCAACCATGCTAGGTGGCTGCTGCTGCAGAAGCTGTGGCTGTGGTTCGTGTGTTGGTGCACTGATATGGACTGCTTGGCTTAGTGTGGATTTTGTCTGTGTTAACTTAGCTGCACATTCAGCTGCACTTTCGATTTGAAAAGCAATGTTAACAGCCCTGGACAGGGTCAACTCGTCTGGTTCAAGCAACAGTGTCTCACGAATTTTGGGATTCGTGGTATGTTCAATCAACTGATCACGTATCATCTCCTCTGTCAACCCCCCGAATTTGCAATGGCCGGCCAAGCCTTTCAGATTGGAAACTAATTGGTGCACAGACTCACCGGGGAGCTGTTGCCACTGACGAAAAATAAATCTTCTCAGCAATGCGCTTTGTGGCACGGCAAAGTGGTCTTTCAAAAGTTTTACCGTCCCATCATACTCCATGACTTTGTCTGTTTTTAAAGTGTCCAGCACCCTTTGTCCCTCCACCCCTAAACAATGCTTCAGCAGCGCTGTTTTCCTGACTGCACTTACGTCTGCGAGTCCAGCCGCCTAAATGTACGTCTCAAAAGACTAATGCCATTGATTCCACGGTATAGGGGGTTCACCAGGGAGAGCAAGAAATGCAGGTGGAGGTGGGAGAGAAAAGTGCGCCATCCTCGTTACCAAAATGTTATGTATATACAAGTAGAAGAACACACGAACAAGTAAGTATGCGTCTTGTTTTTACTGAAGCCAGTTCTTTCTCAGACATTAACAATTACACACAGAGAACATTGCTAGGCATTTTCAAAAGAATGCAGATCAGTCAATCTGAACAGACACAACAATTCTGTTGCACAGGGCACCCTTACAAATGTCTTAGAAACAACTTAAGACCAACACATGACATTCATGGATCAGGAGGCTTTTCCAGACCCCACATGTTCATGTCCTGGCCACAAGTAGATTCCCATTACTTTTTTAAAGGTCTTGTACAGAAAATTATTTTAAAGTGGATTGCAGTGACACCTTCAGCCAGAATAAGTGGTATCTGGAATCTGTGGAATCTTCTTTTTGAAATGTAAATAATATTTCAAAGGAAATGCAGGACAGAAATAAAGTGAAAAGAAGCTACAAGAGTTTGTCCTCATTCTAACACGGACCTCCAAGGTCCGCATTAAAATAAAGGCTTTTTAAAAAAGGCTTTTAGTCAACTAATCCAAAAATGGGATAATGCAAAAATGTTTGAAATAGTTGCTTTTTGTGTTGCACTGGGCTTAATAAGTTAACAAGCCAGTGCAGAAACAACCACCTGGAGTCCAAAGTGCTTCCTGGAAAACAGCTGGATCGTACTCTGTTTATGTTATTTACATCCCACAAAATTGCATTTTTGCCCCTTGGTATACATTTGAAAAAGCATCTAATGTTGTCTGTGAAATAGAAACGCTGTATTTTAAGGGTTTGTGTGTATCGGATGTATGTGTTCAAATGCAATTTTTTGGGTCTCAATTTTTATTATAGATCATTTATTGCCTAGTAATACTTTCCAGCATTGTATTCTGCCTGTCTCTTAGTTTTTTTTACCTGTTTCTGCCTCTGACCTGTTCAGTTTGTTCCCACCCTTTGATCTGTGCTTCATTTCACCTCGTTTTCTACCTGTTCCCTGGATACAACGCCTGCCTTTCACCTGACCATGCCTCTGAGCTCGATCCCTGGTATCTGACCTGCCTTCCACCCCCTGACCAATCCTGTTGCCTGACCTATGCTGGATATCCTGGAACCCAACCCCTGGACCAGACCTGATCACCCCATTTGCCTGCCCCTTGTATATATGGATAATCTCACCTGCACATTCAGTGCTGGTGAACTTGGACTCTGTCTCTGCCTGGAGATCTTGGTAACGCCTGTCTGTGTATACTCTCAATGAACTGTTTCATTAAAGAATGTAACTTTTACTTCTGTCAGACTGTTTTTGGGTTCAATACTTGGTACATTACAGGGTCAGGAGTTTTTGCTACGCTGAAGCAACTAGGTTAGGAGTCAGCAATTTTAATTCACAATACACATTACCAACCTTTGTGGTTTTTCCTTCTCTTTTGCATTTTCCAACACTCAGAGCAGCGTTACAATTTCTGAAACATTTGCCTCAGGGGTAATATACTGTAGTGATGCAGTGAACAGTACTGTTGAAGGGTTCAATTCTAACACGAAGACCTTTCTGTGTGAAGTTTGCATGTTCTCCCTGTGTATGTGTTGGTTCTCCAGTACTCTGGCTTCATTCTGGCTTCCACTATTAATTGCGAATGTGAGAGTGATTGGTTGTTCATCTCTATTACTGATGACACATCCAGGGTGTACTCCACCATAGGAAGCTGAGATGGCTCCAGCACTTTCAGAACCCTCTCAAAGATAAAGCAGTTCAGAATCAGTGACTTAAACCTTGCAGTAAAATGCAGGCTTCTTTTGTTGGTGGTGGGGTTCTACTCTTAGTGGTTCAATCATTGTGGCACTGTGTAATTTGTCTCTGTGTATTACTTACTGCAATGAGGGCGATGATAGAAAAGGTGTAATAGATTGAGTCTCGGAGAAGAGCCCAATGTGAAAGCTTCACTGCCTGTAGAGGGGGAAAAAAGACATGAAAAAATAAGTATGCAGCATTGATTCTTGGATTCATGTTCCATTGTGTTTCAGAAACACCCCTGACATCACTGACTACAATAATTTAAAAAAAAAAGAAAAAAAAAAAGAGGAGCTCTCAGATCAACCTGTGTGGTTGTGTCACAAGGGGATGATCAGGACCCAAATGCAATACACTCTCCAGAGTTGGTTTATAGATGCTTTAATTGTAGAGAGAGGTTTGGACACAGCCAGAATATGTGTATTGTCTGATGGTTAGCCTTGTGCATCAGGGCACAAAGGATTAACATTTGGATATATTTTTGCCAACCTAGTCTTAGAAAATTAGCTCTGTGCACCCCCGCTTTGCTCCTCTTCAATCTGAGGTTCAACTGCTGTCTGTAACCTCTTCAGTTCCCTGGTGTAGACCTTACCGGGGACACTGAGGCAAAATACCCAGCAACATAGTTCCTTGGCTCATTTGGGCTCTCAAACTCCTCCATCATGATAAGATGATGGTTTAAGGAGAAGAGTTTTTAATGTCCGTCTATTGATCCATTGTGGAATTTGACCTGACCCAACCTGCCCGCAACTGACATTCCTTTGACCAGACCTGCAAGTAACCCGCTGATGTGTGCATAACTAATGTATGGCACAGAACACACCTTCATATAATACCTGGACAGACCCATCCATAGACCAGCTACAGCAGTGGCAAACATATGTCCCATGGGCCAAAACTGACCTGCCAAAGGTTGTAATTTGTCCCACAGTATGAATTTTGGACAGTGTAAAAATTATACTAAAGGAATTAAGAGTCAATGGTGTCATACTTGTTTTAGTTCAGGTTCCACGTCAGCCCAATTGTGATCTCAAGTGATCTCGCATAATCTATAAAGAATGACTAAAAATTGTAATCGAAATTTTATTGTAAGGAGTCAATATTGAATCAGTATCAGATTAGTGTCTGCAAAACTAATCCTAAAAGTGATGTTTTCGTGACATCATACCTGGCCAGCAAAGAAGCCACACACACCGATGATACAGAGGATGTTGAAGACAGCGGAGCCCACAATGGTACCCACTCCCACGTCACCTTTGGTGATAAATACTCCTAAGAAGAAGATGATTAAGCACATAGACACACTGTGACTCCATAATGGACATGGGTGAAGTCAGCAGTGCATTTGACATACTCAGTTATACTACTACTGAGCATCTGCTCTCTGCTGTCAAACAGTCACTCAGCTGTCACAACATGAATACATTATTCCTCCAGATTGGTTGTGGATCACTATCTCAGGTATCATTGACACACAGTTGAGTCTCAGTATCTTTGTGTGACAGCAGAATGTATTTCCTTGGTTCTGACCCTTATCTTAACCAAACCTGAGTTCTGCTGAACAATCAATCCAAATTAGAGCTGCACAATTAATGGAATCGTAATCACAGTGTGTAAATATATAATCACAAAAGGCTGGAATTTTCTTTGACTGTTTGTTTAATCCTTTGCAGGGTCACTGTCACATTGGGTGACTCTGCTTTTTGTTTTGATTAGTGTTCATGTCTGTTTTTGCCTGTCTCCACCTCCCTGTTGGTCTGATGACCTAATTACTGATCTCTGCCACCTGATTAGACCAGCTGCGTCTAATCAGGTGGCCATTATATATACTGACCTGTTTGCTCTGTACCTTTGCCAGATTGTCATCGATTCTTTGAGACTCTCCAGCGTTACCTGATTCTGTCCTGTTTGTGTACGACCAAGTTCCGTTTCCTGACCTGTATTCTGCTTGCCGCCCGCCTTACAACATCTGCACGTCTGACTTCGCCTTTTGGATTTGCCCCTGGTAACGACCTTCGCCCATCTCTTCATCTTCCTGCCTGCCTCCACCCCTCGACCTACGCTCGTCTTCCTGGACTCGTCTCAGCTGGACTGCACAGCGGAGATTCCCCGCCAACCCTGTTCTGGTTATCATTAGACTCTGTTGCACATTCAGCTGTGTTACCTCTAGTTAGAGGAATAAACTGTTTATATTATATCTTGTGGTCTGCTTCTGGGTTTGTTTCCCTTGGTTCATGTCAGTCACACAGACTGAACAACATGAAAAATGCCATGCTCTCCTGTTGCTTTTTTTTTTTAAGTTAAGTTATTTTTTTCTGTAGTGTAGGTTTGTATGTTTTGAGTTGAAAATCAAAA
This sequence comes from Maxillicosta whitleyi, assembly GCA_029822895.1. NCBI lineage: Eukaryota > Metazoa > Chordata > Actinopteri > Perciformes > Neosebastidae > Maxillicosta > Maxillicosta whitleyi. The sequence continues at coordinate 12,761 of JAPSES010008013.1, forward strand.
CAATGTATTTCAAATTATCAATATGCTGTGTATTTTCCCTGATAATTACTACAATACAAACACAGTAGTGTCAACAATTTAAAAAAAAAAAGACTTTTTCATCAAATCATTTAGCCTTAAATATATGAGAAACCACGTATGAGCTTTCTGTGTTGTTAAAATTGTTCACTATTTGCTGATGAGCATGTCATGTCTGTTCCCTGTAGTTAGTGTTCTGTTTCATTACTTCATGTTTTATTTTGTTAACTCCCTCCTGTGTGTAGTCTATTGTATTTACTTCCTGTCCCCCATCTTTTCATCTTGTGACCTACCAGTGTGTTTTTCTGTCTGACCCATTGTGCATGATCTGTTTGCCCTGGACCTCCAAAATTCTCCTCTGCCTACCCCAGCTTGCACCTCTGCCTGTGTGACACAGTTTTTGGATTTGGACCTCTGCCTGCCCTCAATAGATACCTCTGTCTTGTGGACTGCCCTTCTGGTTTTTTGACTCTCACTGTGAACGAGCCAGTCTTTTCCCTGTCTGTTCCCTTTTTGTAGATTGCCTTCCCTGGTACCCGGACCCTGGAATGTGTTTTGAAAATACAAGAGCTATGTTCATACAATTGAGAAGCCACCATTTCTAGTCTTCATCTTGTAACCTGTAGTATAAACCTAAAACCTAAGTTTTAGCCCTCACATAGCCAGTTCAAGTTGTTTGGACCAGGTAAAATTGTCCTCACAAATGCTGATTCTGAAATGTGTACATACAGTCATGAACACGCACACGCAGAGAAGCACATCACAGTACATGAATACTTCTTTCAGATATGTATATTACACTGAATATGATCTAAAATAAAGGTAATTCCTGAGTATTTTCTACTAACTGTTGCATAAGATAACCTCAGTGTGATTCTAATATGCTCCAATATGTTGAAAGTCATGTGTTTACTGGGAGCGTCTTGAAATACAAGCTTTAGAACATCCATTAAGAGTCATGCATTATTTTTGCACTAACACAGCTGCTGAACATGCATGTGTTTGGGATAGAGAAGGGGTGGGGGACAAGGGGGAGATCATGGGTTGAATACCTATGACAGATGTAAAGAGCTCAGGAGCAGAGCTGCCTGCTGCCATGAACGTAGCACCAGCTACATCCTCACTGAGATGGAGACGCTGCAAAATAAGGGGAAAGAAAAGGCATCAACTCAGAGAAAAAGAAGGGGGGGTTGTTGTTTTGTTTTTTTTAACTGAAAAATACTTTACCTGTGGCAATTTAAAATCCACTAAAGAGCACATATTTATTTTCCTATCAGCACTGGGTACATACAAAGCATGTCTGTCAAAAGTTTTGACTGAAAGTAAAGTGAAATATACTTTTAGAATGCCTTATTGTGATACATGTTTTCCTTTGTTTTTGTCACGACACAGAAATGTGAACCCAAATGCAGAGACTGAGAAAAGGAGCCGTCAGCTTAAAAAAAACGTTTATTTAAATCAAATAGGTAGAGGAACAAAACTGAGGCAGAGATGAAGGTAAAAAATCAAATGTCCAAAATTCAAAAATCCAAAATAAATCCCAAATACAAA
>JAPSES010008095.1:0-14326 GCA_029822895.1 Maxillicosta whitleyi
ATTACATTTCTATCATGGTTGCAAAATGAATGTGTGAGATAAAGGCAGCTCAAAAGACTGAAAATATACTATAAATAAGAAAAATCATGTCATTTACATACACCTTACATTCACACCTGGGGCAAGATGTAGCAAAGACAGTTTATCTCAAGCCATCATCACAAAGAATCCTGTAGAGCGTCACATTTTCTTCATCTCATCTGGACCTTTGTTCTTAAACATATCTTCCAATCTATATAATCTGTTTTTGTTTCCTTTTTTAAACTGGAAGGCTGGTGAATTGAATTTCATAGATGGAAGATGTAAAAGTGGACGGAGGAAAGATAACTAGATTTTGGCTGCTTCATTGAGATGGAAGGGAAATGTGGGTTGAGCACGCTGAATGAACATATGGCCATGTTGGAAGAAAATCTGCAGCGTTTCCAGTGATTCATTAAGGGCATCACAAACAGAAGACACTTCCAAACTGATTAACAAAGTTGCAAAAGCTACAGTGCAGAACCAGGAGAGCCAACGGAGACTAATAAACGTCAGTGTGCCCTTGACAACCTGCTCTATCCTAGTTTGCACATATTAAGAGGTTATTTTTATTCTAATTACCTTTTATATATTCTTATTTTAGCCTATATTTTTTCTTCTATACTACAAAACTGAGACCTATATTTCATTAGTTTGCGTCTGAGTAAAAGGGAATTGTTCAAATGTGTCTCTGAACGCCAAACATCCACACTCCAGGTTCAAAGTGTTGCTGTGTCGAGGCAGTAGCGCTTAAGCTGCTAAAACAGCAACCATATCCATGATAACCTGCCTGCTTTGTCACGCTGGCTTTCAGTAAAGTTGTCTCATTTCCTAGTAATGATGTAAGAGCTCTCTGGGTGGCTGGCTCCACTGACTGACTGGTCCGCTGGCTGACTGTTACACTAATGGCTTTTATGGCTTAAAGCTAAAGATAAACGCAGTGCGAAGATGATGGCAGGTTGTTTTTTTTTTTTTTCTGGTACCACTAGTTGCGCTGTAATAACAATAAAGTGGATCATCGTTCAAGACTGACAATAGTGGGAGTAGTGAATTTACTAATTGTGTGATCACGATGTTTCGTATTTTCTATTCATATCAGATTCAACCTCTCAGTGTGGCTAATACTTTGTCCTTTCTACTATTAGTAACGCTGAATAAGGGTTATGAATGCTGATTTAATTAGCGGAAAACCAAGATTGTTGCCTGAGCATCCTCATTAAAATACTGTCTTTTTCCATATAGTGAAAGGCCACAGTGGGGTGGTCAGTGAGTCTCATTACTCAACCGATCCCACTCTGCAAACCACTCACGTTAGTCCCAGATAACATTCCAAGCTTTCACACACAGAACTAAGTATTGATAAGTCTTGTGGCTTCGATGTGGTCAAACTTTACTGTGAAGTACTACAAATCAGAAAGTCAAAAAGACCTTAGAAACCTTTTTAATATTAATGCGTGTCAATTCTAGTAGCATTCCTGGCATTTTCATGTGCATTTTGTAAGATTATTGAATAAAAACTGTAAGGTAATGGTGACTAAAATGTTATAGTGTAACAATTAGATGCATTGATCTGGACATTTTCCACATGAATTCTCTATAATACCAACATAAGCATATTTAAGTAGGTTCTCCAGTGAAATCTAGTGCAACATCTTCATTTACACTATATTCGTTTTTAGCAAACAGCAGGTGACACAAATCGGCGCTGAGGAGAAGCACAATCCTGTTAATAAGTCTGAACTGATCTGGCAGATTTGGTAACGCAGAGTGACAACAATGTAGCCTACAACCTCCAGATAAACAGATGGAACTGGATGGTACAGTATTAGCAGCCAGCACAGAAACAATCCACAGCATGTTTTACTGGAAAGTGGAAATAAACAGAGCCAGTAATTCAGCTGTCAAATGAGCTCTGTGTCACTTTAACTGCATCAGTGGAAACAGCAGGAGGAAATCCCTTGACACGCTTGAAAAAGATAGAATAGAGACAGAGCTGCCATACTGCTGCACGTGCTTTTGTTGAACCGAGCTGTAGGCTTTAGCTGTGGTTCATGCTGTGAAGATGGGTCATCTCCTGAGCGGACATAAATACTGTCAGCGCATCAAGAAAATCTATGCGTTCTCATCTTTGTAGGGCCGGAAACATCTTGCCCATCATCACCATGAAGCACAGACTTACAACAAGCTGAAAGAGGCTATTATGTGAAACCTGAGCCATCCTCTTCCTCTGCTGCCTCTCTTTCACACTCCGACTACAAATGCCCTTCTGCCAGACAAGGAGACACTCAGTGGGTCACCGAGCTCACCCACTTGTCCTCCGTGTCCACAGTACGAATGCTCACTCACCATGAACGCTGCGGTTCCTTACAGACGGCCAGTCCTCCGGTGGGGGTTTGTTTCCAAAACCCTAGCCTAGCGTCATTGCTGCTCCTCTGGGCTCACTCCTGGCAACAGGACACCCAGGAGTGAGAGGAAGAGGAGGAGGAGGAGGAGGAGGTGAAGAAGGACAGCGGAGGGACAGTCAAGCTGCTGACAGTGGGACACACCCCGCGTTGGAAGCCATGCAGCAGCGGCATGATACCCCTCTATTTTCCTCCCTCTCTCTGTCAGTGACGCTACAATGAGCCGCTCCGCATCAGGTCTATCTACTCTGTGTGTGTGTATGTGTGTCAGCAAATCAGCACCGCCGTGTGTTATTAGTCACCGACGCTGCACTCAAAGGAGCTCTGCACTCTGCTGTTCCCTGGCAGCCTTTCTAATCAACCCCAGAGTAATGGATCAGGTTTCCGCCAGTCAGCCCTGTGCTCTGTTAATCCAGTCAAGACTGAACGAGCTCCTGCAGCCAAGTCTGTCTCGCTGCTTCAAAACTGATTCTCACTGTGCAGGTCAATGCAGTAGGTGTTGATCATTGACTGCTTTACCAAGTAGCTACATTAACAGTGAATCACTTCATACTACAGATGCACATAGTATTTGAAGAAAAAAAAAAACAGCATGAGGTTTTTCTTCAGTATATATTGTAATATGAATAAAAAGCAGGAACATTCACCAAAAGACTTGAATAAATAAAAATTTAAAAAAATAAATAAATCCATGTAAAATATTTCTTAGACTGGGAAAAATAGTAAAAGTAATCACAAATCATCTGTCACCTAAGGTACCAGTGTTCTAGTCTACAGCATTCTCAAAGAGAAATAAGAACTGTACAAATGCTCTGTTGTATAAAACTGAAAAACCCATCTTTGATGTCCGTATTGAACAGGGTCACGGGGCAATGACAACTCTATTTGATATATTACTAGTTTAGAATATTATCCAGTTTCAAGGCCACATATGTCTTGGCTACCACAATGATTTAAAGGCTCAGCAAGTGATAGAACAATGACATTTTTCAATAAGCACTCTACCACAGTGACCAGTCATTGCACTGAGACCTCCAGTCATAACTCCCCAGACTCACAGAAGTCTAAGTGGTGTAAATTAGACAATAAAACTAGATTCACAGCACTGTTCTCAAAGGGGAGAGGTCACGAGTGGAAAAAAAGCTCAGTGTGTCCTGTTATAGCTGAACAATAACCCAGACAAGTAAAGGTTTACACACAGTCAAATGACCCCACCTTTAAAGAGGAATGTCAGAGCCATGACAAAGGCTTGAAAGCCTAGCCTTGTTAACTGATTCCTGAGGTCCAATATAAGGTTACAACCACAGATAAGATGAAACTAACCTGATGTGGGTGTTGTAGATGTGTGGTTGTGTATAAACACACGCACTCCCTTTAATACAGTGTTAACATCAAGCAGTTTAACACAACATGTGACAACTTGTAGGGTTTATATGCAAACTACAGGATGCATAATTAGTAGATCTCTCAATGAGGCATCAAAAACAAAGAACAAACCAGAAAGCCCTGTTTCCCCTGATGTCACACATCCAGTAAATGATAGTACAATAACAGGCTTGTGGCAGCTCTGATTACATGCTGCCATCTTGTTGAGGGGTTTATTTTACCAGCAGAGAGCTGTAGTGCTCTTTAATTGGACTTGAGACACTCCTCTGTCTGTGCTCTGAGTGACACTGGGAAATATAAGGTTTATGTTTATAGCTGCCAGATGGCTATCTGACAGTCAGGGTCGCCACATCACTGTGTCTTGTAAAATTAACTAATTTTGTATATTTATTCATTTATGCACCCCAGCTATTTATGGCAACTGAATGTCAAACCAATATGAAGCCCATCTAAACAAGAAAAAATGTTAAACAGTTGTAGTTGATTCCAAGTGTAAGTACAAGATATTTAAATTCTTATGCTTTTTGGGTGTTTGTTTGTTATCCACTGTAACCTTTCACAATGTTTATACCCATTTATGATAACAAATAATGTGTCACATCATTCACAGCATCCAAACCCCCAAATCCTAAGGACAACAGTGTCGGATAACTTGTCAAAACCAGCAGATAGCCTTAGCAACCGATTTCAGCATTTAATTGAAAATGGCATGATCATGTCAAGAAATGTGTACGCAAAAACACAACTGATTGTTTTGTTATTAATTATGAAACAAAACATATTGTTTATTTGTGCATGCACAATGTCAGCAGAGATAAAAAGTTGACCATATATTCTCAGTATGTTACTGATTGCTGTCCAATTATTAAGTAGTTGTTTACTTTTCAGTACGTACTATGCTAAAAAAGCAAGATGTCACTGAAGGGACAGTGGCAGAGGGTATTGTACACCTGGGTTGTGCAATCTGTTCCTTATTGTTAAGAGATCTTTGTAAGTCCTGGTTCACACAGTCATTACATAACACTCATCAGTTGTTGCATTATCTGTCCTAAACACAATGCTGCTATACCTGCTGGCCTTTTCTTGTCTTTTTAAAACTCTACTTGAAAAGCAGTTAGATCATGAACTTGCTGTTCATCTTTTTAACTTAAGAACAGCTGTTCTACAGGGTAGTGCAATACAAGCAACACTGACTCCATTTAAATAGAATTAAACATGACATTAAATATTTTAAACCTATAGTAAAATGAAGCAGTTAGCAAAATCACCCCCATGACAGTTTAGACATGAATCACAGTTAGATCCTGCATCGATCTACACAGTGCAGATGCATTTGAGTGTCCGGTAGTGGTCCACATTATTCGACCCAGAGGTCACAGGATTTACTGCACAAGCATAAACCATAGCTGATGCCGAGGCCACATATATCAAACATCTGACAAACAAAAGACTTGTTCTCAAGGATGACTGGTTTATACCAACCCAATCAATTAGATACTGTAACTGAACACCGAGAAGATTGGTTGCTTAAGAAATTGTCTAAAATTATATTACTTAAGCCTCTCTGTTCCCATGAGGACGTAAGAAAATTATAATGCATTATATTTAGTCCACTGCAGTGCACAGTTAGGCAAAAAAAAAAAAAAAAATCACATCAAATACAGTAAGAAAGAACCAGCTTTTTAGTTGCTTAAAGTATATCAATCTGTTCTATCAAAACCAGGAAGGCAGTGTCCTCATTGATACACTGAACAATATGAAGAAACACAGCAAAAACACAGCAATTGTGTGTTTGTATGGATAATATCTAACCTAGATATTATCTAACCTAACCCACACAAACCTCTGAGACCAGAGCTTCATACGCTTTAAAATCAACAACACATAGAATGGGTGATAAATGCTGCATGTGCTGTGATCCTAAAAGGAGGAGTTTACCTTTTGGATCCTCTTTGGGTCTTTAATGGGGCCTTCCCGTGGTGGGACTTTCCCAAATAGCTTCCATCCTGGATCTCTCTGCTCGACTGGCCGAGTATCCTTCACCCTCCTGGCAAACAAACTCCTGAGAGAGAAGATAGACAGAGGTGGAGGGGAATTAGAATGCAGGGTAAATAAATTAAGCTGTTCACATACTGACTCGCAAGGGGAACACCGGTGTATGTGTGTGCGCACGTGCTATGGTGTTGTGCACTGCTGGGATATTCTTCATCAAGGAATTTAAGAACAAAGGCAAACAGTGTGTGTTTACAACCACCAGTATGAGCGAACAGATCTAAAGACATAACATCACAGACCTGTTTTAACACTACAGCAGGTAGGATGTAACCCACCAGCTAAATTCTCTTTTCATTTAGTGTACCATTTCAGAAAACAAACTACTCCAAATACTAAAGGATGCATTTCAGTTTGAATGTCATCCATAACTTAACAAGGAGAGTCTAAATCATAGGTGTCAAAGTCATTTTAGTTCAGAGGCCACATTCACCCAGTTTGAACAGGCTAGACCTATAACATAATAGTATAATAACATAGAAATAATGAAAACTTAAACAACAAATGTAAATAACCAAAAAATTCATATACCTGAAATTTCTTAAAGGAGTGATATTTAGCTTTTTTAAATGGAATTATGCATTTGCAAACGTTTCCTTGTGGTCTAAATAAACTGTAAATGTTCTGCTTGGGTCTGAATTCTTCATTAATTCAACTCCACAGGTCCATCTTCAACCCTATTTCTGATTAATGACACCTGAAAGGGGCTTTTGAGCGCTGGCCCTTTAAATGCACATGAGCCACTTCACACCACATCTCCTCCAGGTTGTTGACTGCGCTGCTCTGTCTTGTTCAGCCACTTGTGTTCATTAACTCAACCAACAACTGAACATTTTAGGTAATTGGTTCAAAGTTTGGACATATTTTTAGTATGCTGCTGCTGATAAACAATTACATCGAACTCAGAGAAACATTTGTTAGAAGATGTGAAAATGTGATGCAACTAGTTACAGACACAACAAATTAAGCCAGAATTAAAAACAGGTTACAGAAATCCACTCTGTTTTTGACAAAATTAATATAAAGATAGCTTTGCAGCACCTGGAGGGTTCAAATTCAAACTTTATGAAATATTAGGGTCCAAATACACAAATAAATAAATCAAAAGACAAAGACCATTTAGCACCCCTTGTCTAAATTATTTCAAACTGGGAGTTATGAAACATTAATTTCAAGGTAGTAAAAGCAAAAGGCAGGAAATAGAGCAGCTGTATTCAAATTACAAAGGAAAAACTAAGCTTGAATGAAACACAATATGCAGACAGTTCAGGGAAGATTCAACTGGTGTTAAAACACCTGATTACCTTTTATACAACATTTTCTTCCTTTCAGTTGGGCTCACAGTGGCATTTAGCCGTCTGCTCCTTTCATTCATCTACCTATCAGCGCTGTGTTGTCACAGAGCTGTTACTGGGCTTTTAATTAAGAGACTGAATAGAGCCGAGCTGTAAAAAAGACATTTCCATAAAAAGCCCCCGCTGACCACAAAAGGTGGCATAAGCGGTGGGGTACAGTACAGAACATCAAACATCACGCTGTCAAGCTGAATCTCACTGAAACCATTCACCTCAGCCACCTCCGTATCTAGTCATCTGAGTTACTGATAAAAATACAGAAATAAAATTAGTGAGTATATTAATGTAGAGTTCTATCAGAAAGACACCCTTTAAATAATATAGGAAGTAGAATATAGGAACTCCTAGAACTGATTACTGCTTGAATTTAGTCAAGTGTTTGCTAGTGGAGGATACTGTTGGGTTTCTGTAAATTAGCTTCTAGTCTGGTTCGACGGGCTCCATATTTAAAGTGTCTTGACGTAACTTTTGTTAGACTTTGGCACTATATAAATAAAATTTGATTTGATTACCGCATGTGTCACTTACTGGAGTTTTTGTATGAGAACAAATAAAGCTTTGGATTAAAGTAGCTGCACTAACATGACTTGTCCAGTGCCACTTGATATTAAATGAGTTATACAAGTAGGAGTCACAGTTGAATTTGACCTTCGAACTGCTGACTGGGTAGCTCTGAATTGTTTTACACCACAGACTTTGGTGCAGAAGATTGCCGGTTTGATCCTCAGGTGGGTCCTTGGGTAAGGCCCTTGACGTTATACATCCCTATCCCTGTATCCACAAGGGGGCAGTGTCTCATTGTGCCAGTCCCAAGCCCGGATAAGTAAAGTCAGGAAGGGCATCCGACATAAAACCCAGTGCCAAATGAACATGTGAATGTGATTTCCTGTGGCGACCCCTGAAGGGAAAAGCCAAAGAAATGTACAATTCTAAACTCAACTGTCATTTGACCCCCCCCCGCAAAAACCCCTCTTTGGGGATGAATTGTGTATTCTCAGAGACTTGGAGCGCTTAAACAGGAAACAAAGCCAGAACCAGAGCTTGGCTAGTTATATTAGCTGTATTAGGATGTAAAGTTCACTGCAGAGCTGTTCTGTCACCAACATAAATCACTAGTGAATGTAAATGTTATGAATTGGGGCTGTTCTGCCGACAAACATAAAAATGAAATGCACAGATTACAGCGTTCAGAGCAAACTCTAGTGGGCTGCTAGCCTGACATCAGTCTGTCAGTCAGCTGTTCTGACTAGGCCGAGATTTTTTTTAGAACACATACCAAAGCAAGTGAAAACCCTCACTTCTAATCTTAAATACTGATGAACAGGAATGCCTGCAGACCTGAATTCAAAGCTCTATGAACCATGAAGAGGGGGGGGGGGTGAATTGTAAGAGGTGTTGGAGGAGACTGAATGAGGCAGGCATGGATCCGCAGGCCGAGGCCAGAGCCGGGGGGGGGCATGGCCAGTGCCAGAGCTGGGGGAATTGATGCTGCGCAGCGCTCGTGAACCTTTGCAAACAAGTATTGTATGTGCCAGTACTCTGGAGGTGTGGCTTCAGGAGGGGGGGGGGGGGTCTGAAATAAGGGTTTTGGACTTCTAAATTGTGTAGTTTCAAAATGTAGCTTGTTTGACCCTTTTTTTTTTTTCAAGATCACTAATCCCACGTTTAAGTTCTATCTAATGTTAGGCCATGTGATGATCTAATAGTTTTCCATTATTTCTCCTTCCAGTGATCGTGTTATTGTACGTCGTCTTACTCCCATTTCAAAATTCCACATAACTTCAGTTGAAAACAACAATAAACTTACAGCTCATGTGTCTTCTTTCTTTGACACACGTACAAACAATACACCTTGAGTTGCAACCCTAAACTGCTGCTGCTGAACAAATACAGGTGAGACGTGACTGAGGAGGTCACTGTAGACAATGTAATGTTTACAGGAATTCAACACAACATACAGGTTTTAAAACACTCAACTGCAGACTCTCAATACCACGTGCTAAGCTGCATACATTTTTCTGAACCTGATATTTAGTAACAGAAGTATCGATGTCATTGAAGAAATGGGATGTAATTTCGTCTTTTTAAAGAAGTATATCTGGATTTTTCTTTGCAGTGCCAGTTAGTTTTGACTGCTGACTACTACAGTTTATTAACTCTCTATTTTAATTATCTAAAAGACCCCTGGTATTAATCCTAATTTAAACCCATTTAACCAGTGATGCACTACCATTTATGATAATATTATCTCCTGTAGTTTGTAAATTATGTATCTTACTATATTTAATGTACTGATCATGTAGATGTTCATAAAAAAACTTAGAGTAAATGCAGAGGTTATATCAGAAACAGAAAAAAAAAAAGAAAAATTTACTTCAGCCAGCAAAGATATCAATGACAATGTAAAAACAAGTGTCCATCCACTGCCATTTATTATGAAATAATCCTCTGTATTATGCATTTTCTAGTGAAAATCAGATATTTTCCCATATTTAATTTACTACTCATATAGATGTTCATAAAAGCTTAGATTAAACTTGTGGGTTATATTAAAAAAAATTAGAAAACTGAAGAATAAGTGACTTTTCCAGCAAAATCAATCATTCACTTAACATAAAACAAGTGTGTGCATCCACTGTTATTGATCCAACTCCATGGGTTTTACTGATGAATCAATGTTGTAGAAGATGATGGTGTTTTCACATTCACTATGGAACCTGTGAACATCCCAATGGGTCATATCTGATTTAAACCTGCGAAACTGCATTTTACACAAATTATTTACATGTATGGTCAGGATTAGTGGATCAACAGGTTTTAAACAGTTTAGATGAGTAAATGTTTTTGGTTGTTTATAAAAAATAAACACCAGAAATCCTGTTTTTATGATGCAAAGATAAGTTATTCCTCATATTCCTGTAAATGAAGAAATTATTGGGCTAGGATTGTGCTAAACACCATTGTGATATCTTTTGGCCCGACCACCTTGCTTTATTTCACTCATAACTTAATAAGGGACATAAATAAAGCAAAACAAAACATCAAAACACATAAAATACAACCAGTGGAACAGTTATATACACCAATACTGCAAACAGAGTCAAGCCATATAAAGATCTTTGTGCACTCATTGATCGGAGTTGCAAAGGACATTTTCCGATATAACATGTTTACAAAAAAAGCAAGAAATGGAGCTCACTGGACATTGTTTTGCAACTGAACTGACTGAATGAAGCAGGTTATATTTAGTCCTTTTTTTTTTTTTGGATAAACCATCCACGACATGCACAGACTGTTGCACTAGTTGGTCCTGGTTAAACCTCCTGCCCAAATGACTTCTATAACCATGGGTAAAGATTAAACACAGGTGACCATGTCAGTTAATCTATGTGGCCTTCACTTTGCCACATTTTCACCTGACAATGTGATAAGTACGTGGTAACGGGTTTCAAGTTTTAAGACATTTCTGATATGTAATCTGGTTCAAATGCGCTTTAGAATTCCTCAGATGTTACATCTACAGTTTATCTGAACCTACCTCCCCTAACACTATTTATTTTTGAGCAATTGCAACTTACTCTTACTTCTCAGTTGTAGCGGCTGCCTCAAATGAACCGTGCATATTTCCTACTTAGCCACAATGCATACACATCGACATGCTGCAGGGGCATTTCCTCATTCTGTGAGTGACTCAAGAAGTTAATGAAGAAGTAACAACTCCCATAGTTAAGACCATTTACATCTAAACTGTCTTCACAATGATGTGGACTACTCAGCTATATTCACATCAGCAGGAGGAAGGCACTGGGTGGAAAATAGGCAGCCACTTGTTCTGAAACCCATTTTCTTTTTATGAGAACAAAAAATGCTGGAAGACATTTGACAAGCATTAGATTACAATTACATGTAGTGCCACAGACAGAAGCTGTTTTATGAATACAGCAATATCTACCGTAATCAAAGTAGCCACCTCCACCCACAGAAAACAAAAAAAGAAGGAAACGTCAGCTTTAACATACAAAGAAGCAACAGGATACAGGGAAAGACTGAAACCGGATAGAAATCATCACAATCACACAAAATCTGACCTAAAAAGAACCAGTGGCAAGATCAACATTTTCCTCACACACATACACACACACACCAGTAGGTGGCTACTATGCTAACGTACTACGCAAGACCCTACTGGGAACAATTTAGGGATCAGGGTCTTGCTCAAGGACACTTTGACATGTGAGCCAGGATTTGAACCTCCAACCCTTTAGTCATTGGACAACCTGCTCTACTGACTGAGCCACAGCCACCCACATGTGCCTCATGTGTCATGCAATGGCATCTCCAAACTCTGCAGTGATGAAGTGATGGAAGAATGCACTTATTTTATTCAACATCTGATTCATTTCAAATTCATCTCTTGATTGCATACTACAATGCAATAAAAGCAAATAAAATATAATAATAATAAATTAAAACAAAAAAACATAAAAACAGAATACTAGCAAAACAGGAATCCGCTTACATGAAAAGAGTTACAGAACAGCTCTCAGTAGTTTTATATAACTATCTTTACCACAGACCTGTATAACGAAACAACTTCAACAGCTACAGGATCTCTTTCCATTACCCACGTTAACTTTAACCAAACATACAATCACATAAGGGGTATCACAAAGGTACTTATCAACTCTGTCAGGGTTTTCTGACTCAAGTTATGGCGATGTTCATATAAAAACACACACAAGAACAGATAAAAAAGAACAAATCAGAGGAATTTAAGATTATAACACAAACCAAAAGTAACAGTTACTACAGGGGGGAAAGCTGACGACAAACTATTCACTGTGTGAATGTGTGAGATCATGTTCTGATCAAGATCACATCCTGAAGGCACAGGTACCTCCAGCTGTAATCACAACACTACATTCAGCTAAATGAATGCATTTGTCTCTGTATTCTTATCGCTGTTAAGGCCTGATTCTTTTACCTCAACCCTGGTGTTGGTGTCCAGTCTGAGGCAAAGTAAAGACTACAAACAGAACACAAAGGGCAAGTCCAGAAGCCTCTCAGACAAAACTCATAAAGTCAAGTGCTAATCCATGCTGTTTTAGGTTTTGTATATTGCTTTTCAACAGAAAACCAAAGGCTTTAGTCATTCTTCACAGATGATAAGACAAGGGTATTGAAAACTGATTCTGAAAACAGGGTTAAACCAGACATTATGTAACTTTTATTATGCTCTTAGGTAGACAGTTTGACTTCGTCTTACAGGACAGGCTCTTCTAATTTACTCTGGTATGAAAATCTCTGCACACACAAGAAAAAGACACATTTCTATCTTATGCAGACAAAAACCCTTTCAATGATGCTGAATGGTAATGCATGATCTTTCTGTGCATTATGTGTCTGAGAATGCTTCTTTTATTCAATAACAATGACAAACTGGTTCAAACAGAGTACAGTTACAGGCTTTTAGTTCCTGCTAAACAACACAAACACACACTGTTGTGTAAATAATAAAAATGTAAAGCAACAACCAACTCTAGAGTACATAGTATTTTCTCATCCCATACGTTGTTTACAAGTTTACACATTGCCCACCCTTAAGTTCAAACAGGGTTTACAGTGTTGAACTTTAATAACCCTGTGAGCTGCTGTAAAACAATGCTTCACATATCAAAGTGCAGACCCAGCTCACTGGCATCTTCTTCTTAAAAGCTTCCGATGGAACATTAACCTCTCTTCACTCTATGGACACAACTTTACAGTGTTCTATGAACTTCAACACAAAGTGACATTTGCAGTTCCTCTATGCCACAAAACAAATTTTTCCCAAAGTAGGAGCATGATTTGCATTGGAGGGTGAATGAGCCTCAATGTGACAGCTGAATGGTGGCGGCTATGGTTGAATGCTCAACTGGAACAGCTAGAGAGTCCAAAAGGATGGGCGTAAGCATTTGGGTTTGCACTGCACTGGTTTGCAGTGGGTGAGGTACAGCAGGAATTGAAGGATTTTGAAACAAATCTTGTGCAAATAAGGTGATAAGGTGTCGGAGCTATGCATATGGCTGAGTAAACAATGGGGACGTTGGGCATGGAATTTCAAAACAAGCCAAGACTAGAACAGAGACACAGTACGTGAAGTTATAGGCATCAGAAAAGACAAGTGAGAGCAGGACAGACGGCTCCAGGCTGTAGTGTGAAATGATTCCAAGAAACTCTGTTCATTTCCTTTAACATAAAATGGACTAAAGTGAACAAAACCATATTCATGTGCTGATCAAATCTCTTTCCTTTTTTAAAACCACAGCAAACAAGAAAGTCTTATACAACACAGACCACTGCGACTAAATAGTCAACAATATTCTGAGCTCAACTTATGTCATCTGCAGATTTGTGCCGTCCTACCTGTCGATGTACAGAACAAGTGAAGGGATTGCCATCCTCCTGTCACCAGAAAGACTCACTCAAAATCCCCCTTTCCAGAGCAAGACTAGCAGACACCTGGAGAATGAGCTTTCAGAGAAGAGTGAATGACAGCAAAAAGACTCCAGCTGTAGTCGGAGCTCTGCTTCAGTCAACACTCAGGCCTGTCGTTCCCATAATCTGATTTCTGACACGTTGGGAAAGTCACACACACAGCCTCTGGTTCAGGCTGAGTGAAGACTGAAGGAACAGGCTTCTCCTCAACGTCTCCGCCTCCTCTACCAGGGGGCTGACTTCACAAATGGGAGGAGAAGAGAAGAGAGGAGAGGACGGGACGACGGGAGTCTGAAGGGCACAGAGGAATGAGTAACTTCTCCGTGTGAGGAGGGTGGAGTTGCTGGAGACCCTTTAAACTCCAGGCAAAGTCCAGACAACAGGGTCCCGACAGGTTACCCCTCTATGTCTCCATTTGGTGATGAACTGACTGGTAGATTATTTCCAAACAGTCAGTTAACCTTTCATCCTTTCTGGTGATGAGTTTTGTATTTTTCCCTGTTATTTATTTTCACCATCATTCTATTGTTGCATACTTTAACTTCATGATACACTGTGCAAACCAATCAACATATTCTCAAAAACAAACAGAAACGTCACTGTGCAGTTGGAAAAATTATATATGGAAAAATTCTT
>JAPSES010008123.1:0-12639 GCA_029822895.1 Maxillicosta whitleyi
GAATTCCCTCCCGTGTCATGTCTGCTGTCTTTACTTCCTGTTTTCCCTTCCGTGTCACTACCCGACCTCATTGATTGGGGACTCAGTGTGAAAGGACTCATCTGTTTCCATGCATTTGAAACTTTTGACGCGATGATGCGAGCGCTTGGCTTTTTGGTGTAAATGAGGCTTTAGAAACTGAATGAAGGGTAATTTAAAAAAACGGACATTTCCTCATTTTCTAAAAAAAAAAAACCAGGACACCCCGGACAGGATGTGAAATACGGACATGTCCGGTGAAAACCGGACGGTTGGTCACCCTAGCTAATGGTATATTTTGTTGAAAATTCACTGTTTCTTCAGTTTTCTGTTTTGATAGAAGAAGTTTTAAATTCACTTCCTGCTATTATGAACGTTTACATGATCTGTAACTTAAATATAAACATAAACAAAATACATGATTTTCACTGAAAAATGATGCTAACATTTTGACCTGATTTGCTAATTTTCTCCCAATGCGCTTATTTTCAGTACAGTGTAGCAGCATTTTGACTGTAATTGTTTGCCCAGGTCTAATGGGAAAATGTTGTGTCACACGGACGCAGGCTGGACTCCAAAGGCAGTGTCAGAATTATGTGGGTGGAGCTCCTAACTGAAAGGTATAAACTTTATACCTACATGCAAAAATTCCCCTTCTGCTACCATTAAAATGGCCAATTTTTTTTCTCAAATTTTAAAAAGCTTCGCACCGGGTGTGACGAGCCACTTCCCCTCAGAGATAATTGGTTTGGGACTCCCTTAATATGGCGGGGGTCCACATGAATGTGCAAACGTAGGGTTATGGGATAGGGGCTGGTTTGGGATTGGGCCAATATTGTCAACATTTTATGTACACTTGTGTGTGTGTGTGTGTGTGGAGGGGGGGGGTTCTGTTTTGTACGGTCTTGAAAATGTTGAAAAAAATGGATGACCCCTAACAGGAACAGCAGAACCAATAGCTTTATAGTTTTATGTGGTTGTCTGTAATGATATTGGCTGGAAATAAGACTTACTGCCCAGCGCTCTGTTGTTTTCCATTTTACTTTGTGTGTCCTTGGTTTGTTTTCCTCCCATGTTTGCGCTCTTTTCTACATGCAGTAGTTCATAGTAGCCAACAATGGGCCCAGTAGACTTTGTTTTGGTTTGCATGTTTAACTGGCTGGGCAGTCGGCCAGCTAAGTCCTCCATCCCTCAGCCTCCTCCTCAGACCTCCAGCTTTTGGCCTGTACCAGAGCCCCAGATGCTTCGTTAGGGGATTGTGAACATCTGGCCTTGTGGTACTGCACTCCCTGTGTCCATGTTGGCGGGTTGCCTCCCTGGGTCCAAATCCAGATGTAAATATAACTGTCTGTACTGTGAACAATTTCATCCTGCAGCAGTGTTAGAGGAGGGCGTCTCCTCAGATCCTCAGATGTAACCCAGTGTATGCACACACACAGACAAACACAGGGTGGCAACACTGGTCCACAGTGGACACACAGGACTATGAGGAAAAGTACACTGTAGAGTAATATGTTTTGACAGGGTATATATTAAATTATATTATTATATTATTATCTTTAATGATTTTATTTGTCTTAAATTATCTTATTCATCATTGAACTGAAAAAATAAGTGTTGAATCATAACAGTCTCAAGTCAAGGCTGCATGCATAATTATCAGATTAGCTTCTGCAAAAAGCTGAGCAATATTAACCCATAAAGACCTAGTGCTACTTTTATGGCAGTCCCAATATATTTAGCTTTTCTTAAGTGATTTATCGCCATTTATTATGATGTTTAATATGACGTTTATTATGTACGTAGGTTGTCTGCATTTTGTGATTTTTCAGTGAACATCAGGTATTTTTCTATATTTAATTCACTTAACCTGCGGATGTTCATGAAAGCTCAAATTAAAGTTGAGGATTATTATATCAACAGCAGAGAAAACTGAAGGAAAAGTATGCAAAAGCAAAATATGTCAATAACTAAATATAAACCCAATGACATGACAATCACACAATGACAGTCCATTCACTGTCATTGACCCAACTCCATTGGTTTTACTGGTGAATCAATGTTGTAGAAGATGACAGTGTTTCCATGGAGCCTCTGAATGTCCAAATGGGTCATATCTGACATATCTGATGACCATGAAAAGATGACAAATTAACTCTGTTTGTCTCTACATGTCAGACCTGTGAGGAACTGGTGACATGTCCAGGGTGTACCCCGCTTTCACGCTTAAGTAAGTGGGACAGGCTCCAGTGACCGTAATGAGGATAGAACGGGTTCAGAAGATGAATGAATAATAATAATATGCAGTATGTGCACATTTTGGATGGAGGTTTTGGAAGAAGAGTCTGAAAAAGCATGAACAAAACCAATGGTTTATGTTGGGTTGGGGGTTATACGTATTCAACCAGCCTTAGGTTTTTCTCCAACATTCTATCACCTCCTCACTCAGCAGATGATGTAGGTTGTTATTGTATGACATATTATGTCTAGGCCTACATCTACATAGAGCTGTCGTCTCACAGCATGAAGGTCCTGGTTTGCATCCCAGTGCCTGTTGGTGTGGGCCCTCCACTTTCACCACCCAAAGACATGCACCTTCACAGGTCCAATGGTTGATCCAAATCACCCATAGGTGTGAATATGAGCATGAATGGTTGTTGGTCTGTATACATCCTACCTGTGATGAACTGCTGACCCATCCAGGGTGCACTCCGCCTTCACCTGGTGACAGCTGGAATAGACTCTGGCACCCTCCAGCTCCAACAACCCTTATAAAAACAACACAGTCCAAAAATGAATGGATGACTGATGAAGCTGTTACGCCTGTAAAGCCTTAACCGTTAAGTCATTGACTGAAAATTCCAGTTCTTTGAAATTGGAGCCTTTACTGGTCATTCTGAACAACCAAAAACATTTTTTTTTCCAAATATCAATTTCCATGTATGAGTTTCAATTTTGCACCATATTCACTACATTGAGTCTCACTGCTCAAATATTATTATTTTTGAACAAACAAAAACATAATATAACACAATCATGTCTAAATAATTGGTAATTCCTTTTCAAATTTGACAAAGTTCCGCCTCCTTCCTCATTAATGACAATCTTGTAGTTTCACTGGAAAGGCCTCTGGTAAATGAATTCCTCCCCTAGAGGATTATCTGTGTATTGCATGCATCTAATTGTATACATCAGGTTTTTCAAGAAAAAAAATATTCATCTATCACGTAGAGGGTTTCAAAAGTCATGTATCAAATATGATATGTTTGGTGTTAAAGGGTTGATTTTCGTGTAGTAAATGGGAACATGCACTGTTTGGTTTTTTTGGGGGTTTTTTTTCCCTAAAAATCCTGCTATAATTTGCCAGTTTGCATGGAAATGCACCAACTGATGGCAGGTAACTGACAGTGTTGGAGATATTCGACATTTAAATGTGATTAGTTAGCTTATGTGATGCACTTTATTAAAATCTGTGTATTGCGGGATGCTGCCTTTGTCTGAATTATTTTCTTTGGAATAAATAAATTTACTCCCCTATGCAATGTGAAGCTTGTCCAGGGGTGTCAGAACGACGGAACTAATTTTCTTCCATAGACACAAGAAAGCAAATGCCAGATGTGAAATATCCTACAAGGCTCTTGTATCATCAGTCTTGCAGTGAAACATTTGTGTCTGACCTTTTCTGTTTATTGACTGAAGACTTTTTGTCTCATCTTGATGCAAAAATCAGGCTGTATACCACAGGAGGCCCTGACCTGACATTTTGTTGTGAGTCTCGATCCCAGTGGAAAAATGGGTGCTGGGAGACACATGGCATCATCTGTCAGCACATGTGAACTGATGGAGACAGGGCATCAAGGCACGCAGTCTGAGATACTGTTACACTTACCAATAGAGCATCTTAACCCCACTAAAGTAATAAAAATGTGCAGCTTTTAATGTAATAATCTCACAAATGTAATAATTATTATGTTTGTGGGATTATTATATTAAAAGCTGTACATTATTACGATTGTGGGACGGCATAAATCTTAAGGTACCAAATTTTGATAACTTCCCACAAATGTAATAATTTCGTACATCACATACATTTAAATAATGCATGCATGGATATTCATTCTTTCTTTTTCTTCCCATTTATTCTTGTCTGGATATTTTCCTTTGTAGAATAATCAAATGTTGCAGTTACACCACATGATATTAATTCCAGATTAATAAGAATAAGAAATGAGCAGAAATGATGTAAAGGTTTTATTATAAAAGCTTCAGTATGAACTGGATATTAATTATTCCCATTAAGTATAATAGAAGCCTATGTTTGAGCCGTGTAAAAAAAAATGTCTGTATATGATTATGATAACAATGGAGAGGGAAGGAGAACACTGTGGGAAAATAAGGTATTATATTTGTAGGACGATTTTGTTAAAAGCTGGAAAATTTTTTTATCACATTTGTACCAGTGGCGGCTGCTGGTCTTTCAAAGAGGGGAATCTTGCATCATAATATTTGTCCATTTATTTATATGTAAATTCTGTCCTCTGTTCCTTTTCAAGAAAATAGTCTATGGTGTATAGGAACGCATGTCAATCAAAACAGGATTCAGCCTTTCAACTGGTCCTCCAATCATCATGTGGAAGCTCAGCATCCTAGACAGCTAAAGCCCGCCCACAGCTCCATTCAACCCCAGAGACGATGACGCTCAGCTTCTATTGGCTGATGCTCTGGTTCATATCACAGTCGAGACACTAGAGGGCACAAATATCTGATTTGCTGAGCACCACCTGACATTAAACCACGCAAAGAAGAAGAAGTTCTATGGGCAAATTTATTCACAATGAAAACGTAGCTATGGGATTATAAGAGAAGTTAACATCAACTCAGTTGATTTGTGAGAAGTAGCTGATTCTGAATGAACTCGTCTTCGAGATGAACGTCTTCTAACACTTTTGTAGTCAATTAAATGTTAATACAACTGTACATATTTGACCATTTAATTTTTGACATTTTAGGGGAAGCTGAGCTTCTCTTCCAATCTTAGACAAATCACTTCTGATTTGTAGTTGTTATGTTTGTGTGGTGAACAGTGCTGTTCCATAGTATTTATTTACTTCTTGATTGGGAGTTTTATTTAGAATATGACTTCTAAGGCAAGACTTAGAGACAAGAGAGGAAAGAATTAGAACAGTATGTGAACTGTTGGTAAGATTTGATGTACTTTGTCTTGTCACCAATCATCACCGTCCCAGTGATATCAGTGTCCTCATTCTGTTAGGGATAAGGTCTGCTTATATGAAGAATGATCCCGGGTGTCTTTGTTTTCTAGTCCAAGTTCTATTCTATAGGGCAGGACTGGAGAAAGGTAAAGAAAAGATGGATTTGTGTTCTGTTTGCTGGAGGACACCAGTGTTCCATTTGAGATGTGGTCACCACTGCAAACCAACAGCACGAGGCTCAGTAACTGATAGTGTTGATGTTTAGGGTTACCTGCAAAGATTTGAACTATATTTAGATTTACATAGTAGTTTAAGATGTTAAATTACATTATACTGAAACAACAGGCAAAGAAACAACATTGTAAACAAAGTCCTAACCTTTTCAGTGACTGTATGTGAGGCACGTGTTCTGAAATTACACAAAAGACACTTTGTAAAAAGCCATGGTCTTATTGGATAAATAAATAAGCTCACAGAATTGCACTGGATTTATTTTCTTTCTTTTTTCTTTTTTTTCTTTTTTTTACCGGAGTGACTGTGTTGAGACTGTATTGTGATTTAGGTGTGAATCATATCCTATTGCATTGGGAGGTGCCACTCATGTGTCTTTAATATATCGTATCGAAGATGCTGTATCATATCAGCCTAACAACTAAGATTTCCAACCCTAGTACTTACAGATTGTTGTAGTCTGTCAGTATTTATATCTGTGGGTCTGCATCTGCCACTAAAAAGCTACAGCACATTTTTACTTAGAATATTTCAGTCCTGTTAGAAAGAATCTGAATTTGGAATATAGGAACTTGGATATAAAAAAAATATATAAGCACTTGTGAAATTACACACATGGGGCTTGATTTATTAAGATCACAAATCAGTGCTAAAAAATGTGCGTGCTATTGATTTGTGTCCCACAGGAGATCAACTATGATTTCCCGATGAAATGACAACAGGCACAAAGTGCTTGTAGACCTCTGTATTTAAATGAGGATTTTGCATGTCCTACTGGTTGTCGTCATGGGGACAGTACGCTGTAAAAACTGCTCTGAGATACGCCAGCACTAATGGCAACTGGAATGATCCAGATGCAAGGAAACCTAAGATTGAGAGGAGTTTTGTCATAGAAGGTATTGGATAACTGGCCCCAGATCAACCTCTAGTTCATCTAGAACACGGGGGTCAAACTCATTTTAGTTCAGGGGCCACATTCAGCCCAATTTTGTAAAATAACAGCATAATACCTTATAAATGACAACTTTTCCTTTTTTTTCTTTTAGGGGAATACCTTTACAAACTTATCCTTTCTCAAAAAAAGATGTGAAAAACCTGAAAAAACTTACATTTTATCAGAAAAATAAGTGAAATGTTAACAAAATGATACTTCAACTTATCATTTATACATGTGAATTACACACAATGTTACACAGACATTTAGTAACAGGCAGAATATTGTTCAAATGTAGTAACTTTTACTATAAGTACATCTCAGCTTGTTGGTAACAAAACTCACAGAACCCAGTGGATCTAAAAAGACACAAAGCATTTAGTAAAAGGCAGGATAATGTTAAAATTGCACGTGATTTTCTTTAGTCATTTCAAGTTATTCACATTTTACTATTAAAGGATAGTTTTAAATATAAATATTTTCATAGCGCAATGTTATTTTTTTTCCACATTAGACCAAAAAAGAAAATTAGTGCTAATCATTATTTATATCATGTTTTTATTTTACTTGAGCTCACATTGGTCTGTATCTGACTCCTGAACTAAAATGAGTTCATTCACAAATTCATCCCCTGGGCCGCATGTTTGACACCCCTGATCAAGGGTGTAGGTTTGGTTTGGAAAGTGGTGGGGACATAAATTTGCCATATTGTCAGGGGCATTTTTTTTTTTTTTTTTTTTTTTTTACAAAAGTCACTTTGGCAAACATCCCAAGACTAGATATAGGTGGAGCCAAAGACAGAAAGCACCAATCATCATCAGAATAGCTTTTTCAGGTGTAGAAAATACTGGGAAAATAGTAACACCCTATGGAAAATACTCAGATAAAAAGGTCTAGCGCGATTTGTAAAAAAAAGTGGTGAGGACAATTTAAGGTCATCTCGAAAGTGGTAGGGACATGTCCCTACCGTCCATACTGTAAACTACGCCCATGGCCCTGATCTAGAAGTTCTAAAACGATTGTTATGGTCCCTGGGGTCCTCTAGGGGGTGCTGTGCTAGATCAACCCTTATTTTCCAGGCACCCAATGGGAGAATCAGGAACAGCTGTGGTGCCCAGGAGTTCCTGTCCTTAAATAGTCTGCAGTTCTGCTTCCGGTTCTGGACCCCTCTGCACCGCTCTGCTTCCTGCTCTTTGGTTCTTCAGCTCCTTGGTTTAGTTTTGTTGCTTTAATGTTTTGTTCTGTTCCGCACTTTCCAACACTCACATCAGCACATGTTCACTCGTGCACATCTGCACTACTGGTTTTACTGATGACTGTACTTTAGTTTGTCTTTTTTCTAATTTGGCCTCATTTGGATTAATTCAACTTAATTTGATTTAATAAAGCATCGTTGTGTTAAGTGTGTTCCCCTTTTTGTTGTGGTCTTCCATCCAGGTCATAACAATGACATTGTTAGTAGGCCATACATCTCAATTCTGATCAGAACACATTCAGAACACATTGTTTCTGTGCGTTGCCTTTGGTTGGGCCTCTGCCGCCTCCTCCCCACAACAACTGTTTTTGTTTGAAGCTGTACCAGTTAGTATCTGCCTTTCAGACGTAAATATAGATGCAAAACCAGCCGCCGTATTCACTTTCAGGTTTGGTATATCACATTCTGTGCGCTAAATAAATATTTATTAATAAGCAAAAATATGCCCATACTATATATTCATCAAGGCAAACATGTTAAATGTGTTGCATGACCTGTTTTGCCCTTTTTAGAGATGCAGCTCTTGGTGCATCCTGTTAGAAAATAAGCTTCAATGTGTTTTTGTGTGTGCAGTCAAGTTTGTGCACCTGCAAACCTTTAGTAAATCAGGCCCATGGTGCGAGAACCTGAGTTTCTTGATGCTCTGTTTGATGATCCTTATCTGGCTATATGTTAAATCAACTAAAGGAGGGGCTGTACTGACGACCAAAGCTCAAACTCCTCACATCTTCCCTTTAATACTGGATTGTGTGTGTCTGTCTGTCTGTCTGTCTGTCTGTCTGTGTGTGTGTGTGTGTGTAGATCTTTGAGCAAATAGAAACTTTTTGCCCATAAACTCAACTGACTGACTATTTAGCTGATATGTGATTTTACTTCTATTGTCTTATATTGTATATTACGTATTATACATACATTTTTCTTTTTCATAAAATAGAACCAAACCACTTCAGTTAACCAAACTATATCAGCTTCCCCCTAAGGAAATCTTTCTTTTAATAACATCTTGAAGACCAATAATCTTCCTCAGCACTGGATGTGACACAAAACTGAAGTAAACTAAAAGAAATTGTGGAAAGAGGAATAATAACAAAAATGATTCAGCAGCTCCACTAAACCACACATAGGGAAGGTGTGACAAAACCTTTAAACAGACAAGTGATGACTTAATTTTCTTCACAATAACTTCACTCTGTCTTCATATATAGGAAGTTACCTCGGCTCCATTTCGATGGAGGAGGAATTAAGCTGTGAAGCAGAATGACTATGGGCTCTGAAGTCTGACAGAGGAGGTTACCATCGACCCAACTGACCCAGGAGAGGACTTCCCAGTTCAAGTTTACAGGAAAAGCACCTGTGCAATGATCTAACTCCACTGTTTCTCATCATGGCAAGGCAGATGTATTTGTATAGTCCATGTCATACACAGAGAAATTCACAGTGCTTCACAAAAATGGAAAAGAGACAAGTTAAAAACACACAATTAGAAATAAAACAATCAATAAAACATAAATAATAATCCATGAAAATAGAGTAAAAGAGTGGAGGTCAGACAGAACCCTTTCAGTTGTTCTGTGCACAGTTGATCAGAACCGTTTTCAGCCTAAACATGATCAGAGTTCAGGTCTGTGTCACATGATCAGGACGACTGTTCCACACTTTAACTCATGGACCTGAAACACAGCTTCAGCCTGTTTAGTCCTGACCCTGGACACCAGCAGAAGACCGGACCCTGAGGTTCTGAAGGTCCCAGATGGTTCATGTGGGACCACCATGTCCCAGATGTCCATTGGTGTTAGACCGTGGACAGAGTTCTACAGCAGCAGAACTGTTCTAAAGTCTGTTCTATGAGCCACAGGAAGCCAGTGCACAGACCTGAGCACAGACTAAATATGGTCATACGTCCTGGTTCTAGTCAGGACCCGAGCAGCAGCGTTCTGGATGTTCTACAGTTGGTTTAGTTAAGTCTGTTACAGTAGTCTAACCTGTTAGAGATAAAGCATGGATAAGTAGTGACCGGAATGTCATGGTTTTGCATTTTGGCCACGCCCCCCTCAGGACCCAGACTCACCACATGGTCAGACATCTGAATATGTTTAGTTGAATAAGTGTTACATCAAACAACATGATATTATCGTGATGATATAGATATTATATTACAGACTTCTGCAAGTTAAAGGTGACTAAATGTTGTTCTTAAAAGTTGAAACCAGCACAGATTTTACAAAAATAGTACAAACTATAAAAACCTTGCAGTACTCACTCAGTGAATGGAAAAAGCAGAAAATTGTTACAGTAAATTTCTAAGTTAAACCAGTATATTATTTATTTACTTGTGTGCTTATCAACAGTCGTACAGAGAGTTAAACTGAGGTTTTCGGAGTCCTGAAGGAAGTCTTGGCAGCTTTGGTAACAGTTTTAGAATACAAACCACATTACATTACATGAAGGAATTGTAGGCTGAGAACGCCTCAGGTGGGTAGAGGGAACCTGTAGACGGGCAACAGGGACCTCGCATTGACAGTTTGCAGAGAAGCAGGACAGGTCAGTCGACAAAAGTACAGCAGCAGGACAAAACACCAAGTCTACAGGACATCAATAACCCTGTTCCAGCGGACAAACAGCCAGGCACAGGAGAGAAACCTGAACCCAGTCCAGTCCAGTATGACCTGCAGCGGAAAAGAAGATCCACTTGATAAATTGTCGCTTATCGGGTGGCCAAAATCCTGTGGAAAAGTATTGCAAGAGGTCACTACTGACCTCTACATTAACTTAGACTCGCTTAGAGGCGAGAAGTTGGAAAGAATGAATGTAAACCGTCCCTTAAGTAAAAGTGGAAGTAACAAACTGAATATATTCAAGTACACATTTTAATAAAGTCAAAGTGCTAAATGTTCTGTAAGTATGAAAAAGAACTTTGGGCAGTAAAACAGACCCCATTTGCTGATGTTTTTGTATTTGTATTTGTGGCATATATGTAAGAAACAAAAATATTATTGGAAAGGGGAAATGTAATGAATTAAAACCATAATTTATTCAAGTAAAGTCATTAAATTGATGAGTTTTACAATTGAGGTGGTGGATTCTGATGGTGTTGTCAGATTTGGGTCACAACACAAATGTAACACGGAATCTATATGGTATTTAATAAATTAAATATATAAAATATGGCATAAATAGGAGCTGTTAACAAATGTAACAAATGAAGCATGTATTAACAGAGACTGCCTGGATAATAACAGGAAATAAAGTGATTCAATTTCTGGTGTTTTAGAAATGCGACTCAACTGGTGGGTTGAAGGCAGAAAATAATGTTATGAAACCAATCCTGGCTCTTTGTGGAGCTGAGCACTACCCATTTACACTCCCCAACAGTAAATGTTCTGCACTTCTATAGTTCTTTTGTAACCCTCGGTACTCAAAGCGCTTTACAAAGTCTCACATTCACCCAGTCACTCACACATTCACACACCAGTAGGAGGATACTATGCTAATGTACCGTGCAAGGCACTGCCAGACCCTACTGGGAGCAATTTTTATGACGCTTTTCCACTACATGGTACCTACTCAGTATGCTTTTGAACTTATGGGACCAGCTCGACTCGTTACTCCGACACGGCGCGTTACGTCCGTATCGTCTGTTCAGAGTTGCCGAAAACTCGCTCGTTGCGTATTTTCTTGTCTGGATTTTTACGTCCACCACCAAAGACTGAATCTACGTGACCGTCTATGGTGTAGTTTTGTTCTGTCATCATGTGGATTCATGTTTCGCTATTCACTGTCTTACTTCCGCGTCGGATTTTTGTAAATAGTGGGTCACAGAGAAAATGGTCTGACCAATCAGTGTCTGTAGTATCGTGACGTCATGTTTTTGGTATCCGCTCCAGGATTTTGGTACTAAAAAAGTAGTATTGGGTCCCAGGTTCCAGGTTCCTTTTTCGTAATGGAAAAGCGAAAGAGCCGTGTAGAGTCGAGTAAAGTCGAGCCGGTACCATGGAGTGGAAAAGCGCCAGAGTTCAGTGTCTTGCTCAAGGACACTTCGACATGTGTCCAGGATTTGAACCGTCAACCCTTGGTCATTGGACGACCTGCCCTGCTTTACCAACCGAGCCACAGCTGCCCAGTAGGTGGCAGTAATGTGTGGTAATGATCATTAACACCAAACATTACCTCTTAGTTGTTGTTTCTGTTAATAAATCAGTTTTTTTTTCCCTTCATCACTGTGCATTTGTACAGTTGGAGCAGCTGAACTGAAACAGGTCAATGGAGTCAGATTCAGAGGCACTGAGGTGGGGCGTGGTAACGGATGACAGACAGGAGGCTCAGCCAATCGTTTTATTATTAGGTCTAAATTAAATGATTGGTCAGGCTTTTATGAGAAATATATGAAAATAACACATTTTTAGTAGATTTCTTTTACATTTTCATTTGCCACAAATGTATTCAGAGTATTTGTAAAAGTGTAAAAATGCCAGATCATACTGTATAGTTTTTTTGTATTTAATTTGACTGGTAAAAGTTTGGGTTTTGTCAAAGTTCATTGGGCTCAGTTGAAAATAACAGTAAAACATCATCTGAAGGTGAGATGGAGGCAGATGTCTGTAGATGAAACACTTCAGTTCAAATTACACTCTTCATAAAAAAATAAAAAGGAAAAGGGTTTAAAGACAAACATTCTTGGCAGCTTCAGACTTAAAAGAAAAAGGAAAAGAAAAACCATTAACACAAGACTTCTGGAACTGTTGGAGTGTCTGAATTAAGGGATCGACTTTGGTTCTTTTCTGTATTTTAGTGCAATAAATACATGTACATTCAGACAGTGTTTGGGAAGTTCAAAGATCAGTTCACAAATGTCTAAATGAACTGGTTCCTTCATATTTTATTGTTTATAGTTAATAGTTCCTTCATATTTCATTATTGTTTATAGTTAATAGTTCCTTCATATTTCATTATTGTTTATAGTTAATAGTTCCTTCATATTTCATTATTGT
>JAPSES010008171.1:0-14324 GCA_029822895.1 Maxillicosta whitleyi
TTATCTACCTCTTGTAGCACTTTGAGATTTTAACAATAGAAAGTGCATTATAAATAAAATTTATTATTATTATTATAGCTTACCACCACCAAAGTGTGAATGTGAGAGCAAATTAATAATGTAAAGCTCTTTGGGTGACTTGAAAAGCGCTATAAAAATCAAACCGATTATTATTATAAGAACATAATATAATCTGTCACTCTCAGTTCTATCAAAAAAGAGGATCATCTCGTGAAAATGGATAATGTAAGTGTGATTATTGTAAATTGCCTGAATACAAAATGCAAATATTTTTTCACATATTTTTGTTTCTAAAAGCCTACTACAGTGTTAGGAGTACAACAGGCAACTTACAACGTATTAAGGTTTATGGGACTAAAAAGACAAAGTGGTGACTGTATCGTCAGTGTGATCTAAGTCTATCTAAAACCTTCTCCAGTTTTAGTTTTAGTAAGCTATGGTTTTTACAGCTCAGTGGCGTTGTCCAGATTTGGTGGACCACACCAATGATAGTACAATTATGCCTTTTCTTTTGAAGCCCTTCTACTTCTGAAACTGCTGAGTGGATATCCCAGCAGGACAATGACCCTAAGCATACTGCCATTGTAGTTGCATTAGGATCAGGTGAAGTGGTTATGGAGAGGTTTTGCAATTCAATGGGTTGTAACTCTTAAACTAAAAAAAACTACAACATTTTACTATACATATTTCTGGAGGTATTAGTAAGTAGTTTAACCTAGTAAAGGTGGTGATCTGCCCAACTTCATTGTTCGATGTGAAAATTTGGAGAAAAAAAATGCTTAGTTATAAGGCTACAGAAATGATACAGCAGTTTTTTTAATGGTTTGTGCAAAGGTACATAGCATGCTGTTCTTGTTCAAATATTGCCACAAATTGGCATAGATATGTAACATATATTTATCTATCATACCACCAATGTTTGAGCAAAACATTTGTGCATTTGTGAACTTATGTGGAAGAGTATCAGTTATGCAAGTCCACTATGGTTATGGAGCTACACACTACTGACATGAAGACTTCTATTGTAAAAAGAAAAATCCTCTATATCATCACAAATCTTCTATAACTTATTTATAGTACATTGAATGCAAACTTTATAACAATAAATATATTAAAGGTGAAGGGCCAGACAAAGCGTGGCCTGAAGGCCCCCTATGTTAAATTCTCATTAAACAATATAATATATAAACATAATGCAGCCTTTCTGCTGGTATGATTATCCTTGCCACCACACTATACAAAAAAAAAATAATAATAATAATAAAAAAATCATCACCATTACATTAGACTTAATAAAATTTACAATGTAAGTAAGTACAAGAAAGTTTGTAATTAGTACACAACTTAACTTACAAAAAAAAAAAAAAAAAAAAATGCTAATCTTAGAAATAATATAGGGTATATGAAATGCTTTTTGTGTTGTGGCTCCATTACTGGTTATAGAACTATAGAAATTTACATCAAATATACACACAAGTTCTGTAAAAAGTGACTAAGGTGCCTAAAGGAATGTTCAAGTATCTTCCATTTTCCCCACATTCCCAAAGGTTTTAATGATATCTGCTTAATTGCTTTTTACAGTCATTAAACCAGAAAGGAGGATTAACTAATTCATCTGATGAACATATAGAATTCAAAGAAATTCCACATCCACCAAGAACATGTCACAAACATCACTACCAAATGGTCATCCTCAGTGCAGTCCAACATTTCTCGATTGTATGACTTATGGGATATAACTACTATTGCCATAAAGTTGAGATAAAATATATGTACATCTTCTCATGATATGGCTGTGACAATGTGATTTATTCTTGATAGAGGAAAAGTAACTTGGACTCAGTATGTAATTATTGCCCATGGTCAAAGGTCATTACTGATGTATACACTCGCAAAAAAAAAAAATAATAATTAGACCACCTTTAATTTTTTTCAGTTTCTTGTACATTTTAATGCCTGGGACAACCAAAGGTATATTTTTTTTGGACACATGTAAATATCAACAAAAATAGCTCATAAGAGTTTAATTTCAGAGCTGATATCTAGCCATGTCCATTTTTTTTTTTTTTTTGCTAATAACCAGAATAACACATTTTTTTTAAATCAATATTTATGTCATTCCATGTTTTCTTTTCTGTCTGTTTTAGTCACATGACACACACACACACACACACGAGTTAGTAATTGATTGCATAACCATTATTTTTGATGACTTTTGACGGTCTAATAATTTTTTCTGTATAAACTGGGATGAAGTTAGTAAGTTATTTGCATACATTTGCATAGTGCTTAATGTGATTTTCATGCAGGTAAGGCATGAAGAGCACTTGAAAAAGTAGAATTTAAAATCCTCTTTCCTATATCTCACACACACATGTGCTTATTTTAATAAGTCCCACGGAAAAAAAAAATGTTCTGTTTACACCTGACCCTTTGCGTGGAGATTAGTTAAACTTTACAAAGCTTGTGGTTGCTTTGTAGGTTGCCAGTGGTTTTGGATACCACTGATTTCCAGAAACTGCAAAGAAATGATGTAGATACTGTGCAAAACAACAGACTAAATGGTTTATTAGCCGATCTGTTGGACAATGGTGAGCCTTTTTGTTCCTCTAATAGCTTTGTAAATGAATTTGTAAGAAAATATGCCTTCCTGTAAATCTAATAAATTTAAGTGGATAGCAGTGCTAATAATAATCGGAGAATGAATGAACATAAAACAAATAAATAAAACAATTTATTCATAACACAGGCGGTCTGTTTGGCATGTAACATGTTTAAGAAGCAAAATATTTCTTTAAATGAACAAAGATTGCTTTTGCAGCCAATGTCATTTTACACTAATTCTAAAAGGCTCCTCTGGTGTGTCTTATAGTGCATTCGTAAGACTGATTAAATCACGGGCTATTCATAGTTCCTGCAGTAATAACAAGAAGTATACTTGGCCCTCTCTGTAAATGGTAGTGGCTCCACTTCTGTGTCACTACATTAGGTTGGAATCCCAGACGCTGCTAGTCTGGACTTGAGACACCGCAGCAAATGAGTTAATGCAGCCCAAAAATCATCTGGTTAATCTATTAGACCAAGTGTCTCTCTGCAAATATTTTTAAATGGCAGAAGATAATGCAATTTAGTGTGTAGCATTGAGTTAATACCACACTGAAGCAACTTGCAACGTGTTTCCACAGGAGTGTTTGTACTGTAATGTATGTGTTAGAAATAAGACAACAGTATTGACCTACTAGGACACTGGAATCACTTTGGAATAGCCTTTTAGATCAGCTCCTTCTTCACCACAACAGTTACAGCATTTGGATTACTGCTGATTCTGCTCCAATCTGCCTCTGGATTCCACACTCCAGCATTTCTTCACTTGTGAACAAGAACTTGACATATTTAAATGGCCCCTGTTATGATCCTGGGACGTATTTTCTGTGTATTTTCTGGTATTGTGTGTGTGTCTGATTATAAGATCCAGATTGACCTCCCTTTAAATGGCCTTGGATTCAGATGCTCCTCAGCTCGTTTTTTGTCGCTGCCACCTTCCATATTCGTCCTGTATGTGTTCATCTACCAGACATCGTGTATCCGTTAGATTTGAGTGTAAATAGCTGTAAATAGAGTTGATGTTGTTTTGCCATGTGTTCTTGTAGGAGAGGGCGGCTCCTTTGGTTTTTTGAATGTTTCCTCCTGTTTTTTAGGGAATTTAGATTAGTTTATTGTATTTTATTTCCCTATTTTATTTTGGAGATAGAGAATTTAGGTTTGCCTTTTGAAAATCCTTCTGTTTGTTATTTTTAGCTGAACTCTCTCCTTCCCTCCTTTAATTAGTTTAAGAATAAATACTTAAAAATTTTGTTTGGTTTTTGGTCCGGTTTTTGTAATTGGAAGCTGGGAGTGAACAAAAGTGAGCACATTTATGTGCGTCCTAGTAAACCTCTAGGCAGGGAAGTAACAGTAATTTTCAGTATCTTTTTTAATCATCTTCTGGGCACTCTAAAAATGTATTAACAGATTTTTTTTCATGAAATTCTGCCTTGTTGTAGAATTACAGGCTCCACTAGGAAGGTTTAGTGTTAACCTAGCATAAACAAGCTGGTTCTGGTGGGCGTGGCCAAGGCTCACCTGATTCCATGTGCTCCTGTTTACAAAATGAGTCCTCTGCCCTTGAAGAAATATTGACACATGCTTTCACAATATTTCTAATTTTGAACTATAGTACTTGTACACAAAGAAAATCAGTGCCTACACACTAATGCCGGTATCAACACGAGATCATGAAATACATTTTCAAAGAAGCATCTCACTTATCTCATTTCCATGATGGGAAAGACATATCGATAATGCAAAATTATAAATAGTATTGGTTTGTAATTGTAAATAGTTGCACAACACTTGTGTCACTTAAATTTCACTCACATGCTTTAAGCTAGCATCAATGTTCCATTGACTTGGCTGTTAGCTGCGAAGCTAGTGTTACAACAACTCAAACAAGGCCACAATATATGACAACTGAAGGAAATTATTGTAAAACAGATGTAAATAAATAAAAAAATAAAAAAATAGACTTTCTTAGACAGGGTTACTTGCTGGTCCAGAAAGAGTCCAAGTGTAAGTGTAAGATGCTCTCCTAATCCACATCTGCCAAATGTCATGCCAGGGGCCCTTTAAGGTCATCCATCCACTTGGGGCGTTGACTCTTCCACAACCTGAAGGAAGAAATCCATCCTTTTCCAACTTAGAACCACAGCCTCGGACTTGGAGGTGCTAATGTTCATCCCAGATACTTCACACCCAGTGAACCCTGTTCAAGCTGGAGGTCACAGTTTGATGGAGCCATCAAAACCACATCATCCTCAAAAAAGCAGAGATGAGGCCCTTGAGGCCCCCATTAAATCCAAACAAGAAATTTGGTTATGAGGACAAGAAAAGTGAACTTTGATTAAAACACATTTGGAACCAAAGAAAATATTTTGGAAAAGTTTAGTGTAGCCTTTTTCATTAATGTTAGTAAAGGCTGCTTGCACATATTGGTGTTAGCTTAGATTTTATTTACCGATTGATGTTTCAGTGATTATTCTTTCAGTTTGTTTTCTTTGCTTTCCAAAGCAGAGCAGAATAAGCCATGTACTGAAAGAAAAACTGGAGCAGGCAACATGAGGATTTGGGGCCTTTCCTAAATGTGAAGTGACAGGAGAAAGCTTTTGGCTCTTGTGGGATGTCCACAAAGTGGTGCCAAGGCTTCTTAACAAAAGCACAGATAGTCTTATTAAAACTGGAACTACTTGTGTTTCAAAGGTTTGTGTAAGTCTGCTCCAGTGTGGCTGCTGACCCCTCCCTCAACAATCAGACTCACTCCTCATCCACCTGCTGCACAGCCACAGCCTATTGTCCCGAGGAGCTGTAAGGGTCTTTTCTGCAGCTGTGCAGAATCACATTACTGCTCACCACATCTTGCCATAACCCAGACTTCAGTACCATCCCTATGACTCACCAGATTCTGTCTGTTGCCATCTTCCATCAGATTTTCCATTTGTTCCCTTTTTTTTTTTTGTCCATATAAATATATGTATGTAAATGTAAATATATGTTTCTACCTTCAGCACCATTCAGGTTGTAAGATTAAGGGGAATTTAGGATGTATTAGCAGAGCTGAATATTCATAGTTATATTTCCATCAGTGTATAATCACAAGAAAATGATCACTGAATATGTCACTATTCATACAATCCACCATGTTGGCATATTATCAACATGAGACACATTTTTTATAATTCAGCATTTTTTTCATGTCTAACCCTCATACGCTTCTTCAAATATCTTATCATATTCATAAAACACACCATCTTCAAGTTCCCCTTTGTTAAACCAGTGATCCACTCCTGTAAACTGCTGCTCTGACCTTATCAACAGCTGTTTGTGTCTAAGGAGCTTCAGATTTCTGAACATGATCTTACAACTGAACTGGTGGTATTAAACAAACACACAATTAAATATTGGAATAGAGAGGAGACAAATAGAATGAATTACAAAAAAAACCTGTCTTACAGTCTGTGTTTGCATATGCTGTAATTGTAATCTGCTACTTTACTCGTACATGTCATTAAATATTACTCATTGAACACTGATCCTATAGAAGTAAAACTAATACTGTTAAAACCTTGGTTCTTTGGTTCACTCTAAATCCGTTCAACAGTTTTCCATTAATTTCTATAAAAACATTGCTATTCATAGTTTATCATGGTATCATGGTAGCAGTATAAATATGAGGTTCCTTACCAAAGTATCATAATTATGTCCAGATATATTTTGGTCAGTTGTCCTGTTTAGAGATAGTGTCCAACCTAAAATCCAATTCTTATTGTGGTGGAGGCTATACTTATTCTGGGAAGCTGCTGTAAACACATTTATTTCATGTTTCAAATGATCTACAGGTGAGAACACATAAGTAAGGCAGTGAAACTACAAACCGGATTTTTTAAAACCCCATTAGTGTCCTCACTCATAAGCTATAGCGTGCGCAACCTAGAGTCCCACAGTGCCCTCTGCTCTCTTACTGGGTGGATCTATTGGACATATCAAGGATCTTTATGTCATGTGCACCCACTCGTGTCGTTTTTGGAGGTAGAACACAAGTCGCAGACATGTAAAAAGTTCGGGACTTTGGGGTTTTTATGCAGGTTCAACCGGACGTCCTGATGAGAGATCCAGTTTGCGCATCGGCTGCCATGGCTTACCATCCTTTTCAGGGTCCTCAGCCTGCCTTTCCCGTGCCAACATTTTTCCCCGACGCTCAGCCTTCGTTCATTCCTGCACTGAATTTCCCAGCTGCCTCCCCCCTAACAGAGCCTCCTTCAGACCATGCGGTCTGTGCCACCAGGCTGCGCGCAGCTCTGAGGCGCGACCCGCAGCCGGTGCCCGCGCGCACCTTGAAAGGCTCTCAATCACAGGACGGACTGGATGACGACCCGAAAGTCACTCTGGAATCCAAGACTTTATGGAATGCATTTCATAAAATGGGAACGGAGATGGTTATTACAAAATCGGGAAGGTTAGTAGCCTAAACTAATTCCATCTGTCCCCGAAAGCGTAATTTGGCACGCGTTGTAGTAGGTATAAATGTCTATGCTTCCATCCGTTATGATCTATCTGTAAAACATAAACTATCAGGCTTTCTCTCGTTTTTTTTTTTTTTTTTTTTTTTTTTATCATTACTTCTATGCTCTCTCCCTAAAATAAGACTTAATTGAGTTGTTCCATGAGACAACAGACTGTCCATCTGCAGGCAGGATAAATACTACTGAGCTACTTAACCATTGGTAGCTTAAAAGTGACAAACAATTCTATAGTGCAGGATACAATGAATAAATAAATAAATAAATAAATAAATAAATAAAGTTTCCAAAAGGCAAAATAATTTTTTTTTGTAGACAAAAAAGGGATAGCCTAGTAATCCATCCATAATTCAACTTGATATATTTTCATAAATTAACTTAAACCTGTTTTAGCTCAATAGTGCATTTCTTTATACCAAATTATTGCAGAATATATCCTTTTTTGTGTGTGTGCACTGATGTTTGTTAATGTTTGTACAAGGGTAGGGCCAAGGACAGACCCCCTTAAAATTTTCAACTGATCCATCCAAAGGGGTGGAGACTTTTTTTTACTATCCCTCTGTCCTGGTTGGTTACACCACCTGACAAAAATCAGTGAGTCAAATTTTTTGACTTGTTTGTGGTTTAAACAGAACACATATTGTAACCATTTTAATAAGTTAATGTAAGTTTCACATGCCCCATTGATACATTTTAACAGAGCTATCATCTCCTAGTTTTCAGCTTTGATCCATAAGTCCTGATGATAATTAAGTATTCCAAAATGTAGATGTGAATAGCCTTGTGGTGACCTATTTGAACAGAACTGCATAATGTATAAATGTATTGAGCTCATACGACCTTCATGATGATCTTTAACATTTTATTTAG
This sequence comes from Maxillicosta whitleyi, assembly GCA_029822895.1. Lineage (NCBI taxonomy): Eukaryota > Metazoa > Chordata > Actinopteri > Perciformes > Neosebastidae > Maxillicosta > Maxillicosta whitleyi. The sequence goes on from JAPSES010008171.1 coordinate 8,004, forward strand.
GGACAAGCAAATTATGATGTTGACTGATAAGTTTTAAATGCACTGATGTGTGAATCAGATGACAGCTTTACAGCAGCTCAGTAGATCATGTCCATTCATATCTCTTTTATATACCATCCAAGCCAAAGTAGCTAAATTCATTAAATATGTCAAAAATATATGCCATCACAGCTAAAAAAAAAAAAAAAAATCTCCACAGCAGCCCCTTCATAACTATAACTATCCTATACTCTAGGCAGAATGTTGATGTTGTTTTGATCAACTGATACCATAAAGAGCATTTTGATGTGGTGTTTTATACTGAAAAAGTCAGTACAGTCATTCTCCAGTTTAATGCACTACTTTGACTAGTATTTTGATCCTTACTTTATTTAAACTGTAGTGTAAATAAAAACAGTGTTCCTGAAATAAAAAGTTCCTGACATTCACACCCCTTCTTCTTTTTTTTTTTTTTTTTTTTTTTTTACAGGAGGATGTTTCCACCTTACAAAGTGCGGGTAAATGGGCTCCACGAAACTGCAAAGTACATCCTGCTAATGGACATTGTGGCTGTGGATGATTGCCGCTATAAGTTTTACAACTCCTGTTGGGTTGCAGCTGGCAAAGCTGATCCGGAGATGCCAAAGCGCATGTACATCCATCCAGACAGCCCATCCAAAGGAGAGCATTGGATGTCCAAACCTGTTGCTTTTCATAAACTCAAACTTACCAACAATATCTCTGATAAGCATGGCTTTGTATGTATCAGCTAACTATTTGCAACTGTTTAAATCTTCATGTTATCAGCATTGAATTCTGACTTTTCTTCTTCTTTGGTTTTCCAGACAATTTTGAATTCAATGCATAAATACCAGCCCAGATTTCACATTGTGAAAGCCAACGACTTGTTGAAACTTCCTTACAGCACTTTCCGGACATATGTTTTCCCCGAGACAGAGTTTATCGCTGTTACTGCTTATCAGAATGAACAGGTGAACCCAACACCACTCCACCTTTACACATACTCAGAGACTTTATAATTTATTATTATTATTATTTTTAAAAATATATATTGAATAAAAATCATCCCATGTTTCTCATCTCATTAAAGTTATTTATTTGATGATAGTGAAATGACAAAAAAATATAAACAACCACAAAAATAAATAAACTGCATAATTTTGTGAGATAACTAGTGGAGTAGATGAATTGAAATGAATTGAACTGAATTGAGTTTTTTTTCCCATCAGATCACCCAACTTAAAATTGACAACAATCCCTTTGCCAAAGGATTCAGAGATACAGGAAATGGGCGAAGAGAAAAGAGGTATTTGTTTTTCTGTCAGAAAACAAAGCAGAGCATTTATTTTAACTTCATGTGGGCTAATATCTGAGATTTTGTTCACAGGAATAAACAGTCAACCATTTCTTCCCTGTTGATGATTGGAGACCAGAGCAAAGCTGATCAGGACTGTGCAGAGTCTGATGACTCTTGTGAAATGCGTAGTACCAGTGATCAGCTTTCACTAGAACTGATGAGCAGCCGTTTGATGACCACCCCGACCAGTCAAGGTGCGTTACACCATGAAATAACTATTATGCCAGTGTTAGTGCTATGTACCACTACACTGCAAAAATCTAAATCTTACCAAGTGTATTTTTCTCATTTCTACTCAAAATATCTCATTACACTTAAAATACAACATAAGCACCTAAACAGTAACTTTTCAGTGACATATAACAACTTATTTTTAGACAATAGATCCTGCTACTGTGGGCTCCATGCTTCATGTTGTTTTGTGTCCTGTTCCTCACTCAGGGATGCAAAATGAATTTCAGTGTAAACTGAAAATCTGACAAAAGTATTATCGTATCGTATTGTAAAAACTTATTCCAAGAAATATTACCACTTGTTCCTGTTGCAGATTATTATTATTATTTTTTTTATTTTTATTTTTTTTGCTTAATTCAAGCAAAAAAGCCTGTTAATGGAACAAATGCAAATGAACTTGAATTCAGTCTTAGCTTCAATTTTCTACACAGTCACTGAGTTGAAATCTACCTCAGAAAAGGTACTGAAAAGTTTCTGTCAACATAAAACTAAGTCTTTGCTCAAGTAATCTTTATGCGTACCATGTTTATCCATTGTTTTATTCATTTAAAGCATATAGTACTGAAAAAGAATCTTTCCCCACAGATGAGAACAACATTGGAAGTGATTCTGATGTTGACCCGGAGGATGAGGACACCCCTGACACTGGCTGTTGTAAATCTGAACATGCTTCTAACATGAGTTTGCAGAGTGATGACATGCAAGACAAGTTTACTGCTTGTAAAGGCAATGCTACTCAGGACACAATAAATAACAAAACAATGTTTGGAATGACAGACGATAAGTGCTCTGAGATGATGGATTCTTCCAAAAAACACTTGCAAGGAGTTAAAGATCAAGTTTCTCCACTGATGATGCAAACACAGAGCTCATCACCGCTTAGGCCTGGGTACCATAACACCTTAGCTTTATCAAACACAAGCAACAACCCACAGTTTTTTATGTATGGATCACCTTTGTTGTTTCATCCTGGACAACTATCAGGAAACACAGAAGCTTTTTCCACCACGTCTACGGTGCACCCGTTTTCATCTTTGCCCGGACTAAATCACATAGATAACGGATGTTTATCTTCTCAAAACTTCATCTCTCCATCTCCTTTCATGTTTCACCTGTCGCAGCACACATTGCCATCACAGGTATGTCTCAGCAGGAGCATAATATTCTGTATTTTACTGAATTAACTATGAAATTATTAAGAAATAATAACCGAAATTACATCATTAGTTTACGAATCATGTCTGCTGGCTTAAAGGGTCAGTTTTCCTCAATTTTAAAAATGTTTTATGACTAGAAATATACAAGTTAGAGAGTTTTGATTTTATGCGATTCTCTGGCAAAGTTTTCTATTTTTCCTTTTTAGCTCATTATTTAATCAGTGCGTCAATGTTACTGACATGTGATTTTATAATACAATAACTATATGGACAAAACTATTGTGTCAGATCAATTCCAACTTGCACAACATAACTGCCATTCCAGTTGATTTGAAAGATTATCATCATGTCAGTTATTGTCGATAGTTAATCACTGTATAGGTGAAAACAATATTTCTTTTCTATTTTAAGGCAGATTTTTCTTCCTGAAAGAAAGTTAAAGACTCACAAGTTGAGACTTGTAACTTAACATGATTATTTATGGTCATAATGGTACAAACATTTCAGAAATCTAGAGGTATAACATGTAAAACAAGTGGTTTCAGACACAACAAACCCTGCCCCTCTCGTATTGTAGCTTATTTTGGCATCAATCCAGCTGATGTCATCATGTCTATGCATGTGCTGATGTCAGTATTTTAGTTTCCTCTATATATGTGTGTCAGGTCTGAAGTAAGTTGAAACAAAATGTATGTTTTTATAGGTATTTGAAATTTTGCCCATTGTAAGTAAATGGGAGGAAAAAAATGATTTTAAAAATTCATTACATTTTTTTTTTAACTTTGACCTACTCTTCCCAAAATGTAACTACATCTGTTTTGGGTCATTGGCAATCTATAAGAGTGTTAACAATCAAACTGAACCAAAAACAATGCCCTTGTTTCCCCTTTGAGGGGTAGGGTGACAAAAAAATAAATAAATACATTGTGTAAATAAACTCTGAAGCATTATGTATTTTATATGACAGTGCAGATAAACACAAACAATATTACAGTGATATTTATTGCAACATAACATGACAACATGACATTTTATCACTATCACTTTGTAGCTCAGATCCTGTCAGCAATGAAACACCTGCATTCAATGTGCACCAACTTATGTCCAAAAATAGTATACAACAAAATGTTTAGACTTTGCTAGAATTCCACCTCTGAAACCAACTAAAATAAAGAGTTTTTTTTTTTTTTTTTAGTTTGAATTGTTGAATATGTTGTATATGGTGTTTTCAAAGATTTTAAAATTGCGATTGCATTCACGTTTTATTCTGCGTATTATGTGACAGTAGAATGGGGTTTCAATGCAAAAACTAACCACTTTTAATCTGTATATATTTCTAATTTTCTTGGTTGCATTATCATTTCTTTGCTAATCTTTAAAGAACTCTTTATGTATTAAATGAACAGACAAAATTGCATATCAAAATGATGAAGGAAGATAAGATCCACACTAGCATTTCAATAAGACTAATGAACTGTTATATCTTTATACAGGGAATCTCAGCCTTTGGAGGATTGTTCTCATATCCACGCTACATGGCAGGACCAGTTGCAAATGCTCCAGCTCTCCCTACCTCCTCTGCAACCTCAGCCCTAGTCCGACACCGCTCTTTCCACGGTTCTCGACCCTGGATGCGATTCAGCCCTTATCATATCCCCTCCTCTGTGACATCCGGCCAAAACCTGTGTAGTGGCAGACTGAGTAAGGGTTCACAATCAGACCTTTATAAATCAGAGAGCGTAGATACACGTCCAGTGTCTGACCGTCATAAATATAAGCCATAATTATGTGAATCCGAGGCCAACCAGAGGACTGCTGCAAGCACAACTGGTACTAAAGATTCATAGGAACTGGAAAACAGACGTCACCTGATTTGAGGACTTGACTAAATACTTCTCTTCAACAGACTCTATTTAATGTTATGTACAAAAAAAAAAAAGGTAGATATGATGATGAACGAACACAATTGTGTATTAAAATGGTGCAGATAGTTTTACCATGTAAATATTCTGCAAATGTGATTCAGATTTTTCACAAATATCCAAAACCCTATGTGTTTTAGCTACCACACACACACTAGGAGACTGTTAATCTTGCCTATAACGAACTCTTAAACTGTATGTCACTTTTAAAAATTTTTTTTAAATTGTGTAGCACTGTGAATTTTTGAGAAGAAACTCAGGATTTGTTTTTCACTAGCACTTAAAAATCATACTTTTACTGAAATTAATTTCTTGCTGGTATAATCTGGTTTTTGATTTTGTGAATCTATGTATGTGTGAACTTGTTTTTCACATTTACATACAGATGTTGTTACGGTTTAGATGCAGCTGTATTAGTATACTATGCTATTGTTTACATGTCAGACACAATCACTGCTGATGCTATTTCATCCCACGTTGTGCATACTTTACAAGGATGCTAAGTTCATATTTTACAATGATGGTTCCCTGCAGGTAACAACATCTAAACCTTCTATGACTGAAAATAAGGAAATTACTACAATTACTGCCTGCTTAACTTTCTCTGTGTTATACATGAAAATCTACTTAGGGATGTTCTCTTCCCTAAAAAAGTGCCTATTGGGCTTTTAAAACACTGTCTGTGTCACCATAATAATCCAAAGAAAAAATGTCAAACCTAGGGCTAAAAGTTAGGTGGATGTTACAAAATATTTTTACTAGATAATACTATTAACTGTATATTTGTTGTGTTATAAGGATTTTTGCTTACATGCATTTATATTCAGTTTATTGCATGCCTTTAAAGCTTTATCTGTTCAGTCCACTGCAGTCTGCACCCACTTACACCCTAACTCTTCTGCTCTGGGTAAGTTCGCCTTGGGGTTTCTATTTGTGCTCTATCCTCATTGCTTCATCATCTAGATGTCCTTTTTTCTTAAACACAAATTTACAAAACTGTCACGTTCCATATTACGACAATCTAAATATTAATGTTTTATAAATGACACAATGCAACAATTACTTTCATTCACTTCTTGTCAAATCACTGTCAGTTTTCTAAAAATCTCTCTTTTGTGTCAGCACGCCTATTAAATAAACCACATTTTTAAACATATTTTACTTCCTTCGTCATTCACAGAAAAAGTCTGTTAATGTTAATGTTGAAAGCCGAGTGAAATGTGCTATATAAATAAGCTGTCTTTCCTTTTCTTGCTTTGTCTGTTAGTTGTGGAAGCTACATAAAGTATGTAACAGCTTTGTTGAAAGGACATGCAGATGGAAAACAAAATAGAATCATAGTGCTTAGAGACTGCCATCTAGTGGGTACAAGTGGAAAAAAACAGATATTAACACCATGTTCACAGCGTGCCTTTGGCAGAGCAAAGAAGGAAAAATTCTAAATAGAAAAAATTAATTACAGTGATCTTCCAGTTTTTTTTATGTTACTTCCTTTTTTCATATGAGGATAATGGTTGTTCTAAATCAGAGCTGAGCAGGATTTGTGATCTATAAAGTTATCACTGCTCATCATCATTAGGATAGATAGATAGATAGATAGATAGATAGATAGATAGATAGATAGATAGATAGATAGATAGATAGATAGATA
>JAPSES010008237.1:0-14318 GCA_029822895.1 Maxillicosta whitleyi
TCCATCTCCATTGTAATGGCTCATTTGTTTTTCCTGGTAAGTCAGCTAGGCCGTGTGGTGCAGTTGGTTACGCATACGGTTACGAAACCTTGTGTCGCAGGTTCGATTCCTCCCTTTAGTGCTGCTTTTTCTGAGACTTAATTCTTGTGGAAGGATTGAGCTTCAGCCAAGGACAAACCCATTAATATGCGGATCCGGGTCTGGAGGAAGAGTTCAGTACAGCATTGGTGGAGGTCTGCGCTCTATGGAGTGACATTCTAGTTAAAACGTGCTTTTTTTTTTTCTTTTCTTTTTTTACCTCCGCCGAGGAGGTAATGTTTTTGCTGGTGTTTGTTTGTCTATCAGTTTGTGTGCAATATAAGACATGGATTTTGATGAAATTTTCAGGATTTGTTTGCAAAGGCACCAGGAAGAAATTATTAACTTTTGGGGGTGATCTGGAAGAAACCCTGGATTCTGGATCACTTGAAATTTTTATTAACATTGGGGCCAATGGGGCCGAAGATGTTGTTTTTCAGTATCTGGTTAATTATTGACCAAACCTAATAAAATATTCAGGAAATGTTCGCTCTGAGACAAGGAACAGATGATTACATTTTCAGGATTTTTTTAAAGGATTCTCTATTAGTTATCATTGGCGTTGCTGTGGTAATAATAACAAATGTCCACCAGATGGCGACTCCTGTTTTCTCATATAGTCCATGGACTTTTCTATAGACTTTTCTATAGACGTGTAACCCAGTTAACAAATGCATGATAAAACTGTACAATAAATAGTTGATGAAAAGCATAAAAAAAATAATATAGTAATAAGTAGTAAAATGGAATAATAAATAGTAATAGTTCTGATGAAATAATTAATGAATGATAAGGATTATTTTTGTTAAGAAAAATATATGATTTACATGTATTTGGTAAATCGGTGCTTTTATTTTGACATGTTGTTCGTAAGCATCCGGTTTCCTGTGGAGCTGTTAGTGAGTTAAGCTAACGAGAGCCGGAGAGTCGGACACCACGTTTTTCATCTGCTCCACCTGTGAACTGGAAATGTTAAAAAAATATATTATAAGTGTTTACATGTAAAAGTTTAATTCCTGATTACCGAGCGACCGTTCTGTGACTGACATGAGTGTTGAAGATCAGACACTTCGTTTGAGTATTTCTTTGTTTGAATCATCTCGGTAAGACCAATTATGTATATTTCTTTACTGTCAAAACTGGTTTTATTTTACTTAACACTTCGGTTAAATTTGGGAATTGTATTTTGTTTTGTTAATACTTGTGGGGATACTTGTGTTTCATTTGAAATGAGTAAGTTTTAAGTTGTATGGTGTGGATGTGCTGCACATGCGGTGGTCACGCATCCATGCCATGTGAAACGTGCTTTCATGATGTCTACTGTACTCGGTAATTTTTATGTGTTATTACCATAGTTTCTGTACGTAGTAATTTTTATTTCAGAGTATTCATCCTGTTTACCTGATATTTATAATTTAATTGAATGGTATGATATGCGTTTCAAAATGAAGACGTGCATGCAGTTTGCATAACTTCTATTCTGACATAATTGATTTAAATGTTGTACAACTAAAAAGTTAAAATGATGATGATTTATGTGTTAAATTGGAAATTGGCCTGATGTGTATCATAACTTAATGAAGGGTATGGTTACACAGGTCAAGTTTTTGAACTGGATCTGGACTCCATTGAAGATCCCTTCATTTGAATGAGATTCTATTGTCATTCTCCATGACAATATCCGGTAGGATTGTGACCAGCCTGTGTCACATCACTGACTGACTTGACTTATGGACATGTAACAAACTATAACCTGAACTGTGGATTAACACCTGAACTATTTTCTTTTTTTCTGGAACAACAATTTAAAGGAACTCTTGTTTTATTTCTAAAGGACTACTATTCCACATTTTGGAACAAATTTTTTATTTTATTTTATATTTTAAAAAGGGTCCAATTTTATTTTGGGTTATTACAATTTTTTTTTTTTTTTAATTAAATCTCTTACTAAAAAAAAAAGAGAACGTATTTGTGTGGTGTCTTTTATTTGCACTGTTGTTTTCCACTCTCTCCAGAATCTAGTGTCTTTAGTTTAGTCTATAAAGAAACTGACCCACCATAGACGTGTACAAACCCAGTAGTGGATTACAGACGTATCTTCAATAGTTCTGGAGCTAGATCCTGAAGAAAACCACCATTACACAGATGTGGGTTTGTTCATTTCTTTGTTAGTCCATGGAATTCACATTTCTGTGGGTTTGTTTACAGTGTCAACAATCTAATACAATAGATACAAAACTAATGTGGCAGGAATATTGGGGGGGTCAGTCACAGTATGTGGGGGAACTGTGCTGCTGGAGGAGGTTTGTGCTCTGAGTGATTTAATAGTTCTTCTTATTATCAGTCTTATCCTTCTTTAAGTATATATATATGGGTCCGCTGTTATTTTTGATTTTTAGAAATGATTTAGCCTATGTATCAGAAAATATTTATCTACTGCTATTCGCGGATGATAAAAAATGTATTTATGTAACACCCTAGCCTTGATGTATTAGTGAGTAAAATGAATTGTGAACTAGATAAAGTAAATAAATAGTTTCAGTCAAATAAATTGTCCTTAAATGTTTAAAAAAAGAATAATTTCATTATTTTTGTGGGAAAGAACAAGAAATACAACAAAGAAAATGTCAAAATATATATAAAGAAGACATCAATTAACCAAGTGTCGGATACTTGCTTTTTAGGAGTAATAATTGACAAAAAAAAAAAAATGTCATGGAAAAACCACATTGCCCTAATCTGTCAAAAAAAAATCTACAAATATATAGGCATCAATATAGGCATAGGCAATATAGGCAAAGATAGTACATCTACTTCAAAACATTTCTGACATTATACTATAGTATGATACTGTATATACATATCTATCATACTGCAACATAGTCTGGGCCAGTACATACTCTTCAATAGCCACTACTTCTACTGCAAAAACATTTCTAATGCTTCCTAATGTCTCCAGCATTCCCCTCTTCATCATAGTTTTGTAAGTTGAAGGTTTTGTCTGTGCATGATATAAATACACTACAGATCTATCTTTGTACATAAAATTATTAATTCTAGTTGTTGTCTTCCAGTTCAATTTAAACACCTTTTCAGCTTTAATTCAGATCACCATAAATATAACACTAGACGTTGTAATGATTTGACACTAATCCAAACCAAAACCCAACAAAGAACGTTCACCATGATGTTTAGATTATAATATGTGGAACACTTTAGACCGGAGTTTACAAATTCATTCATCTTACATGAACTTCAACAGCACATTAAAAAGGCACCTTATAAACAACCCAACATTCAACTAGCTTAATTCTCTGTTAGATCTGTTAGTCTTTTTATGTTTCCTTAGTTGCCATATTTCCTTGTTTTGAATCACTTAATTGTTATTTAGTTTCTTATAGTTTCCTTTGTGTTACCTTAAGCTTCTGCAGCAGACTGTCGCAGATGGTTTTGGTTTATGGTTGTGCGGGGACGCGTTGGTGTGCGCTGTGTTATTCACCGCCACAACGATAGGGGGCACGAAGTCGCAGTTGCAATGAGTAGTTAGTGCAGTGTTTATGTTCTGGTGGAGCAGCAGTTCTACAGGTGTTGGTACTTCCTCACTTCTCCAATCAGACGCTCCTCTTTCTGATCCATCTTTGCAAGTATTTTAAAAATAGCACTCACAGATATAGCGGAAATATGTGTACAGAGGTTACAGTGGACCAATCACAGCCCTCTTGTCTGCGACGCTGTCTGCGTCAAGACAGAATTTTTAGAGGTGCGCGCAGACTGTGCGACGTGCAGTAGAGTCCTGCACCGGGTCGGGTACCCACGGGTACCCGCGGACACGGGTAAATAGTTGCCCAAATGGGCGGGTTTTTAACCTTCCGAAATTTTATGGGTGGGTATACGTGCGGGTAGCACGAACACGTACACACACGCGAACACATGTACACACGTGCGAACACACATACACTCTATAGTGAAGAGATTAGCAGACTACTAGAAAACTACTGGAATTACTTTTTACCTCTCGTTTTCTGCTGTGTTATGTCTGCAACTTTTCTGTGCGTTTACTAATTACTGTTGCCTACACGAAATTTTGAAAAGAAAAAAAAGGACATGAAGGACAGAAACTACAGCACACTCAGAGGTTTGGACGATGGCCAATGGTGGACCGACTCAACATTTGGCAGGTGGTGATAGTGTCGTGTTCCTACAGATGTTAGATTGGATTGACATCAGCCCATGAATGTGCTTTTGCTGCTGGTTCAGGTACATGTGTATTCCACAAAGAAACAATGGCAAACAATGTTTTCTATGTCCATGCAGATCCACTTCAACCCCAGAGAAAACACTGTTCATTTTGCAAAACATCCCTATTTGTTTAGGTCACTTCAGTTGTATTTTATAACAGAATCAGAATACTTTACTCATCCCAGGGGAAATGTATTCTAAGTTATAGATGCTAAAAAAATAAAATAAAATAAAAAAGCAAAAAGCACCAAAATGGAAAAATGTAAATGGGAAAAACATATACACATATTCTCTCAGCTTGGGGGTCACTGCCCCTAGTGCTCCTATCACTACTGGTACCATATATATATGTATAGTTATTAAAAATGATGTGGTTGTATTGAGGAATTGGGTCCTACACTGAACATCCTGCTGTGACTGACCTGCACGTCATGGAGTGGGTGAGTGGAAGTGTCTGATATTGTCCTGATCTTGGACAACATTGAAAGTCCAGCTCCATCTCCACAATGTTACTGGCCTTGTAGTTCTGCTTGCTGAGCCTGTTGGCATTGGCAACCGTCAGCTTGCTATTCCATCATGCAACAGCATAGAGTATGTGACGATGACAGACTGCTAGAAGATCCTGAGCAGTGTCCGGCAGATGTTGAATGAGCTCAGCCTTCTCAGACAGTACAGATGACTCTGTGTCCTACAGTGCAGATGTGTTTTTTGCCCAGTCCAGTTTATTGTCAGCGTGTACCCCAAGGTATTTGGAAAGACTCTACAGACAGGAAAGCTGACAAAACCTCTGGTGAGGGAAGAAAAACTTCTGAAAAGCTCTGACAGAACCATGCTCCAGGCAGGCAGCCCTCTGAAAAAACACAGAAACTGGACAATACAGTCGAACACTGGGCCAGAACCACACAACAGGATGGTACAGAGACAAAAAAGCACAATCTATGAGGGAGGGAAGACACAAATGGAGGCATAATATATATAAATGCAGGATGAGAGAGAGGGCAGATGCTCATTCTGTCACATGACAGGCCTCATTACTGCTTCTTTCTATTTATCACCTTTTGGAGCATGTGACAACCTGCTCTGAAACAAAAACAAACAAAAAAAAAATACAACAAGTGTAGATTATGGAGAATTCATCAGCATTCAGTTGCAGTAATAAAAGGGCTGCAAAACCACATGCATTTATTCATGGAGCTGGAGCATGGTCCGACTGGATGCACCAGAATCAAATTCGTTCCAGTGTTCCTGATGCTGCTGCCGATCTTCCTGGAGTTTAATGCAGCTGTGGACAGTGGATGTAAACGGCTGAATCCTTTATGACAGTCCACGCTCCTACACAGTTCATCTGTTGACAGATCTGTGATCCTGCTGCCAAAATGAGCCGACTCGCTGCTGATGGGATAGAAAACATTTAGATAATGACTAAGAACAGAGCCACAGACTGCTGGCACATCTGGGTCTATGCTGTTTTTACGCTGCATATATGTAGCTTTAAATGGAGGCAGGACTTAAACACATCCTTTTTCCCTGTCCAGTACCTTATGACATCTTAAGACATGCAGGTGTGACTCATTCCCAGGCTACATTTGACTCTTGGGCCCCTTTCAAGTGGCTCAACACATATGTATTTATGCAAATTTTTTCTATTATTGACACAACAATAAAGTCATTCTTATGATGTGCAGTTGTAAAACATATGAACAATACTCCAAGTGAAAAAAAAAATAGAAGTAGTAGTAGTGGGAAAAGTAGACTACTTTTTATTTTGTAACACTGAAGGGATTCATCTGTTTACTCCATTGCAAATAAAGTCATTTTTGCTGCACAGTACAATAATGACAATAGTGTAGTTCTGTAATTTCTTTGTAGTTCTGTAAAGTCACTGAAATTGTGATTAATTCTAGACATATTCTGTATCAACTAATCCTAAAGAGCTTCTTAAACAGTCAGCACTTTGAGGTAAAACATATGGAGTATCTTTTGGTTCCAGACAGTTTTTTATTTTAAATTTCTGACCTAAATTGGAGCGTTAAATACCAAAGGTTGCCGATCCACATGTAATTGGTGGTGTCTGTCTCAACGCTGTGTTTATAGATAGGACCCGCACAATCAACTTTGGATTGGAGATAGCCTCGGTTTATTTTTGGCTCCTGAGAAAACATAAAAATAATTTCTCTGGTCAGCAAAACACACACACCATGACCCTGTTCCATAGAGATCAGACAATAAGGAATATAATACATTAAATTATTAAAACAAAAACACACACCATGACCCTACACAGACCATATGACACAGAAATGCATTTCAATACATTGTAAATAACTAATACAAAGTTTGAACTAGCCACTTCTCCCAAACATTAGTTTAGTAGAGATCAACACCAATTTCCCCTCGACTGCACGGCTACTTACCTCTTCCATAGAGATCAGACAATAAGGAAGAGGCAAAGGCGCTAAAACACTAGTTATAGCGGACAGTATCACACTACAAATGTACGGTGGGAAACTGATTCAAATCAAAAGTTCTGCACGCTGACTCGGAGGCCCAACCTGTTAGGCATGAACCAAAACAAATGAAAACGCAATGAGCAGATTTTGTGTAATTATAACAACAACAATACATACATAATGCCATCTGCATACCCACAAAATAATGTCCCAAAGCAACCCTGTATAAGACTTACAGAGTCTACAGTACAACATTAGTCCTGTTAAACCAGTAATTTAAACCAGGTAGCTTAGTGGTTTATGCCACTGACTTCGGTGCGGAAGATGGCCAGTTCGATCCTCACGTGGGCCCTCGGGTCAGGCTCTTTACGCCACAGGTGTTAAACGTGCAGCCCAGGGGCCAAATCCGGCCCCTGGGATGAATTTGTGAAATTCAAAAATGTATTAATAATGTTAGTTCAGGTTCCACATTGAGACCAATCCAACATAACAACCTATAAATAGTCACAAATCCAAATTTTGTCTTTGTAAATGTAAATGTTTTCATGTATTTACTAAAACTAAGCATAATTTTGCAAAAAATCTGAATTACTTGAAATGTCTTAAAAGAATAATATTCCACATGTTACTAAATATTTTGTGTATCTGTTGATCCAATGTGATCTGTAAGTTATAATGTACGTGTGGAAATGATAAACTAAAGCATCATAGTAATTGTTTGAAAGGATAATTTGTAGATTGGTACATTTTCATTACATCATTTTACTTTTTTCATTGTATAAAGTATAAAGAAGAAGTTTAGAGTTGACATTATTTTTATATTATTCTGTCATTATTTTACTGTTTCGGCCCTCTGCACATCAAATTTAGCTAAATGTGGCCCCTGAACTAAAATGAGTTTGACACCCCTGCTTTACGCTATACTTCCCTATACCTGTAGCCACAAGGGGCAGTGTCCCATTGTGCCGGTCCCAAGCCTGATTAAATACAGATGGTTGTGTCAGGAAGGGCATCTGATGTAAAAACCTGTGATGTTGTTGATGATGAAACCATGTGATTCACTGTGGCGACCCCTGATGGGAAAAAGCTGAAAGAAACTTACTAAACCAGAAAAAAATCAGTGCTTCATATAAAGCAAAATGGATACTCCTGTTTACATTTAATTTTTCTGCTTTGAGTGTCTATTCTGGTCTGAATATCCTGTAAACTTCAGTTTGTTTTTATGCAGCTCAAACTTATGGCGTTTGATTACATTCCCACCACAAAAGAACTGTTACCAAGTTGATTTCAACCTGTATCCAGACCAGCTTTTCTAAAGGGGTCTTTGTGCACTTGTTTTGGTCTGAACTGAAGTGTGATTACTGTGTTTATGCATGACCAAACAGACCACATCAAGGAAGCACACGCACTACGGTTCAGTCCAAATGCACTAAAATCTGCTGACTTTCATTTAGCTTCCAGTGTGAAAGCTGCAGGTTTAACGGAAACAGTATGCTTCAAATTTAGATGAGCTGCTTGATACAAAATCTTGTCCTGTTTCAACATGACATGACATAAGCCTTTGTTTACCCAGACACAACCATACTGGAATAGTTTCATTATTACTTTCACTGCATATGGTTGCATATTGAAATGTGTGGGATGTCCGAGTGGGATGTAATAGTGCTGTCAGAGGACCACCTGGCATGTTTTTCCATTTAAATAGTTTTTTGTGACCATTAAAGATTGGAAATGATGTGGCAAGTGTTGCACAGGAAAAATATACTGATCATTTTTGTAATTTTCTTACCTTTGTTAATGATGTTATGAGCAGGTGAATGGTAAGGAAATGTTATGGTGGGATTTTATTTTCTGTTTGGTGAAGGCTGAGGGCTTTAAAAAGCCCCTTCACCAAACTCATACCAGTCTGACCTGAGTTAGTGGTACTTACAATATTTTCCCTTTTTGATATCTAACATAAAACTTCATTTCTTTGGAAACAAACGTAATAAATCAAGTTTGTCACTATGCTATTTTCTGTGTCTTAAACCCATAAAATAAAATCATCCAAATGCATCTATTGATTTAAACAGTTTAATACCTGTTGATGAACTAATAATCACACATGTAAATAATTGGTGTAAAATGGAGTTTGTCATCTTTTCATGGTCATCAGATATGATCAGAAGCTCTGTAGTAGTGGGCGGGTGTGGTTCAGTTGGTAGAGCAGGTTGTCCAATGACCAAAGCAGTTGGCGGTTCAAATCCTGGCTCCCACTGTCCACATGTCGAAGTGTCCGTGAGCAAGACACTGAACCCTAAATTGCTCCCAGTAGGTCTGGCATTGGACATTATCATATTATCGTCCTACTGGTGTGTGAATGTGAGGCTTTGTAAAAGTGCTTTGAGTACCAAGGTGTAGAAAAGAAGAGCGGAACATTTACCATTAGTAAAGGTGGAAACACTGTCATCTTCTACAACACTGATTCACCAGTAAAATCTATGGAGTTGGATCAGTGACAATGAATGGAAACGTATGGGTTTATGTTAGCGAGAAATTTTGCAGAAAAAGTCTTTTTTTTCCTGATTTGATCTGATAACCTTTGAATTTACTCTGAACTTTAATAAATATCTATATGATCAGTGAAGTAAGTATACGAAAATATCTTATTTTCACTGAACAATTCCTTATCCTTATCCTTAGCCTTAGGTCCTCCTGTGCTGACAAGCACATTGGGCAGCAAATTTCCATCTCAACCAGACAGCAGCCATTTCCTCGGCCTCTTTCCATGGTATGTTCCAGGTCCTCTTGGAAGGTTCTGCACCAGGTGATCTTCGGCCTATCTCTCTTTCTTCTGCCACCTGTTGGCACCAAAGTCATTGTAGCCTTTGAGTGTCGATAGTTTGGTAGGCGTAGGATGTGCCTTGCGATCTGCGTTCTCTTGCCTGTTATGATTTCTCCCAGTGGTTTGGACTTGGCCTTTCTGAGGATTTCTTCATTGCTGATGTGTTCCTGCCATCTTACTTTCAGGATTCTCCTCAGGTTCCTCTGGTGAAACACATCCAGCTTCTTGGTCAGTCTAGCTGTACATTTCCATGTTTCACTTGCATATATTGCTGTAGGTACTAGGACCTCCCTGGTTTCATAAGCCCCCTGAAGGTTACAGGTTTCTCATGCATCAGACCCAGGCTGGCGGTGACACCAGGTCAGAACAAGCTGCTACACCTCAACAAGGCACCACAGTTCCTTGTTCAGTGGGATGCAGGCCCCCAAAATCGTAGCAGACTGAAAACTGCAGAAGATCATAAATAAGCATAAATCTAGTAGGAAAGACAAAAAATAATGTGGAAAGTGTGACAAAAATAGTAGAGCTTGTTCACAGGCTGCTTTTTTACAGTGTGAATATTGAATACACAAGTGCACAGAGACAGGAAGATTAGTGTTAAAGCTCATGAATTCTTGTTTAAATACCCTCTTGCTGATTGAGGCTGTACAGCTGCAGGTAGATGGATGTTTGTCCTTGAGTCATGTTTGTTTGCCTCTTGGTGCATTACTTCCACCACTTGCGTTTGCATCACTATCACTCTCTAATGCAGTCTGATGCTCCAACCACATTCAAAGTGACTTCTGAAGTATAACATTTGACCTCATTTTATGGGTCAGTGCAGGAGACATTAGGCATCAGCATCATAAATCTGTTTGTTCTGCATCTGCACACATACTAACGTCTGATTGATCACATGGCATGTGTTTAATATTTGAACTGCATGTACCTCAGGTCCAATTTAATCAATTGATGTCAAACATATTTGTGTCACAGTAGTAGCCCTGCAGCCACAGAATTATCAATGTGACCTGGAAACAGTTCATCTCCATGTGTCCAATTATATCCAAAAGCTAAATATATTTAGTTCCTGTAACATGTGTCAAAGAAAGCACAACACTAATCATTTCAGCTGACAGGCTGCTTCAAGGAAGAGAAACTTGCCTGAAAAATCTGAAACTATTCATTGATTCAAGAAGCAATGTGTAACATTCACTATGTGCTAAAGGAGTTTTTATGTCATGTTTCTGTGTTCATGATCAACTCCATTTCTCTAAGCTAATCGGAGCTAGTGCTGTAGAGGAGCAGAAGAAAACCATCATTTTGGCATGTCAGCAAACATAAAAAGTCTGGTTTGGAATAAACAGACTAGTCAAGTAGTTTGTCATCAGAAGGAGAAGATAACCTAGAGGTCTGTGAGGATTGTGGCATCCTGTTTTCTATCTAAAATGGTTGTGATGTTTCTTTGCAGATGACACCCACTAATGGTTGTCATCATAGGTCCACTCTACCGACTGCACTACTACACATATTTTACTGCATTGGAGTACTACCCCAGTTACCTACCTACAGTTTTTTTAATTCCTCTAGTCTGTATTATTTCATATATTCTTGCATATATTTTCATGAATGCATCAAAGAAACTGAACCAAATCTAATTAGGTTACCATTGAAGTGGTGATTTCTTTTCGGCTTTTTCCCTTCCGGGGTCGCCACAGCGAATCTCATTTGCATGTTGATTTGGCAGAGGTTTTTACGTTGGATGCCCTTCCAGACACAACCGGGCTTGGGACCGACACAATGAAGCTTACTCCCCCTTGTGTCTACACTGGGATATATAGTGTAAAGAACCTTTCCTAAGGGATCACCTGGGTCTTGAACCGGCCATCTTCCACATCAAAGTCAGTGGCGTTAACCACTGAGCTACCCAGTCTCTATTTAAGTTACAATTTAAGTAAATAATTTTTATTTTATGACTTATCGACAACTTCCACTTTAAAATCGCTCACGTCCAGAAATGAAAACACTGCACCTGAGCTGATAAAATATAATTTCTTGAAAATCTCCCAAGAGTTTTTCCATTTCTACAATTTTGTTGCAAAATCTGTTATTTGTTGTGCCCAGAGTATTTCTGTTGTTGCTTTAGTAGGAGAATGCTAATGCCAGATAATTTGTTTACATTTTTAGTGAATTTCCATTCCAGCTTTCAAATGACGTTAAATGAATCAGGCTATTCTTCTAACAATCAAATGCCTGTGATTACCTCTGATATTTGTGCTGGTGAAGGACAGTAATTTATGCTGTTAACATGGCAACTTGGAGGAGAATGAAGAGATCTGGGACAGGATGGAGGTTAATTAGAAACACTGATGTACAGCATGTGGAGATATTAGGCTTTCAACAAGCTTTAAACTCTGCTGAATAAAGAGGATAGCAGTCACCGAACCTTTTCACACACTTAAAGTGCTTTTAAGTGTTACATACTTTAATGTCATGCTGATGATAAACGCAGTATATGTTGTCAGTCAGGCTGATGTGAATGGGTACAAACTGAAAAATTGAAAAAGTTTCTTTCTTTTTCTTTTTTTTTGACACTTCTACAGAGTTTTCATTGGTCATCTAATGGTCTGTTTTTTTTTTTTTTAATTCTGACTCATTTTTAAACCGGAACTGAAATGACTAATCAGTTACTTGCCTTAAATGGATTAAAAAAATTTCAGTTTCAATTTTCCCAAATCAGATCTTCATTACCTTAATTTTGCTGCTACTAAACATTGGTTCCATTGTCGTGTATCACACAGATGCTTATTGTGACGCACATGACACCAGAATCAACACAATGTTGTATGTTAGTTCCATGTCCATTTATCCAAATGTGTTGAAGACTGCAGGGCACATATTGTTTGCCTTGTTTATTGTTTATATCTATAGATGTTTTATAGATCGATCGATTGATCTATCTATCTATCTATCTATCTATCTATGTAGAGAGAGAGAGAGAGATTTTTTATATATACTTACTTTTGTACTTTGTGTGGTTGTTGTTTCAGCTGGTTCTGGAATAAAGGACAAGTTGTTTGTCATTTTAGATATCTGGTTCACATTTTTGCATTTTTTTTCTCCTATTCAAATCATTGTTTACTCAAATCAAATGCAATTATTAATTGATTATTTGATTGCAAAAGTAATTGATAGCTACAGCTCTGTTTTAAACTGAATGTTTTCTACTTCCTGGTGTGTCCACCAGGTGGCGATGGTGCCCGATGCCGCCCACCCTTTTCCTACAGTGGATGTGCCTGACCACGCCCACTACACCATTGGCTCTGTCATCCTCGCCATTGGCATCACTGGCATGGTTGGCAACTTCCTGGTCATCTACGCATTCAGCAGGTAAGGACCACTACCAAATATGGTCAAAGGGTCCATGTAAAGGTGACAGTGTGTGTGTTTAGATGTCTGTCTGATCATCGTTCTCTGCCTGCTTGTCCAGTGAAGAGACTTTCTGTCTGACCTTCGAACAGCGTATTGATTGTGTATTTATATGGCACTTATTGATTTTCTGTCCTAGTTCTATTGATTAAAGTTTAGGGCTGAAGCAGCCTTAAGTGATTTCTCTGGCTCTTTCTCCTGCCTTCAAAACCTGACTTCACCATTTGACAACAAACTGGGCCACAAAACAAAAGCATTATAGTTTTTCACCACTGTCTGATATTTTACCAATTATACAGTTTTGACATTAATCGCTTTTCAAATCCTGTCCTACATTTCAGACGAGTGTTGCAAATGAAATTAACTTGTCAAATGTAGTGTATTTTAAATAATTAAACTATACAATGAACATAGGGCTGGATCTACTAACATCCAAATGTGTGTGTAATAATTTTCGAGTGCAATCTAGAATTTTGCTTGTAGGCTTGAACTGCAGTTTATGGGTGATTCACTAAAATTGCTTTCACAAACTGCAATAAGTGCAAAGTCTTGGAGACTGCCCTATTTAAATGAGGATTTTGCATGTGTTACTGATTGTCACCATGCTGACAATACGGTGGAAAAACTGCTCTGGGATACGGGAGCAGGTCTTTTCGGACCCTGGATGTTTGGAGCATGAGATGGCCCGGGTGTGAAATGTGTGACAACCTGGGTTAGGCCAGTACTAATGTGAACGGTACGCTGGCATGATCCAGATCTCTAAAGTGTGTGTGTATCGTCTAAGCTATTTTACGTTATTCAAAAAATGTTCACTTGACAGTGAAAAATACATTCTCTGCATCTTGTTTCATCATTTTCATGTCTTCATCTTGCGGCAATAACCACAGCCATATGTGTGCAATTACTCATCCAAACCATTGGCCCCACCCTTTGAGACCTATTCAATATAAAATTGCTTTTGGGTTTGATAAATCACTTTGCATATGCTACATTAATATATTTACATTTTCTCCTCCCAGCACACAAACAATTGTGTGTAAACATCCCATATTTCATATTCATTGCAGCAAAGTGGACACAGATGCACTATTTTGCACCTTTGAAAGATGCAACCCATAGTGTGTACTGTAAGTAAATCAATTTGTAATTTTTTTTTTGCATGTGTATCAGGCACCAGGAAACAGAACCCAAATGCAGACCACAACACAACGAATAAGATTCAAACAGGTTATTCCTCCAGACGGAGGCACAGTTCAATAAGGTGTCTGTGACACTACAGTTCAGGACAGAGTTCAGTACAGACTTTGCTCCAGGCGGGG
>JAPSES010008247.1:0-14318 GCA_029822895.1 Maxillicosta whitleyi
TTTTTAGTCTAAAAATACTATTTTTAAGAATGCTGTGCAAGTATTATTTTCTTATTTTTCAAAATCTTGCCAAGTAAGATTTTCTTGTCCTGTTGGCAGATAATTTTGCTTATTTTAAGTATTATATTTCTTATTTTTTTCTTAAATTTTCAAGGGGACTTTTTGCAGTGCATAAAGAAAAGTTTTAACTGCCAGGTAGAGTCGCTCTCTCATACCGCAGTGATGAGGTGGGTTTGTTCTTTGCTTATTTTTATAAAGTGTCTGACTTCCTGTATCCGCTTCAGCAGGACAGTCCTTTCCTGTCCAGACAATAGTGCTCACAGAACAAACATACGCTGCCTGTACCTCCCACGATGCAGGCTATTGTTTCTTGTACCATAAATATGTCTTCATAGATTTAACATTATCTTAACAGGTTGTTTTTTTCATTATAAATCAGTTACATGTGGATATAGATTGAACACACTATGCTGATTAAACCATAAAGACCCGGTGCTACTTTTGCTATAGTTCCCAAATATATTTTTCTCTATATTTAACCTTTCTTAACCTCTTTACACCCATGGGGTGTAAAAAAAAAAAATGAGCCCATTTGATAAATATGTGTGCAAATTCGCTTTTTCATGTTGATGTTCCCTTTGGCTTAACGAGCTTCTTTCAAAATCACATGATTGCTCTGATATGTTGTACTGATTCTAATTCCATGTGAGTACAATTCCTGCCAGTTAAAGCAGGATAATATGAACACTGCATGCACACGGTTTAGCAAATAAACCGCAATCACTGTTGCATCACTTCAGTGTCTGTCAGCAGAAGAGATTTTTGGGTTGAAAAATTTTATTTATTTATTTTTTTTTAATCAAAACTACAGTTAAGTATCAGTTTGAGGAGAAAATTATTACTTTTGGTTACTTTTTTCATTCTTCTGGGTAATTTTCTTACTCACGAAGATATCCAAAACATTCTCATCATTTCAATTATTTTTAATAGAAATGAAAATCTATTTTGACTCACATCAACATATAAAATTTCATTAAAAATGTTTAGTAGCGCTTCAATTTTATGACAATGATCTTAATTTTTTTTATGATAGATAGATGTAGATAGATTTTATGTGTAATATATATATATATTAATATATATTGTAATGTCTGATGTTTGTATATTCTAGTTATAGTCTGTGTTTTGTTACATTCTGTTGATAAATAATAAATAAATAAATAAAAAGGCCTTTTTGGGTTGTTAGATTATAAAGTTACTCTGCCATGGAAACCTTGTAAATGATTAATCTGTGGCTCCGTGTTTGTCTTGCAGAATGTGGGCAAAGCACTACGTTCCACCTGGAAGTGTTTAATGCTGGGTCTGTACAATTTTGCCATCGGTTATTCTACTCCGATCACGGTGGCAGCTACTTTTGTCCCTGATTTCCACCAAAGCAGAGACAGATCCTTTATTTAGTCACATTCATTTCCCTCCAGTGTCTTCACAACTCCATGAACACTCGATAATCATTTTATTGTCATAAAGTTGACCATCTTGAAATGTATATTTATGTTTGAATCATATACAACTGTGCTTGGTGTTATATTTTTGTAAATTTTTTTGTTCTTAATGGCTGATTCTATTTTATGCTACTGTTCATACTTTTGAGCTACATTTCCATAAATATTCACTGTTTGAAATAATGTTGTTCCTAGATGTGAGGTGTACATAGACTTTTTTGTGTGCATAGACTTTCTGTAAATAATAAAAACATACTGTGCCAAAATGGGATGTGACATCTACAGCAAGACATGAATGATTAAAAAAAAAAAAAAAACTCACTTAAAATAATTTAACAGGTGAGAAAGACTTAATGGAAGTGTAAATCAAGACTGATCACCTTATGAGACTGGACTATGTACTGTAGGCACTGTTAAAGGGTAGGATGGGCTGATAACTGGAAGTGATGATGTAATGTGAAGAAAAAGTTCAATAAGATTTGTACTTTGGAGGACAAGCTGAAGTTGGTTTTAATGTTTCAGAAGATGTGATGCAAGTTTGTTCATAAGGATTTGTAAGTCATGATGAGCTATTTGTAAGTTGTAATGACACATGAATAAAAGCTAAAATATCGGGCATATGCAAAAGCCATGTTTTTGACTTGGTTACTATATGCAAAGTTTACAAACAAAAAACGGAAAATTCTAACTTTTGAAGGATTTATTGTGTAGTTTTGAAATGCTAAGGAGCTTTTTAACTTTTTCAGTATGTGCAATTATCAAAAACCATTGTTTCATCCATTTAATGGATGAAAATACTGTATGTATCACGGATATCTTTTTATAAT
Source organism: Maxillicosta whitleyi (assembly GCA_029822895.1). NCBI lineage: Eukaryota > Metazoa > Chordata > Actinopteri > Perciformes > Neosebastidae > Maxillicosta > Maxillicosta whitleyi. The sequence continues at coordinate 2,330 of JAPSES010008247.1, forward strand.
GTGCAGTCGTGGAAAAAAATATTAGAAGATCAAAAGTAATCAAAAACAGTGGTTATGCAATCAAGTACTAACTCCTATATGTGTATCGTGACTAAAACAGACAGAAAAGAAAACATGGAATGTCTAAAGGCACTGTTTTTATCAGTACAATGACATAGATATTGATGTAAGAACTGAAGTGATTTTGGTTTTTTATCAAGAAAACATGTTAAATGGATAGATTTCAGCTCTGAAATTAAACTATTATGAAATATTTTTTATTGTTATCATTATATTTGTCTAAACAAATGTACTTTTAGGTGTACCAGGGATTAAAACGAACACGAAAATGAAGAAAACAATGGTGGTATAATAATTTCCCCCCCGACTGTACGTGTAGTATGTTTATTTTACCCGCAACTTTACATAAAACAGAGAAGTCGCGGCTGTGACGTCATTCTACTGCGACAAAAAGTGCACCAACAGGAAAACATTAGAAGCCAACGTCAGTATAGTTTATCTTATCTAACGATGACGGACCAGAAAGCGGAAAATATTAGCTCTATCCCTATAGATGGATTTAGTAATTTAAGAATCACATCGATATGGACGTTTCTCATGTCGGTAAGTTTGAGTTTAACCTATTAATCTATTTAATGCGCACCGCTAGCGTTAATGCTAATAGAGAAATGCTATGTTTGGACTTAGTAAACGGTTCTGTTTTGAGCATGACTTGTGTTCTTTATCATTTGTAGGTGCAGTGGTCGGAGCCGTGGCTTATCGGACTTGTGTCGTTTCATGTTGTGTGTTTGTGTGTGACTGTGGTGACCTGCAGATACTACAGAGCTCAGATTTGTCACTTCCTGCTCATGGGTACGTGGAGATGATAATTCAGCTTTTTTTTTTTTTTTTTTATTTTATTTTATTTTTCTACATCCCTTGCTAATATGACTGGTAGTTCATGTATGTAGCGAAGCTGATTTGTGACAAACATTGCAAATGAGTAACATTACATCTCTCCGCAGTTGTCTTGGTGTATAGTGCTGAGTATCTAAATGAACTGGCTGCCATGAACTGGAGGTAAGGCAATGTTGGAATATATGTTGAATTAACGTAAAGCTTTAAACACCACACACTAAGTATGAATGCTGTGTTCATTTCGTTGCAGGTCTTTTTCAAATTTTCAATACTTTGATTCCAAAGGCATGTTTATTTCTTTGGTCTACTCAATTCCTCTTCTGCTAAACACAGTCATCATTGTGGTAAGTATCAGATCTTTACTTTCTCTGTTGTGGTGTCAAACAAGTGTCAAACTGATCCCACAGTAATATGGGTTTGGTAGTAATTTTGGAAGTACCACAAATGTGATGTAATGACTTGTTTGTGGTTTTGTTGTTTTATGGATGGTGATGGTGTTGACTGAAGCATGGACACCTTTATTGAGCAATTTGGATTTAAGTTCCTCTTCCTCAACATTTTTAAAGGAACATAATGTTGTGCCACAACAGTTTCTAGACAGTTGTAATTTGATAACTGAAAAAGATTAGATTTGGAAGTGAAAGTATTAATTGTCACAAGCAATAGAATTGTTCAGAGGAACCATTTGGTAGATAAGATGAAGATGAAAAAAAGAGTGACTGAGGTTAGGGTGTGGTGAAAATACCATTACGAGTGTGGCCGAAGGTCGTCATGATACGGGATACAACACTTACATCCAGTGTTATTATGAACATTTTTGTGAAGCACAAAGTGGACTGTAACTTCTTTTCAACAGTGATAAAGAACACATTCTCCACATGTTGATGCATTTGTGGTGTTTATTTTTCTCTCTTTTTCTCTGCACTTGCATGTTGTATTTTTGCTGCTGCTAATTGAAAATTCCCCGTGGTGGGATAAATCAAATCTTATCTTATCTTATTTCAGATGGTGTGGGTAAACAGGACCTTTTCCACGATGACTGAGCTGAAGACACTCCAACTAAAGCGAAAGGCTCGCAGAGAGAACCGAGAGAAGAGCGACTGATTCCCTTTAATGTCCTTAAATGGTCCGTATATAGTGGGAGGAATGCAGAATCCCTATTCTCTTTTCCTAATCCTGAATTTTGGAGAAGGAATGTAGATTCCTTTTGGTGATGGTAAAAAGGACTGTTTTTTGATGTTGGTCAGGACTGGATGTCTTTTCCCAATAAAGTCTGTTGGGCAGTGCTGCTGAAAATGCACTGGAGATTTACAAGGACCAAAGGTTACATTTTTATTTTATTTTTTTAACTCTTTTATGGATAATCAACTCAAATGTCTTGCTTTTTGTCTCTATGTCTTTGGAAATAACAGCTTGTTGATTTCATCGTCTGGGAATTTGTTGGTTTAGTCAGTTTTAAGACTGATTTCATCTTTAGCTATAAGCTTTATTATGTTTTTTATGATTTTTTTATTCTTTGGCAAAGACACTGTACGACAGACAGTGAAGCACATTTGTATAACCTATCTGAAAAATCATCAGTGGCAAAGCATGGAATCCAACATACACAAGTCCGTACATGTTTTTGTCCAAAACAACTGTTCTTAAAGTATGTTTTCCCCCCTTTTTGTGTTATATTTTGTTAAATAAACCTTGGAACAAAAAAGATGTCACATTTTTCTCCTATTTTTATTATTCTTACTCCAAAATCCACACAAGTTTCAGCTAGGATTCAATCAACCAGCCAAGTTATAACTTGTCATTTCCAGTTAAGTTAAATCTGGCTTCATTGGGGTGATGCATATAATCCATTTTGACAGCATTTCCATAAATTTATCGTTTTACTTTTAATGAAAAGGACATTAGATTTCATAGATTGCTTTTAACCAGTCTTCATGTTGTGATCCATCAGAGCTTTAATTTGCTCCAATAAGTCGTCCTCATTAAATATTTGTCTCCTTTAGGTTGAATGTTCTGTGTCCTGGTTCCCATATACAATGTGGAGTGGTATCATGGTTTGAAATATAGCTTCTACACAACTGTGGATGTTCTTCCAGAATGACTTGATTTATTATGGTGTACAAAAAAGGAGGCCTGTGGAGCATAAAAATGGGTTGATCCTGCAAAACTGATGATAAATTTATAAATATAGATTTCTGTTTGAAATCCCAAGTATGATTTATGATACACTTTGAGTTTGGATTTCACTAGAAAACCTTTAGGCACTGTGTTCCACCCCAAAGGGACAAAGATTAAGAAGTGTGTCTTATACTCGTGTAAGGCGCCCAAATGTGTGTGTGTGTGTGTGTGAGAGAGAGAGAGGGGGGGTGTCTTATGACCTGGAGGGGCGTCATATTACTCGCATGAGTGGGTTTGTTGTTCTTTGTTTATGGTGTAACCTGCCCGTACAAAGATACTTTCCGGCCTCTGGTTAGCAGCTTAAGATATCAGACCACTTAACTCTTGAGGACCCCCAGCAGTCATGAAGGTTTGGATCAGAAACTGATCTTCATGTGGAGGTGAGCAGGATTACACACATTCTGCCTTATGTGTTAAAGTACACACCTACAGCCATTTGTATTGATTACAATAGATTACATTACATTACATTAGGCTGATACTTTTATCCAAAGCGACTTACAAGGTATAGGTATGTACAGTGTAAAGGGCCTTGCCCAAGGGCCCACCTGGGATTTGAACTGGCAACCTTCCGCACCAAAGTCTGTAAACCCTTAAGCTCTCCGGTTGCTATATTGACTCACAGCAGCCATTTTTAAAGTTATCCATGTTATAAAATACGCAGATTTTATGAGAACTAAATAAAAGTATATGTTCTGCCTTTTCAAGTGTGTCTGAATGTGTTTAAGTCAACAGTGGAAAATGAGGAATGTTCTTTACACTAGAGGGCAGTATGGACTAAAAGACTAGAAACAGGTGCCTCTATATCTGTTAATGTGTTTTTATTTTTCACATTTTTTTTGGAGACATTCCCCATCTTTCACTTCATTTATTACTTTATCTTTGTAAAGAGCTGGCTGGATGCGTGATCTCAAAGGTGAAGTTGTTTTAAGGTTATTTTTAAGATTTCCAGTTTGTTTTTCCTAGTTACATCTGATATATAAGCTCTGACTGCTTGAATCTGTCAGGATTCATTAAGTGCGGACTTGACTGATCGGATTGCACTCATGATTTGAACTCATCTCAGAAGACAGGGAAGGAAGATAAAATGGGTGTGTTGTGTTGGTGGGGTTAGTGATGGTGAAGGGGGTGTGGGTGCTTTGGAGGTTTTCCATGTTGACAGCTCCTCCTTGACTGATCATGTTTTAAGGGAAAAGGAAACAAAATTATCTCCTTTTGGTGACCAAGGGTAGACGCTCATGGAGACAAACATGCGGTTTTGGAAATAATTATTAGACCACCTGTGGTTTTCTATAGACATTCAGTGGGACAGACCTTCACTGTGGCGTTTTCATGCTCCGTTCTGTTCTTAAAAGAGTCGTTTTTCCACCATCAGATGTTATTTGTTATTGAGAAACTGATTGTTGTTGATGTTCATTTAACTACAGATTACGTTATTCAGTTTTACGAAGGTATTTCCAGATTCTTGCATTACCTTTAAAGGGTTCATATCTATTAAACCCACTTTTATTATTAGTCTTTGGTTTATTAATTTGTGTAATTGGACCCTAATAGTTCATAAAGTTTGTATCTGAACCCTCCAGCTGCTGCAAAACTATCTTTCTATTAATTCCTGTTTAATATGTTATGTCAATAATTAGTTGTGTCATGACATTTGGACATATAAGGTCAAAACTTCTTTGTAGTAAAAACTGTAAATATGTCCAAACTTTGAGCCAGTTAAATAAAGTGTTCAGTTGTTGGTTGAACAGGGCAGAGCAGCATGGTCAACAACCTGAAGGGGGTGGAGCATTTGCATTTAAAGGGCCAGTACTCAAAACCACCTTTCTGGTGTCATTACTCAGAAATAGTGTTGAAGATGGACCTGTGGATTTGGATTAATGAAGAATTCAGACCCAAGAAGAACATTTACAGTTCATGTAGACCACAGGGAAATGTTGTAAAATGCAAAATTACATAAAAAAAACCCCAGAATATCACTCCTTTGAAACAAAACTCTTTTAACTTCTTACAAGTTCTGCGATGTAATTACTAAATTATCAACTATTCTATGTATCACCAGCTATTTACTAGGTTTGAATAATAGTGGAAAAAGTTTTTTCAAAATCTGAATTCATCTTTAAAACTTACTATTTACTCTTAAAGTCAATTTTTTTTTTATTTTAATAACTTTCTCACACTTTTAAACGAAACAGCTAATTTTTTAACTGGAAAAAAAAACCTGAAGAATTTAATCAACATTGGAAATATTCCTCAGTTGCAGCTCTAGTCCCTTGTGTGTGCCTGAGGGAACAGTCATCCATCTCTATTTAATGTAAGTTTACAAGCCCTTTGGCAAGATCCATTCAACCTCAAAACATTTAATTTCAACATATTTTCGTCCTCTTAGATGAGTCCAATTACTTTCTTTCTTTTAATGGTGAGGAATTTCAGACTGATGCCACAGAGGCTTTTCTATTTTCAGTTTTTATTTGTTTAATAATGTTCTCAGTGGTTCAAAAGTTTACTTCCACTGGTGGCATTGCCTCCAAGTTGCGTAACTTCAAACACTTGGGTCGCCTTCCCCAAGCTTAACATAACACTGTGCAGGATTTTGGCCCGATTCTCTAAGCAGAACTTGTGAAATGGAGCCCCGTTTGTGGGCCTTGTATGTTCTCAAGGATTAAGGTCATACTACATTATGGTTGCTCCAAAATGTTTGTATCGATAGCTTTGGTAACCGTGACGTTATAATATGTATGCATGTCATTATTCTGCTCAAAAACCCTTTTGCATCCAAGGGTTTTTTTTCTCCAACTTGGTGCCTTCAGAAAAAGAAAGGATGGTTGTTGTTGCCAGACAGGCTTAGAGTTTCAGAAACTCCTGATCTTTTGGGATATTTCACACACAACCACCTCTACAGGCGGTTCATCGAAGAGAAAACGTCCAGTGAGCGACAGTTTTCTGAAAGAAAATGTCTTGTCAGACCCAGGGGTCAAAGGTGAATGTCCAGAGCTGATAGAGAGGCAACAGTAACTCAAATAACCACTGGTTACAACAACGTAGAACCTCTGAACCAATGGGTTACAACACCAGCATATACACTCACCGGCCACTTTATTAGGTACACCAGATCATATGGATGATGAGTGTATATCTGTAGAATTCTCTGTATTCATCTTGCTCTCATTTCATCTTCCATCAAAAACAACCAAACACACGCTGCCATCTCTGTGTTTCATGGTTAATTTACAGCCTGGCTTTTCTTCTTCTACATATAAAAATGGACTAGTAAAGTGAAATAGGTGTACACTGCAAAAATCTAAATCTTACCAAGTGTATTTTTCTCATTTCTAGTCAAAATATCTTAAAATTAGACACAATCACCTAAAGAATAACTTTTCAGTGCGATAAGGAACTTATTTTTAGACAATAGATCTGGATCTATTGATTTGACAGGTTTATCTTTGCTTGAATTAAGAAAAAAATAATAATAATAAAATAAAAATGTCCTTGAATAACACAAATTAACTCAACCAGACTGCTCCCTGAGATAATATTTTTCCAAATAAAAATAGGAAATGTGCAATTATCTTACAACTACAACAATAAAGTCCCTTTTTTTCCTTTAGAACAACAAACTAAGATGAACATTTAATATCAGTGAGTCAATGAGCCTGTTTATGTTCCACATTTCAGAACATTAAAATGCAAACTACACAAAAACAGAAACGTTGTACATTTCTCTTTTCTAGTCTGATCCTTTTCCAGGCTAGTGACAGATCACCTTGACAGTAGATTTATTTGTTTTTTACGTCCCTAAAATGAGTCCTGGGTGCTCCAAGGTTAAAACATTAGTTCCATCTGTTTCATGTTCTAACCCTAAAAAAAACAAAAAACAACTTAAACAGTGTTTCTCAAACTATGTGTTAAGGCGAGAGCTCATTTGTAAAAATTAAAGTTGCTGTTTTTTTCACCCCTTTTTCTTTTAAAACATACTTATCACTTCTAACTTTTGCATTTCAACTGAATCCCACCGCCTTTCCATGTCAACTTTCTACACACTTCCACGCCTATGTGTCTGAAAATACGGGTTTGCGATTGTGAAACTGAAACTTTAACTAAATAAAAGCTGAAATCATCGAAAAATAATGAGCTTAACCAAACTAACAAGAAGGAATAAATGTTGAGAAAAACAAAACCAACATGTTTGTAATCATCTGACCTCAGCTCTATGTAAATCTTGATGATATAACCAGCTCAACCTCTCTGGAGATATGACCTACCGTCAATTAGCAACCAATGGAGTTTGAGAGGCTTATTTAGCTTTGTTCAACAAAAGAACTGCATGGACACAATCATCGGTTTCAATCTTCTGGCCTGATTGGTGTAATTGTTGCTGCCAAATTCACCAGTTCATGTATCTCAAAAATGGCTCTGTTCCTTCAGTTTGTCATGCACACCCATACATTTCACAACAACTCAAAGCACATCAATTCAGCTGTGCTCCTCTGGGTAGAAACACTTGGGATAAAAGAAAAAAACACCTGCTTGAAGTCTGAGCGGATGACAGCTGTGTTCACAAGTAAAAAAAAAAAAAATAAAAATAAAATAGGAACAAAACGGTTTGTAGTTCTAGAGGCTGCTTTGTAACCTGAAAAGTGGGAAAATACCTAATTCATCTTGCAAGATGGCAGATGATCATCTATTCCATCATATCTGTGCAAAAAACCCCATACAACCTGAATAAGATCGATGATTTTAAGTTGAACATCATGAGTATCATATCCTTCCATGGAAACGGACATGCTTATCAATCAGAATAACACATCGTGGCCTGGAAACTGATGCAAAAGTTTGCAGATTTTTATAAAGTATGGTATATTGTGCATTATTTTGTTGCAGATCCATCAATCAAAGGTTTTTATGCATGCAGCATTCCTCTGAATGTAAATGATCTTCATATCAATATTTCGTGCATCTGTTTGTGATTGGGAGTTGCATGTTGGGCTGAATACCAGCTTAATCTGAAATACATTATTTATGCTGCATTTGAATGAATGAGAACAAACAGATGTTGTATGGCTTACAAAATGTTATGGGTAGTTTGAGTTTATATTTCCAGCGCAGAGAAGGAAATGAGGACCTCAAATGATGACAATGTTTTTGCCTTGTGTCACAATGTTCTCTCTCACCATTTCTATACAGTTTATGTTGGCTCCAGCGCTGGTTCTCAACATCTGTGGTTGGTTAATCTACTTGTAACGATGTTTGGGCTGGACTGTTTATTGCAAAGTTATGCCAATTAAGAGCTATTTTAATCACTTTTAGAAAAAAAAAGCCTCTTTGAGCTGTGAACATCCATTTCTCCTCAAATGATGAAGCATATGTATAGATGTGTTTCTCTTTTGCTTGTATGCATGGAAAGAGTAAAATGTTGGTGGAAAAAAAGTCAAAAATTTGGGATAGATCGCGTAATGTTTTGATATAATCTGCTTTTCTAAGTGTCAAAGGCGTTAAGTAACGAAGTACAAATGCTTCACTACTTTACTTTTTAAAATTACATTACATTTGGCTGACGCATTTATCCAAAGTGACTTACATGGTGTAGGCATAAAGGGCCCACCTGGGATTCAAACTGGCAACCCTCCGCACCAAAGTCAGCGGTGTAAACCACTAAGTATTACCACTAACTATTTTGATAATCTATACTTTACGTTTTACTTCTACTCCTTATGTTTTCATGCATTTATCTGTACTTTCTACTCATTACATTTTAAAAATAGCCTCGTTACTCAAGATAAAATTGCACAATCTGGACAAAGACATAAACCATTCTGACACCCTATTGGTTTGTATGCGATCCATCACACCTGAGTTTTTGCAGAATTACAATACATATATTCAACTAATCATTCATTTTCAATGGGCGTGTATACGTAAGCAGCTGAAACAGGTAGACTAGTGGATCCCACATGTTTCAATATTAATATTTTAATACAACATTATAGTCATTCTGGCCTTTACAAACATGTTTTTGGGGACGTGGGGTAGTGCACCACCATGGCATTTTATCCCCTTACTTTAATTTTTATACTTTAAATAGTTTTGAATCCAGTACTTTTACAGTTTGACTCGAGTAAAAACTTAAGTTGATACTTCAGTTTCTACAGAATCTTTTTTTTTTTATGTGTTTATTGGGTTTTTTCTTTTTTTTAAACATCCTAATCACTTGGTCCTACTTTCTCTCATTTCCTATCAGTGCGCTGTCATCTTGCTGACTGCTGCGCACTAGTACACGACTGTTTTCAGCAGTGAAACAGGTAGACTAGTGTCATCTTGCGGCAGCACGGAGGGATACGAAGAACGAGAAAGTAGGGCCAAGTGATTACGATGTGTGACTTTTTTCGTGGACGTTGGTTTTGTGATGTAAATAAATCACTCTTTTGAACACATGCTGTTTTTAGAAGAAAAACCTTTTATTTTGGTGACCCTCCCCCGCAAAAATGTTGTCGGACTACTTTCGTTTCGATCAAAACCGGACCAGAACTGGGCTCTACACTGATGACGGGGATGAAATACAGATCAATGTAAAAAATACACAACTGTCCCTTAAAGCTGCTCAGCTCTTGTTTTGTTACAAAGTGAAACATTCCCTGCATTATCCCAGATGTTACAGAATCTTTTTAACGCCTTGTATTTATACTTTTATATGAGTAATGAACGGGGATACTTTTGACACCTCCGGTCAAAGGATTTCATGAGGTCAAGATAAATTACTTGTAATTTTTCTAACTAGATACAGACAACTGTGCATTGCATTAGTGCTTAGATGAAAGGCAGCGTTGACCTTGTGTCGGTGTCTGGTAACGGCAGTAGCATCTCTGCGCAGGTTGAGTCAGACTGTGACTGGGCATGCTCTGTAATGTAATAAAGAGGAGGAGAGAGAGGGGGAAAGTGGAGTAACTGATACAGAGTGATAGATGAGTCACTCAGTGTGTGCCTGTGAATGAGTCACTGTGATATACATGATTATATCGATTTATTTTATTAAATACATTCAGGATACTAGTCAGGTATAAAGCCTGGAGCCGCCTAACAAAGACTGAAAAAACACCAACCTTTTTTTTTTTTTTTAATCTTAATTAATAATGTACACATACTGTGCATATAGAACTGTTTATTAATGTGTTGTATGGTTTATGTAACATATGTCGGCTGAACTCACTCACATTCAGTGAGTCAGTGATGCATGGATGAAAGAGAAAACACTGAAGAGTTTAATATTTGTACTTTTTTATGACAACTGAATAAAATACTAGCACCAAAGGACATTTTTTTGGAATAATATTAATACAAACGTTACTCATCGTTATTATTATTTTATTATTTCACAATATTTTTTAGAAGAACCTTAAGGGGGCTATTGAAGGATCTGCAGAAATGGAATATAATACTGAAAATCATGTTTTCATTGGTGTGTAATCAGACAAAAATGACAACTGTGTTTTCATTACCTTGGAATCTGCATTTATTTCCACAAAACGGAGCAGGTCGAATTCATAATCCACAATATTGTGTTTTCTACAGTAGCTTGGAGTGGATGTCCTTTTTTCCCCCTTTTTTATTCTATTTTATTTTATTTATTTTTTACTACATTTAACTAGTTTTAATATCACCTTAAATAATAGGCTTAGAACAGCCAAAATAAACACAGGCTATAATAAGAATAATTCTTCATCTTCTCCTTTTATTTATTTTTTAATGTATTCCTTTATTTATGTTGTGGCTACCATGGGGGAGGCTGAAGAGTTATTTACTTGGATACAAACTTTATTTGACCATTAGAAACCACTGAATATTAACCCTTAAACAGCCACTAGTGACCAAAATCATCTACTGATATACAAATTCTATCAATACATGTGAATAATTGGTGTAAAATACAGTTTATCATCTTTTCATAGTCATCACATATGACCCATTTGGGCTATCAGAGGATCCGTAGTTACCGTGGAAACACCATCATCTTCTACAACATTGATTCACCAGTAAAACCCATGGAGTTGGATCAATGACAGTGGATGGAAACACTGGGTTTATGTTCAGTTAATGATAGAAAAAACAGATTAAAAAGTTATTTTCTGCTGTTGATACAATAACTCTCAACTGTACTTTGGTGCTGTAATGAATATCTGCATGATCAGTGAAATAAATATAGAAAAATATATGATTTTCACTGGAAAAAAAGCAAAATGCGGAGGATAATATTGTAATAAATGGTGACAAATAAAAAGGTTAAATTTAGAGAAAAAAAACAAACATTCATAAAGCGGCTGCAAAATTACATTGGGTTTTTATGGGTTAAACACTGATGCTTTAAAACAAGTTACAAAGAACTTAACAAAAGTAATATAAAACAACAGGAAATATAATGTATAAATCATGCTTAAAGTGCAGCCGGGTATGTGTAAGGTACTTGTGATAATGTTGGATTTCTGTGCAATGTTCTTAATTTATGCAACAAGTATTTCTGAAAACAGATGTGCATAGTTTTTTGGGGGGAAGTTAGTTCATAGAAATGTTTTCTTAAGTCTACACGGGAAAGTGAAAACATCAGTCAGCGGATGTTGTCCAAACATTTCAGATCATTACCACCGTCTTCATCCGTCTCTGTCCATCTTCACACCACATCAACTTAGTCTCCATTTTCTACTTTTCAAGATTAAAAAAATATTTATTATCATTCTATGTACCTAATATGACAAACTGAAATACTGAGATATATTAACCCTTAAACATCCAGTGCTACTTTTGTCATAGTTCCCAAATGAATTTTTCTATATAGTTAAACTTTAACTGATTTATCTCCATTTATTAAAATATTATCCTCTCCATTTTGCTTTTTTTTTTTTTTTTTTTTTTTCATTTTTTT
>JAPSES010008287.1:0-14317 GCA_029822895.1 Maxillicosta whitleyi
CCCCAATCAGCGTACTTCTTATCTGTAAAATATACCTCCTAAATAAAACTTCAAAATGCATCTTCATTAACTTGCCTTTTTCTTTTCTGAGAAATAATGAAATTAGAATTTAATAACAGATACATTTGGTGTTATGACTGAAACCTTGGGACATTTTCACATAGCCTTATTGTTCTTTTTCTGTTAATATTACCTTTATATTTGGACCTTCAAAATAGGCCAAAGTACTTTCTCTTCAACTGTGTCACAAATTCCACTCACCATACAAACAGTGGGGGTTATGTAAATCCAGCATATCTTCATTATTGGCCACGGACGATAACCAATCATGTCCTCAATGTTGTCATAGAGTCGATCTGCGCCTGGTGATACAACAGCAAATAAAACTTGTTTCACCTTAGCATTTGGAGAAGGTAAAAGGCTCTCTGAACATTCAGCAAAGGCAGTAGTTACAGAGTTTTGGATCGATACCTACATACACACTTTGCTATACAGTGTATTTATATCAGTGAGGGATGAGGATTCAAATTAGAACAAAAACCTCATGTAGAGTTTGGCAAATTGAATCCACTATCAATCGTACATTCAGCTACACAAAACATATGTTAAAAGTCAATTTAACAGCTGTTTCTACTCTTTATTTATGGGATTCACATGGTTTCAAACCTAAAATCATAAACTGAAGTGATTGTAGATACTCCTTAAATAGCTCATGTTACTTTAGTGCACTCGTGCATGCACCTCTGTCTCCACCCTGTGGCGCTATGGCTGTTGTTTGACAACATGTTCTGCTGTCACTCTAATTCCCATGTTTTCTATTATATTCAGCTTTATATTCAGCTTCCATCAATCCTGTTTAAGCTAATTTAATCTTGATGGACATCAGCTCCTCTTGAAGAGGAATGTTTGTTTTCATTGGCCTCTTTCTTTGAATGCGACTGAATACAATAGATCTATAGTACCCAAATGCGTCCACTCCACAAAAAATGTCTCTCACGCTGTCCACATGTCACAATGGATTTAAACTACTTCAGAGAGGTTTGGGGTTAGGGTGAGAACATATTTGATATGGCCAAGTGGTCATCAAGTACCTTTTTATGGTAGCTTAAAAGCTGTAACACAGACATGCACAATAGATACTTTTAGAGTACTCTGGAGGATTTCTTCTTTCAAGTGTTGTCGTGTTTTTATGTTCCATGTTGTGTTTTATATTCCATGTGGTATGTTTTATACATCCTCCGTTATTATGTTTTCTTAGGTTGTGACATCATTTGACACTATAGATCACACTGTGTTTGTTTTAATCTTATATACTCTGAATGAATGACGCATTCACACACATCTAGTCCTGGCTGTTGACACTGTCAGTTATCAGCACATGCCATATTGTCTCCTGTGCTTACTAATTTACTTTTATTTACTATCAAATTTTAGTTTCATTGCACAGGTTGACATTGCCTTGACCTTGGGTGTTGTCACATTTATCTGCTGATAAAGAAAAGTTTAACTGTGCTACACTTTCTGGACTTTGTCTATAAACATGTCTGAAAACAAGTCGATATGGGAGCCCTTGCTATTGAACAACTGACACTTTTTACTTCAATGTTCATACAACACTGCTCCATTTAATGGCTATTTTATGTTATTTATTAGAATATTTTTACACCCTGGACAAGTCACCAGTTCCTTGCAGGGTCGACATATAGAGATGAACAACCAATCACTCTCACATTCACACCTATGAGAAATTTTCGTTTGACCAGGTAACCTATTAGTTCATGTCTTTGGATGGTGGGGGAAACCAGATTACCCAGAGAGAACCCACACAAACATGGGGAGAACATGCAAACTGCACAAAGAAAGGTCCCTGGTTACCCAGGACCTTCTTGCTGTGAGGCTGCTGCTTTTTAATTGCTACGAATTTTTACAGTTTTAACTACGCACACTGGTCCTTGGAAATGCATTTTTGCTACTCTGTGTGTGTATTTGGTACATATGTGTATGGAATGACAAAGGAAGACACTTGAACTTGAAATATAATTCATTTGATGTGAATATGCAGGATTCAGATTACATATCCTGGACTTGTCAGGGCTCTAGTGATAAAACTAAAATGAACATTGATGACTAGATGATACCAATAGTCATATATTAACATATGTTCTGTCTTTTCCAGTGTAGACAAGGATTAAATATAACAGACCTTTTACTCAGAGCTTCGGATGTTTGTTTGTTTTTTTTTTTTCAACAAGTTCCTCCAAGCATAAATGAGTCTGAATATGAATCTATGTGATTCAGACCTTTCCTGAAAAAAATTATATAATTTACAATTAACTGTAATTCTTTATATTTAAAGTGTCTCTAAATATATAACTCATCACGTATGAAACCATTTAATAGATTTAGATATTCTTAAAGTGTTAAGCCACCATGTGTATGTTTTTGATAAATTAATTCTAAAAACATACCATATATCCATCCAATTGCTAGTGACTGACACACAGAAAGAAGGAGGAGGTTGTTGCCACTACAAACATAATGATCAAAAAGTTGGAGAAAGTATAAGCCTCCCTGCAAGAAGACAGAGAGCAGACTGTTAGTACATGACAAAAACAGTTTGTTGCATGTTTGTTTGTATGTAATTGAATTTAGATCAAACCTAAAGTGTGTTTCTTGACCCAAAAAAACAAAAAAAAAACAAAAAACTAATTGATTAGTGACTGTAAACAAGGCACAAAGCTTTCACCTCTGTGACGAGAAGAAGGCCAAGGAAGAAGCAAATGGAGCAAAGACAAAGAAGCAGTAGCTCTCGACGATAGGCTCTTCGAAAAACTGTGGGGAACATGTCTGTCACTGAGGTCATAAGACACTCCAGACTGACAAACTGAGAGACACAGACAATGAGCAAAATGCAAACACATGCCCCAAAACTAAAACCAACTCTGTCTGCTACAAACAGAATCTCCCACAGGATTCACTGTTTTCACCTCACCTGTGTATCTGCACCCAAGAGGATGACCATGATGAAGAAGCAAATGGCCCACAGCTGAGGAAAAGGCATCATGGCCACAGCTCGTGGATACGCGATAAATGCCAAACCAGGTCCTGTATGTAAAACGTAAAAAGTCATTTTGATCCTATTAGTGTGAGAAATTGTTTAAGAGTGTGCAAATCTCTAACACTAAAACAACAGGAGTCACTGTAAATATAAGACCACCAAATAGCACGACTTGTAGTTCATGAAAATGTAATAAGTGTCATTACTAACTTTGTTTGATCATCACGTGTCTGAGTTTATATTAAAGTAGCTTTAAGAAAGTCACTTATTTAGATATTGCTAAATTTGTAGATGTAGCTGTAGTTTCTATAATCATTTATTTAAGACAGTCATTTTCATTCCTGCACTATATTGTATGTAGAGCAAAGTGACAATAAAGACTGATATGATGACTATTACCTTTGCATGTAACTAAGTCCAAATATGACTAATATGACAGTAAAATGGGCACTAGAGGGAAAAAAGCTGAATAGTTGAGCTCTATCTGTTTTTCATGATAAACTGTTAGAAATTACTTTGATCACACATTAACAATAAATGAAAATCGCTGCATTTCAATTATTTCTATCTCTGTTCTACTTACAAGTACAAATGCTGTTTCATTTTCTCAAAGTTTAACAATACGGAATGTAGACACACATTTTGGAAAAGACAAAAACAAATGCTCAACTGAGAAACAGACACTGGTGAATTTGATCTGTTAGTGGTTACGGTGATTAAAAACAAATAGGATATAGAGGTTCTAGTTTAAAATACCCAACAGTGATTTAACATTTTCAGCATGGCTAGAAATTGGTTATATAGGCACCATTTATAGAACATGTAATACTTGTTTCAAACAGTAGGTGGTGGTGTTGAAACTTTTGGCCAGGCATGACCTATGACCCCTGTAATACCTCTTTGTACCACTAGAGTAAGTAGTGATCCACTGTGGTCTTCAGTTTGCACTAGTTATTGTCTAATTGTACCTTCACCGTGTTCAGCAGAACCTCTTCAGATAGTTCAAACAGAAGATGTAACCATGGTGGAAACTTTTCACCAAATATGACAACTTCCAGAATCAAACAAAAGAACCAATAGAAATGGAAGTAAATGTAGAGTATTTCCCCCACTGTACATGAGAAGTTTGATGCCAAAATCTTGACTTCTCTTTTGTATCTTTTTTTTTTTTTTTTTACATTGGTGAGTTGCAGATTAAGATACGCCTCATAATATTATTGTTACTTAAATATTTATTATGTTTCTTAAATTAACTATTTGCTCATGTGTACTTCAGAAACACTGATGGCTCTGACCTTCTGACCAACCATTATGAAAAACATTCTAAATGGAGTTGATTGATTTATGATTGTCCTAGTTAAACACTGAACCATACAAGCAGTTAAATAAATAAATAAAATTATATATATATGGGGTAATATTTCATGTTTACCAACCCTATTTTTTCATCCCCAAATTACAAATAGCTCCTTTAAGTTAAAAAAAAAAAAAACATACATTGTCAGGAAGTGATTCAATGAAGAAAACTATAATCCAGGAGTTTCATTAGTACTACAGTTAAACTAATGTAGCACAGACCAATGTAAAGATTAAAGAGCTGTATTTAATGCAGTGGTCCTTAAATGTTCTTACCTGAAGCAGCCACTTCGGATATCGGCAGGCCTTGTTCATAAGACATGAAGCCCAAAACAGAAAAGATAGCGAACCCTGCTACAAAGCTTGAGCCTCCGTTCACCAAACATAGAACAAAAGTATCCCTGAAGAAGAAAAACAACATTAAGTGTCTGCCAAATATGTATTAAATCTTAAACCATAGGCTGTTTGTATATTTGAAGGGAAAAGAACTGAGTGTAAAGGATGGGTGTTAAAACAAGCCAAGTGGTGGACTCTTTAAGTTAAAACAATATGAAACAGAGGTACTTACTTATAACAGTCATTATTGTACTGATTGTAACTGCCAAGAGCTGTCAAAGACCCCTGACAAATCCCAAAAGAGAATAAAACTTGTGCACCTGCATCCATCCAAACCTGAGCAGAAAGCAACCATGAACAAGACAGATTAGCAAATATATCCTTTATAGTCCTGATGGGTGGTGAATGAGCTGTGAAGCTTTTGTGATTTAAGCTGTCGTCTGACTCCATACTGTACTTACTTGAGGGTCCACCAACCTTGTAGGGTCAGGATACAAGTAGAATGCTAATCCATTCATAGCTCCGGGTAAAGTGAGCCCGCGGGCCAAAAGAACGACCAACATGATATAGGGGAAAGTTGCTGTAAAGTAGACGACCTGTCAATACAAGACAAAACATGTTTGTTGAAGTATGCCAAGGATAGAGTCAGCCACTCATAACTGTTCCATCAGGGTTGGAATGTTTTATCATGACAAATTTTATCACTTCTCAAACACCACTGAGCTAAACACTATAATCCACCATCTGAATCATCATCAAATCCAAATCCAGTGGTTTCCAGAGACTATAGAACAGGGGTGTCAAACATGCAGCCCGGGGGCCAAATCCGGCCCGCCAAAGGGTCCAGTCCGACCCTTGTGATGACTTTCTGAAATGCTAAAATTAAAATAAGATATTAACATAGATAGAGACATAGACAGAACAATTGAATTAAAGTGGGGCAAATTGGTAAAATACTACCATAATATTAAATAAAGTGCAGTTTTAACAATAATATTATCTGTTATTAAATGTTTTGTGTATTTGTAGATCCACTGTGATCTATAAGTTATAAAGTACATGTGAAAATTATAAACTAAAGCAGAATATTGTTAAAATTACACTTATTATTTCAATTTGTCCATATCATTCACATTGTTTTAAAGCATAGTTTATAGATGTAAACATTTTCATAACGTAATTTTACTTTTTTTCACTCTAAAACATTATTTAACAATTAACAATTATTATTTGACTGGTGCGGCCCATTTCATATCAAATTTGGCTGAATGTGGCCCCTGAACTAAAATGAGTTTGACACCCCTGCTCTAAAACTATTTTGTACATCAGTATGAGGACAAAACCTTACAAAGTATTATAAGCAGATGATGTTTGCCCTTCAAGCGCTTCATTTCTTTAATTCTGGATTTTTTTAAAACACAAATGTGTGCTTTTTCAATTCAGTTAATGGTGAAAATAATAATAATAATAATAGTAAAAAGGGCACAACAGCAGGATGCAATATGTAAACAAAGAAACAACACAATAAAGAGATACATAAAACATCACATATTAATAAATAGCTAAAACAAGACAAAAATTAAATATTTAACAATCAGAGGTGACAACATCACATAAACGCAAGTCTATAAAAATGTGTTTTACCCCCCGAGGATCTAAGGCTGCGTACTGGCTAATAGTTAACAATCATATCTGTTTTATACAGAGCCAGGGTCAATCAAGCTTTAAAAGTGGTCAATAAAATCTTAAAATCAATTGTAAAACACACAAATGTCTGTTTACACAAAGCATTGGTTCCAGCTTTATTAGCCCAGGACCAAAACTTATAAAAGTACAGTATATCATGATTTATCACTGCATCTACATTTATAAACAATTATAAAAACAAAAACAAGAATCTTCAAACCTTCTATTTAGTATATATATTTCATTATATATATTATATATTTCATTATAATAGTCAATAATTGAGTGTAAATGACATTCATCACCATAACTTTAACTGAGCAAGGGAAATAGTAGCAAAAAAAAGGAATGTGACAAAAAAACCCAAAACAACTATTAATAGATTAAAATGAATTAAATATGTTAGAGCAGCCATTGCTAAACTTTTTCATTTCAAGACCCAAATTAATTAACTTGATGTTTCCTTTGCAATGACATTTACATTTACATTTACATCTACATTTACATTTACATCTACATCTACATTTACATCTACATTTACATTTACATTTACATTTACACAAAATCACACACAGTAAAGGAACATCAACTATCAAACCAGTCAAATACACAACACAACTGACTGATCATTATAAAGTGAAAACCCTATAGCATGTCCTCTGAAAGTCCCTTACTGTATCTTTTACATTTTTTTT
This sequence comes from Maxillicosta whitleyi, assembly GCA_029822895.1. NCBI lineage: Eukaryota > Metazoa > Chordata > Actinopteri > Perciformes > Neosebastidae > Maxillicosta > Maxillicosta whitleyi. The sequence goes on from JAPSES010008287.1 coordinate 7,132, forward strand.
TTTTACATCACTTCTGTCTTCTTGCAGCTGTTGCATGTGTTTATGTATTTTTGTGTCTTGTGGTGTTTGACCTTTCACATAATTTTTCTGTTATCTCTTTTATGTCATTTTGACCTTGTGTTTGTTTTTTTTTAATTCAATGTTACATCATACAGTAAGTTTGATGAGATAAACATTTATAAACTCTACTGTTGTAACTAGGAAAATTAATTTGCATTTATATATTTTGCCCTGACTATTAATGACACTGTAGAAACAGCTCTGTGACCCACTTTTGATCCCAACCCTAAGTTTAGGAAAGGTAATGGTAGAGAATCAGACTGTTGAAGTGTCTCTTCTGGTGGATAATTATGTTTGATGTGAAAGATTTGATGGTTGTATCAGCTCATAAAACATATTCATATTTTGGACATAAAAGGGCAGACTGCTGATGAAAAAAAGCCATGTTGGTGTGTCTTACAATAAGGAATAAAATATAATAATATGCATCATGTTTAATCTTTTTTTTAATTAAGTGATCTAACTATTCTAAATGTTTAAAAAATAAAAATAAATGTATTCCAGTGCTGTATTTGTCTATTTTCCTATTATTCTGAATCCATTTTCAACTGATGTGAAAAATCTTCTTGTGAAAAGATACCCAAAATCTAGTGTTTTACCTTTCCAGTGGATCTCACTCCCTTCCAAACACAAAAGTAACACAAGATCCAAGCCAGTAAGAGGCAGAGAGCCAGCTCCCACCGCAGGCTACCGATCTGGTCAATGCCCTGAGATATACCCAGAACTCGTCTCCTGAAAAAAGACACAGTGTTACCGAAGCTGCGTCATAAAACAGTTTGGACATAGAAACAAAGGGGGCCTTTGTTTGGGAGTGATTTTGGAGAATGTAAAACAATAAAGCAGATTATTATTAAGGGAAAGTTTGTGATTGATCACATGTTTGTATTATTGTGCCACATTCCCAGAAAGCACATATTTAGGTGAAAATTAGTTAATGATTTATTTCAGACATCAGAGTAGCACCGTCACAAAACTAAAATCTAAATTATACCGGTTTATTCATGTCATTCATATAGATGTCATCATTAGTGTGTCAATGATTTAATTCATTTAGTTGATTAATATTAACTTTTTATCATGGCTTATAAAATATAGACGGAAATAAAGGTGAGAGGGAAGAAAAATGATTAATGCTAATTAAATAATGTGCCTATCACTGTAGAATCACAGCAAGAGTAAAATATAACAGACTCTGTACATGTATTAATCTACATGTAAAAAAAAAAAAAAAATTAAATCCTGAAGAGCCACAACAAATTGGACATTCTTTTCACATTTTCAGAAATATGTCAAAAATATACAAAAAAGTCAAAACTGATTTACTGATGATCTATTTCATTAATACATTAATATTTTTTTTCATATCTATTACACAGAGGTACACAAACTCATCATCATAAAGCAGCAAACAGTATCACATTTCACATATAAATGTAAGAAAACAGAAGAAAAACAATAAAAGAATAACATAGTGGCAAAATACAGGTAAAAAAAATAAGAAAGAGACAAAAAGACCATACCTGGTTATGTTATAACAGTATATAAATATCTTTACGGGGTGTTTCAAGAGAGGTGATGTTTTTGCAATTCATTCCATCCCCACATATCGAGCTCTGACTTCACCAGTTAAGGCATAATGACGCTTATATTTTGGACCATAAAAGTAGAAAAGGGACCATCAGAGGTACAGTTAAGTTGACCACAAGAAAACTGACAACATAAAGGTGAGTTGGTTTCAGATAAACAAAATCATCATCAGTCACATAGAGGTGTGCTGACAGTTTGACTGGGGTGGGACTAGAGCAGGGGTGGAGTCCTGGTCCTCGAGGGCCGGTATCGTGCATGTTTTAGAAATTTAGAGGTTTCCCTCTTCCAGCATACCTGATGGTCATTATCAGGCTTCTGCAGAGCATGATGATAGGCTTATCATTTGCATCAGGTGTGTTGGACGAGGGAAACATTCAAAACATGCAGGATACCAGCCCTCAAGGACCAGGATTCCACACCCCTGGACTAGAGCAGGGGTCAGCAACCCTGGTCCTAGAGAGCCACGATCCTGCATGTTTTAGAGGTTTCCCTCTTGCAGCACACCTGACAGTCATTATCAGGTTTCTGTAGAGCTTGATGATAGGCTTATCATATGAATCAGGTGTGTTGGAAGAGGGATACATCTAAAGTATGCAGGATAGTGGCTCTCTAGGACAAGAAGAATTACATTGGATTTGGAAACAGGAAACAAACAACAGATATGAGACTTGTGAGCATCTACAAAATAGCAAAGAAACATGGACACAGACCTCCCTAATAAGTAATGTGCATTAAGATGCGAATCAGCATGCTTTATTTTCATAAAACAAGCAGTGAAATGATGTAAATTGTACTTACTCCCAGAATTCTGTTGCAGGTGTTGTTGCATTTGGAGCCGCCGTCCAATTAGACGACACATTTGCTTTATCAAATTCAACACATGAGTCTAAACAAAGAAAAAAAACAACAGATATTTTAATTACAAGACAGATGTACGTGTACTCATCAAGTAGAAAATAATTAATCTACATTGCTTATTAAAATTGCTTCTTGCTTCACAGACGACAACTATGACAATATCTGAACTACACGGGCAGCTATGTAACTGTTCAACCAAAAATGTAATTTTCAATGAGCTACAAAGCAAAGGATTTTTCTGCAAGCTGTCAAACCCTTTCCAAACTCATAAACTTGTCTCTGTTCGAATACTAATGAGTGGATCAGTGACAAATAAGATAAAAGATGTGCAACTTCAACATTATCAGGTTCATTAACATATGCATATATTCATGTTGCATATTTTTCAATCAAAAGTGAGTTACATGCATGTGAAAATGTCAAATCAAGTCAACACAAGAGTGACGAATGTTACACCACCAACTGAACTTTTGTTTTCGTTTACATTATTTAATTTATTCAATAGCATTAGAGTAGATTTGTCTGTTTTAAAGTCAATTAAACGATGAGGACTTAAACATTTTTGCACCATATTACTGACCCATATAGAGTACAAAATGTGTGTGTGTGTGTATATATATACTTATAAAAGCTATTTCTGCTTTTGTCCACATATTTACTTGTGTTCCAGGGGTTTTTGCAGCTTGCCCAGGGAACCTCAGCGCTGAATGATGAGAAAAGGTAGAAGAAGGCCCATGCCTGGATGACGATGTATGACACAGCTGCATAGGCGATCACCACCTGGGTAGCATAACCAATCCCTGACGAGATACATTGATAATAATTCAGAAAAGGCAACAAAAAAAAAAAAAACTGCAGTAGTGTTGACAGATATAATGTCTGCATTTTTGATGTAGGAAATCATATTAAACAGCCAACACCTCAGGGCTGTTTCTGTTACCATTTCACATTATCTGTTAATATTGAACTTTATTTCAGGCTACCTCAATCTGAAAATTCTTTTGAGCAGAGGAGATAATGCTTGTAAAAACAAGAAATAGTTTAACCAATGATGTACTTAAAATTAGATTAGTGGTTGACTCCCAAGGCCTTGCTTCATTATATATGAGGATCTGAGGACTGAGTAGAATGAACTGGACAAAAAAAATGAAGCTCATGAGGACTACCAGTCCACTTTGTACAATGTTATAAATGAGCTGTCAGTGATATTTCTTATTTAATATATAAAAAAATGTTTAAAAGTATCATTATACTGTGCTTACTATGTATGTATTCACTCATTCATTCATCACAAACTGTTTATTGCTTATTAATAGATATGTTATGGTTAGTGCTTTTATTCTGGAGATGCTTTGCTGTTTAGTGGTTATGACTTTGACTTGACTTTTAGAATAACAAGTTTTGATAGTTACACTATTGCAGGATTTATTAATAAAATAATTCATAAGGCTGTGTCCACTAGAGGTGAGTAATGTGTCAATCTGCTGGTCTCCCAAGGCTAAGTTTAAAATGAGAACCATAAGAAATAACTTTCTCTATCAAAGAAAGCACCAAAAAGATTAAATAGGGACGTTGCCATTGTTTCCATCACAGGACCCAAATGTTAATGAAAAGAATGGAGTTTGGTGCAGAAATCACATATTATTCTTTTACCTGAATGAGTTTGATTATGAGGCTCATGAAGATATGAAGTCACTGTGTTATATCATTATTTTTACTGCCATTTGTGACCCATGTGTTATGACCTATAGGCAGGTCTGTGTGTGTGTGTGTGTGTGTGTGTGTGTGTGTGTGTGTGTGTGTGTGTGTGTCTCAGTGCGTGAATGGATGATGTTTTACAGGTGTTTAGCTGAAGTCTGGCCCAACCAGCTGGACGAGGGACCATAAAAGTGATGTTACAGGGCTGGTCCAATGCCATCTATCCTCCACTCCCAACCCTCAACGTCATCACTGTACCATTGTGTCTAAAGGCAGCAGTATGGGTAGGCTGCTGTTTTCTTTGTTTTCCTGTGTTTATGTAAGTTGGAAGGTCAGATCCTGTCTTTTGGATTGTTTTCCTCTTGCAGGTCAATTTTGGGTTGCTTAGTAAAGTTCTGTTTGTTGTTTTGGCCTTGGCCCACCCTAAAGATGAAGCTGTTGTTCTGTTTGAGTTCATGTTTCATGCTTTTAAATCTTTTTGTAAATAAATCACTTAATAATTGCACAATTTGTGTCTTGGAGGTTTCTTAGTGGCTTGGGAGTGAGGGAAGGTGTCCACTCATTTACGTTATGCCCATAGATCCCATAGCCAGAGCTTAACACCATGGTTCCGACTAAATTGACCATGTTTAGATGATACCAAACAGATCTTTAGTGCAGTTACTGACATCACAAATCATACAGAAAACTGAGGTGAATGTTGGCTTTATTCATGACTGTAAATTCAGAGCTAAGATAACAGAGCTATAATGTAAACTATCAGCAGGCGAACCACATTGAGATAAGATACAGCGACATTTTGACCAACTATCTGAGTTTTGTTTGAAGTAGCAAACTTGATGATGGTGTAAAACAGATACAGCACTTTGAGTTCCTAGAAAAGAAAAAACACTATATAAATCCAATTAATTATTATTGTTATTAATAATAATAATAATATTGTGCTTGTATTCCCATGTATATTTGTATTGTAACCTTAGTCGGTTGTAACTGGAAGGTAATTTTGTTACTCTGAAATATGTGCAATCACAATAAAGAAATCTGATATCTAATTATTACTATACAAATCTGTAAATCATGACCTTAACATTTAATTCAATACATAACATTAATTCATTGCTAATTTTGGTAGCTGTAAGTGCATTTTCTGGTACACTACATCTGATACTACCAATACTGCATACAGTTTAACTTCTTTAATCTACTAACAAAGATAGTATGCGCTGGTTATTATAATCGACCGTCACCATGGTTACAAAGATCTTAGATCTACTTCATCAGTTAGGGTTAGTTTAACTGAAGAGTATAAAAGCAGAAATTGGAAACAGGTGCTTCAGTCCAAAATGGTAGAGAAGTAATTCTGCTGATGTACGCTGATATACATATAAGTTGTTTAGCAGCGCTATAGAGAGCAAACAAAGAGTTTGGAGGAAAAAGATTAAACTGTGGTGTTTTCTAAACCATGTAAATAGCTCTGTGGTTGGGCAGATCTGTTTCAATGAGCCCATATATTGAGTTTCAGCTCTTGGCAATCCAAGGTCGTTGGTTTAAATGGCTAACTATTTCATACCCTTGAGTGTTAAAGTAAAAAAAATAAACAATTCCAGCCTTTCCTGCAGCTTCATTTAAGGGGTGTGTTCATGATAACAAAGGTTTCAGTTGGTGCCAGTTGTGCCTTTTTATGGATCTAACAATAAAATGTATTTTCTTCCTCTTCTTCTTCCTCTGACCATTCCCCAATTCTTACTCCACCACTAACTTTTATCAAGAGTTTTTGCATAATCACAGACACATGGCACAGACACATGGACAAGTAGGAGTGATAACACAACCTCCTTTGTGAAAGTAACTGACATGAATCTTAACTTGATCTAACCTTTATCGTAAAAGTACACAAAGCTTATTTGATTTGCTGTGGAACCTGTTTACCAAGTGATCATGAGAACATAGAGCAGACACACCTGATTTTTTTTTTTCTTTAAGTTTTGGAGCTTTCCAAAGCTGCAAAAAGTTTGGACATCCTTACATTTTTAGAAACAGAAAACTATGTTATATATGCTACAACTGCTTTTAAAGACTTGAGACTAAATAATGATGTAATGCATTAAGTGTACGTGTAAAAGTATCCATGTTGTGTTCCTACACGTACAGACCTGATGTATAATTCATCCAGTGATAGAAGCACTTACACAATGGAAACATGCCAGGTATGGCTAGGTGTGTAAGTAATGAGTAAGTTCATTCACACATTCTGAAATGTATGAGCCACTTCTGACAGGGAGATAAGATATAAAATGTTTTTTGTATGGAGGAAAAGAAAAGATTCAGACATAGTTGCTTTTTTAATAAATAATCAGGGTGGAGTTTACAATGTATTGGTGACAACAGTGCAACACCTTGATGTCACACATTTGTGAGCGTCAGACATACAATCTGTAACATATACGTCTGACAGAGAACGCATCTTTGTGTTGTGAGGCTGAGAACCACTATGTCTCCAAAGTACATTGGCGTATACAATACCAGGACCTGAAACCAGAGTATTACTTACACCTGTACTTTTCATGCGATGACATGTCAGTCTTCGGTGCTAAAGGTGAAATGATCTCTGAGGTGGTCATTGAGTTCCTTATGTGTTACTTCATTCATATTAAAATAATTATAATGCTGTGACACACAGGTGTGGATAATGACAGACCAATCAGACAGACAATAATAGTCTTTGAGTTGGGGAATAAATGGTAGGTCTTGTGTTTTCTCATCAACAAGAAGTGGTTAAATAAAAATCTGTGTCATTCAACAGTGACCCAGAAAATGTTTTATCTTATACCTAATACCACTACTTTGTTCAACTTCCTTTAGGGATCGCCATAGTAAATCACCTGCTTCTTCTCATAGTGAAAATTATTTGAGATTTCTGAATGAAGCTGCTGATTCTGTATTCTTATAGTTTTGATAAGTTGTATGTATATGTATATGTATA
>JAPSES010008362.1:0-14311 GCA_029822895.1 Maxillicosta whitleyi
GAGTAATATTGCGGGGTGTCAGTCACAATATGTGGGGGAACTGTGCTGCTTGGCGGAGGTTTGTGCTCTCTGAGTGCCGTTCTGGTTGTTCATACATTTTCATGTGTCACTTTTCTGGGCTCAATATATTCATTCAATTAATATTTGCCAGGGTTTGTTTTTTTTATGCCACTTCCTATTTAAACAGCATCCTGTTCATCTGCTTCTTTATCAACTCATGATCAGAACAACTGAATGTCAGGCTGCTTTTGTGTGAATCCTTTTCTACACATTTCAAAAAGCAAAGCTATTTGACTGTGTTTAAAGAGGTAAAAGTGTCATGTTTTTGTCACATTTTCTGTTTTAAGTTACATTCATTGATGTTATTGTTTTAAATATATTTTAGAATTATGTTAGTTTCTGGTCCTTTCTTGTATCTGTGATGAAAAATGGGACTGATTATGTCTGGGTTTTTGTCTTTAGTTTACATTTAAATTAGGAATATAACACATGGAGGCCATTGTTGTTATACTCATCATCTAGGTTAGTATTCTTGTATTTTATTTCCAAAGACAGGTTTTATTTTCTTCTAAATTAGGGAAGCAACCACACTGGTTCTTATGGAGGGATTCTGTGAAGGCTACAGCAGTGACAGACCCAGCATCCACTGCCAGACTCTCATTAACACACAGCCAATTACACCACCATCATCTGCTTCCAGAAATATCACATTTACCACTGAGCAAATGATCCAAAATAACAGCTTTGGAACATTACAGCTGGGTAACATCATAAAGACACTGTGATGAATTGGTAAGTAATATGACTGTTGTCTTCACAGAATAAAACCTGATTATTTGGTGTATTTTGCCTCTAAATGGGCTTGATTTTTAACTAAAATTGTCACTGATGTGGGGTTATATGTACAAAGAAATGACAATATTAATGAAATACACATCAGTGATAATCAGGAGTTAAATGTAAGATAAACACAGTCTTGTTTTGGGTTTTTTTTTTTTTTTTTAAATAAAATTGGAGCATCTATAATTCAAAAAAATATGTGCAAGCTTGTCATTTGGTAATTATTATTTTATGTTAATGAGGTTATAAGTATATAAATATAGGTATGCTTTTATATCAATCCTGCATTGTTTTGATGTCATTTTTTTTCTACACAACACCAATTTTTGTTTTTTAGTGTCGTAAAATGTCATAATAAGTATGGAAAATTTCTTTTTATGGAGATATGTTTTTAGCAAAGTTTGGCCTGCCTTCGATTTCAGCTTTAATTACTGGGTAAGTTTGAGTTAAAATGTTGGATTTGGTTGGTTTTTGGCTTTTTGGTGTGTTTTTCATGGTGGGAGCATTTTGGTCGAGTGACTCAACATGTTTTACCACATTTTTACACAGTGACAAACATATCTCTTTATGGATATTTATCATTTTCCCTGCAGATCTGGTTAAACAATAAACAGCTGAAACCATGTTGTCAATTCAAGTTGAAGCTTAGATTCATTTCTTAAATTTTAGGTGAAATAACCTAAAAACAAGAAGTTTTTAAAACATTTATGGCAAAAACAAAGCTCTGGTTCAGTTTATATGTGAAATGGTTTCATATTTACTAAAGAAAAATGAGTTTCTGTAAAAGCAAGTATTATCTTTTTGCTTCCTTTTAATTCCTGAGTTAACCAAATGTATTTTATTTTACCTTTCATTGACACCTTGTTCCTTTGCTAATTATGGATAACTTTGCAATTTTTCTGAAATTTGTTATTTTATTTGCATCATAAATTACCCAACAGATGGATTTCACAGTGTAAAAGCTGTTCTTGGGACATTATTTCTCAATACAACCTCATGATGGAGGATGATTTTTCAGTTTTGACTTCCGGTGATTCAGATTAAAAATTAACTTCAATAATAGATTTTGGCATAAATGTGATGTAACTTTGTCACTTTTGCAAAAAAAAAAAAAATATATATATATATATATTAGGCCTATTGCAAACTGGGGCAAAAAAAAAAAAAAAACATGACACAGTGAAAGCACACACGCGCACGTATGCACGCACCAAGGACGCAAATGATGCGTGAAAGTCCAAATGTGTGACCATATGCACATGTCTGTCACACACACACACACACACACACACACACATATATATATATATATAAACACACACAAATGGGACGCAGCCGACCGCAGCAATTCTATTTCTAAAATGTGAAACCTGTAAATATTTATAGCTTTTATTTTTATAGTTTACGTGTTGATTTTCCGTCAGATCATATATTATGTATGATTTATGAAGATTTTGGTTTTTGTAAGGGAAAAAAAAGATCCTTCCTCAACAATGAAAAATGTCTTTTATCCACATTTATCATTTGTTGATCAAATGGATCAAAATGTAGCTCTTCGTGACAAGGCCTTTAACGCGATTTTGCTTCTTTTTTTTTTTTTTTTTTTTTAGTCCATTTTGTGTCAGGAAGGGCATCCGATGTAAAAAAAAAAAAAAAAAAACTCTGCCAAATCAACATGCGAAGGTGATTCGCTGTGGCGACCCCGAAAATAGAAAATGCCGAAAGAAATCATCATCATCAGTCCATTTTTAAAATTAAGTATAAAAAATATTCAGCTTCACGCTCGAGTGAGTTTTATACTATTTAAAACATATACCTAAATATTTTTAATATTCCCTTCTGGTAACGGGATATTTACAGGTTATGCAAAGGTTTAAGGGATAATATATTCAAGTTCCATGCATCGAACATATAACATATGGAAAATAGCACCTCAGTGATTTGGTTACATTTTCTCAGTTCTTCTGACTTATAGATTTTAGAACTTCATACAATGCATTATTTTCCCGTCTTTTTTTTTTTTTTTTTTTTTATCGTTTTAATGATGCTTCTAAATTGAAGTTTATTCTTGAACACTCGCTCTGATTCGTGTGTAATAAATCAGCTGTCCATTACAGGCTCGTTTTCCTAAAACATGAAAAAAAAAAAAAAAAAGACCGAAAAATAGGCCTGTATATATATCTTTAGTAATCTCTTTGCCTATAAATGTCACGTATATAATGCAGTTGCTGTGATTGTATTTGCGGGAGTCTTATCTGTGCAGGATCCTATAATTAACACCTGATTTACGTTGTTGATCAGGTGATTTTCTTCTTTCCATCCCATGCAGATACACTTCTTGCAGGGATCTGCTGCTGCTGCATGGCTCTCTAATGACAGATGATGAGTTTTTAGCATTGCTCAGTGAACTGGCCCCGGGGCCATTTGTCACAGGCTGTCCAGAAACAAGCCAAGCATGGAAATGCATTTGTTCATTCACATACAACAGCCCCGCAAGAGCGGTAGCCTGCTTAACATGCACCTCGGTAACAACTGCTCCCATATAACACACACATTAACACCACGGAGCCTTTTCCTGCAGACACTGAATGAAAAAAATACACTTCAAACTGGTGACTTCCTGTAAAAAAAAAAATCCTATTATGGACTTTCCGCAAAGTTGCTTTAACAGTCCCTCTCACCTTTTTTTTTAATTAAATGAAATGCATGCAAATATTTTACACTGAACTTGTTCACATGCACCTGCAGTCACATGCAAAATTAAACATTTTCCCCACCTTTGCAGTTTTAAAGAATACATTTTTGCATTCTTGTCGTGTACGAGGTGAGATTTCTCCGAATTTGCCGCGTTATTATCCATTTATTCAGCTTGTATTGTGTGTCCAGTCTGTGATTGACGAGAGGTAAAAAAAAAAAAATAATAAAATGTAAAGGTGCTTTCTTTTTCTTCTTCTTCTTCTTCTTCTTCTTGTCTATAGAGGATACTGCAGGTGATAATCGACAGGTCCCTGGTGTTCAGTCGACGCGAGGAAAAGTCATCCGAGACATCATTGTGAGCAGCCAGACTTCAGAACAGATGAATAAATCCCTTCATTGCAGTGTTGAGTGTCAGAAGGCGGAAACATTCGGGATTTCTGAGGGGAGGTTTCTTAATGTGGTCGGAGTTCATGGGTCTGCAGAGGCAGAAGTGGATGGGGCGCACTCTGCACACTGCAGCTGCTGTTGGACAGGACCAAATACCTCCAGAGGTAGGACTGAGGCGGACTGATCCCAGAGCAGCAGCACCTCCGCTTGGTGAATCCTAATGGGACGTGCGTCAGTATGAACCGAAATCAATATATCAGCAGAACTTAAGCCCATACATCTCCCCAAACATTGAAGGATTTTTACCAGATCAAAAATCATGAATGAGCTCCTGAAAAACAGTCAAATAAATGCCTTGAAGAGTCATTAAATACGCAGCAACCCCAAGGGTGGTTTCACTTCACTGCACAATTTAACGCTGACACACATTCTTTTTATTTTTTATTTTTATGTGTCTGGGGGAAAAAAAGAGGAAAGATCCTCCAGTTACATGATGTGGGTGTAATGGATAAAATCTAACTACAGTAAAGGAAAACAATTAACAAGTATTTTTTAAAAGTAGACAAATTGTTTATTTTCGTGCGTAAAAGTGAATTTTTTTCAGCAACGTCTTTTTAATTTTTGCGTCCGTCTGCATGTGTTAAAATGTAACGTGTTCTCTGTCCGTTATAAAGTGGATTATTTATCTGCAGTGCGTAAATCATCAACTGAATTAGCAGAGATAACGTTACACCATTTAAAAAAAAATTAGCCTAAGCACATTCATGACAAACCAGAGGGAGTTATCTGTAATAATAATAATAATAATAATAATAATAATAATAACCCACGCATGAAATAAAAACAGAATTATAATTTATATCTAAATGAAAGGAAAGCATAATTACAGGCTTCTGACGGTTAATAAAATACTGGTAAACTGTTCAGCTGTAACAAAATAATAAATAAATAAATACATTTAGCTTTGGCTGACCAAATAATAAATAAACCAGTTTCCAGCCTGGTCCAAATTTATCGATGGATTTAAAGTGTATTTGTAGATCATGTTTTAACACAGTCCAAGTCTGGTTGAATATTCCAGACACACTTCAGTAGGCCTGGATTCCCTCATCAGGACCAGACTAATGCTGCGTTCAGGGACTTCAACGTGTATTATAACAAAAATTAACCGAATGTGGTTGTTATTTTAAACCTCAAAGTGCGTTTGTCTCTGGTTGAAAAGTAGCAAGTAATTGATATTTGACATCTAACATTCTTGTGAATATTCGTCATCTATAGTAAATGCTGTTTTGAAGTAATCTCAAAGTACAGATATGATAAATAACATTAAACAGTTGACTGACTGATATATTTTATATCAAAGATGATATAAGCAAAAACAAATGGCACCAGTCTAAAGTAACGTAAAACTGCGTATTTTTTCTTTATTAAACCCTCTATTTTAATGACGGAAATAGAAAATCTGCTGTAGTTTTGTTTTATTTAAAGATTAGGAGAGAACCAGGTACAATGCAAGTAAGTACTAAACTTCAGAACAAATCTGAGGCTCTTGTGCTGTAGACTCCTACTACATCTAGAGATAAATACTATAGTTTTTGTTGAACTAAAGTGGTCAGACAGTTTGAGTTCTTGTTCAGATTACACAGTTTTTCATCTCGTTCTTTCAGGTGGAATCTAGTGTTTGTCCAAATATGTTATTGAATGTTTGCAATATCATAAATATCGTCCTAATAAATCATTAACATGGAGTGTTTTACCGAACAATACTTTGAATACATATTTTGAGAATAATCACATACGTTTTTGTTGTACTGTGAATTATCTTGTTAATGTTGATGTTTTTTTTTTTGTTTGTTTGTTTGTTTGTTTTATCTACACTTGTTTCAATAAATCCCAATTTCCCGGTAACTGTAAATGTAGCATCTGTCAGCGTCCCATGACGTCACGACGCACCCAGTGTTTGGTTTACGCGCCGCGCTAAGAAGTAGAAATGGAAACAACAAGCAGCGACAGTAAACCAGATGAACAGCCGACAGATGAAGGGATGGAGGCGGACAGAACCATGTCCCGATCTGACAGGTAGAGATTAAAGTGATACTCTTGGTGGCACAGCTCAAAACATCCCCGGGGAGGGATGGAGGGGAGAAATGTAGTGGCGGTTAGCTAGCTAACACAGCTAGCTACCCACGCAGTGCGTCAATGTGTTAGCTTAGCTAAGATGAACAAAAGAGACACACTGGGAGAATAGAGGATTTTAATTATTTAAGCCAACTATGAATGGAAGACTGCAAAGTCCGTAAAGGCGCTAATATCATAAGTAAACCTATAATGAGCCACGTTAACGCTGTGTGTATTCCTCTTTGCTCACCATTGCCACTAGCTGTTATATTTTAGGAGGTTACTGTACTAAGATGATATCAAATGTTGATTAATGCAGGTTGTGTGATGTGATTTAATATAGTGCTACGTTATCTGGTTAATTCGTTGTAATTATCCTCAGACAAATTCATCTGTGTCTTTTGTGTTGTGTGGGTTCTTGGGGGATAGACCATATAAATAAATAAATAACCCGATGTAAACCTGTAATGAGTAAAAACAACAATTGTAAAAACAATTAATCGTCGTCCCGTTGGTTAAAAGTCATGAATTTACAGGGTTGAACTTGCTTGTGAATTCAGTACACGTAGCAGTGAGAATGTGGGAGGTGTCAGGTGTCTGTCCAGCTACTGTGCTCTGTGAATCAGTTGTTTAATGTCATCAGCACCTTCCCACTCAGGCTTTCCCACAGTATTAACTTTCAAATATGGTGTATATTTAAGGTGGGATTTCGTTCACTCACCTGTTGTTGTTTTGTGGATATACGCTGAAGTGAATGTCCCATTTATAACAGCAGAAGTTATCTAAAAGAACCAGGCAGCAGGTAACCCAAATAAGAAACACAGCCAAACCAGAGAAATAACAAAGGCTAGGGCTCAGTATTGTCACTGATTTCCTGAATCAATGCTGTGTACAAGGTCGCACTGCAATTTGAGATTTCTTATTGATTCAGTGAAGAATATTTTACTTAATCTAGGTACTAATTTCGCTTCTCTATTAGAGATGGATCAGACTTGCAGAATCAGCTGCATTGATGGGATGTCCTACAAAGTATTAGTATGGGCAGAACCTGGTCTTATTAGTGGTCAATGAGTAACATTAGGTTTCTGTAGTCTGTCTGAACTTTGCAGAAAATACAGATTGAGTTTAAAGGAAGAAAAACATCATTAATTACCTTGACTTTGATGTTCAGTGATTCACATTGATCAGTTAAGGTCTTCTGCTAGTACAGGTCTTAATTTGATTGAGGTGATGAAATGTTTTTCTTTCTCAAATGTGGTTAATTTCAAAACTGAATCATCTAGACCTTTACATTTTTTGTTGCTTTATTTGCTGGAGACAGTAAACATTAATGAACATCTTTATTCAGACAACACCAGATGTAAAAATTCCAGAGGAGAATTAACATGTTAATTTGTATCTGTAGTCCTGTAGGGGAAAAAAACATCACAATTAAAACATACAAATAGAACAATAAAAGAACATCAAAATTATAGATTAATGTGAGTGACAGACTGTTCCAGTATTTATCCCCTGTAGTTTGCTCACCAGTTTAGTTCTTGACATTTAAAGGTTATCAGTATGTACTCCAAGATACTTGTACTTTAAAAATAAATTTAGCAACAAAGGTGACAAGTACTAGTCTCTCTGTATTTTTAATTATTGAGTTTTTATGTTTGCTTCACTCCCGAAAATATATAGGCTGTGGAAATATGAATTCTGATTTCCTGCAACTAACCCACTGCATAGGATGTCAGATCTATAGCCAGTCCTTGAAAGCTTTTTCCTTTTCTTTTCTAGGTACTAAAATGTCACTAAATTTAAGATAGCATAAATTTTGATAATTAAACTTTCATTTGTACACAGGTCACAATGCCGCAGTTACAAAAAATTATTCTTTGTTTCTTACCCACAATAAACTACAAACAAATGCAGAGGTAGGGAAGTCAGACAGTTCATAAAAACAACTAAATTATTTTAATGATGTTGCACACATCATTAATAAGACAATATTAAACTGCATAAACATTGATGTAAAGTGTAAACAAATACAGGGCTGTGTGAGTATAGTTGGCATGTAGACGTGACATGTCCCAGCCAAGTGATGACAGCCTTACTCATGTGAATGGTGACACCCCACTCTGTCAATCTGCTTTCAGGGCAACGGTGTGATTTCCTGGGGAGGGTTGGTAAGGTCCCCCTCCCTCCCCCTCAACCACACCGACAGAAGTGTGTTCACTGTGGAGAGGAATGATCAGAGGGAGTTATGGGAGTGAATGCACACCCTCTTACCTCTCTACAGGACAGAGCATCTGCAGGTTCACAAGGGTTGAAACTGGCACATTTTAATAGAATCCAAAAGATTAAAAATACGTATTTGCATAAAAAAATCTTCATGGATTTGTTTTTTAATTGAATTTGTTATAGCTAAATTCACCTTTGTGGTGTCTGCAGATGCATCAACAAATAGAAATGCCTAAACTAGAGCAGCAACAAGGGGTCAACCATGAGCTTACAAGGCATTTCTGATGGCAGGCATGAAGGCAAACAGCAGCAATAAGTCTAAATAATGTAACTCACCTAGGAAAAGAATTATTTTAATTTCTTTTAAATACTTTATGGGAAAGTGTTAATATTCATTGCTATGTTGATTACTGTGTCATTTAAGACTTTTTTGAAAGTTGCTATTTTTCACAGACCATTACATTCACATTTAGTTCATTTATTTGTAATATGTTGACTTAAATGGGGCTATATGTAGTATTTCTACTTTCAGACATTAAAAACCGACCTAAAATTATGACCAGGATGTTTAGGATAAAGGTGTGTTGTTTTCACTACTGGACAGAGCTCTAAATGAAAAGAATGGAGTTTGGTGCTGACGTTGCAGTGTTTATTTATGCAGGTGTGTTTGATAATGAGGCTTATGAAGGTATAAAGTTATTTTCTTCGCCAAGTTGCCTGTTTATCCACAGTTCAGACTAAACTGTAACAATTCTGACCTTGTTTGGAAGATTTCAAACAGATCTATAGTTCATCTATTGATGACATAAACCATGCAGAAAACAGATATGATCTGTGGTTTTACTCTGGCTGTTTTCTGTCTAAAACTGCAGGCTAAACTATCAGAACTATAATGTAAACTATCAGCTGACGCAGCAGTTCTAAACTTAATTGTGTAGTTTTAAAACCACATGACAGAATTGTTTTCTTTTTCTGGAGTTTCATTATTATCACTATTGCTACTAAATATGTATTGAGCCATTATTAAATATTTATCTTAGGCCTGTGAACTTACACATTTTCAAATGATTTTTAAAAAACATGAATCCATGACAAGACCTGAAGGTTATAGGTAAATTTGTATTGAATGAAATGGGATCTGTATTTAATGAGTTCTATAGCATATTTGATAGTTGTATGGATCACTCATGTCTAAAATATCGTAAATAAATCTGCTACACTGTGATTCAAACACTTCTTCTTAACCGTCAGTGGGAGTGGAGATGATTCCCTCGATGGCCTCCCAAACCGTGTCCCCAGGTGCCCTTTGACCCCATCATTATCGCCTCGAAAACGGACCACCAGTCAGTCGAAGACAGAGCCTCCACTGCTGAGGACCAACAAGCGGACTATCTACACCGCTGGCAGACCGCCGTGGTACAACGTGACCGGTACCACCTTCAAAGAGGCTTTTGTCATCGGTAAGAGAGCAACACATCTGTTTCCTCTCCTGAACACCGAACATTTTATTCCATGTATCATATCCATTACAAAAGTTCTTTAATCCTTATTGTGCATTCAGGTTTAAATCATCAGTTGTCTTGGAAAATGAATGAACCAAGAGTCGAACAACTAAACTACACTTTCATAGAAACATGAAATATGGTGGATTTAGCAATGAAATTAAAATACGCTTCCAGATCTGGATCCTCTCCTGAATTGGTTAGAAGCGGATCAGGTTGATAGACATTTTAATGTAGCAAAAATGTGCCAAAGATAATAACATTAGAGAGTAACTTTATGTCTATATCTTCATAAGCATCATAATCAGACTCACCCATGCAGCACAAACACTGTTATTTGATCATTAAACTCTGCATTCTTTGCCACCTTTGACTCTAAATTTTTTTAGTTCTCATTTCATCCAATCACTTTGGTCAAAGGCCCTATGGCACTAGATTTCCTCACCATGTCAGAGTGACTCACTACTTCCTCTAGTGGTCATACAAACCCCCAGCTCATTGTTATGAATATCTCTACAATCTAGTATGTTGGCGTCTTTGGCAGAACGTCACAGCTCTTTATTGTGAAGAGTCTGATGATTATTTTATGTAATTTTTTTAAAATATTGGAAAGTAGAAATACTACATATAAGCCCCATATTGACAGTCCATACTATGACTGTTTGTGACAAGTACATGTTCCCTTTAGGTACTTATTCAGATATTATATTATATTATATTATTATTACAACTTTGTTTTGGTGTTTTTTTTTCTCTCATGAAAATCACCAGTATTTGGAATATTCTAAAAATAAATATAAAATTATTATCAAGGAACTGCCAATTACAATATCAACTACATTTTTATTTTGCTTTTTTCCGCTCACTGTACCCAAACACTTTGTTACCCATACACTTTGAAAATAATCTAGTAATTATCACTGAGAAGTATTTTTTTTTATTATTTTTTTTTGTGAAGCGTCTGTAACTGCCAAGTTGTAACACCTAAAGGTTCATCTTGCACTGCTTTTATGAACCTTCTATATTTTTAAAATAGGTCAACTTCTTGGTGTTCGCCTGAGTAAATATACTGTGTGTGATTTCTGCTTTAGAACTGGTCTGAGCAGCAGTAAAATGAACCGTGACAAACACTAGCCTGTGCACATCTGCACATATGTGTGTTTGACGTCCGCTGAGCCAATGTCCCATGATTAAACACATCAGATTAGCTTGAGTGGGAATATGTGGAGGGAGAGGTGGACATTATCTTTAGTGGGCAATCTGTTATTGTCAATGGGTTGCACTGACTAGTTACAATTTCACACCCGGCTGTACTTTGACCACGTGGCTCCAGTTAAAGGACCAGACTGTGACTGTGGATGCAGCCGGAGGATGGTTTGAGAGGAGAACCCTCCTGCATTTTTAGGCGACCAGTCCAGAGCATTTTAACATAATGTTTTTCACCATGATTCAGACGAATCAGGCAAAACATCTACGGCCAGATGTTTCTGCCTACAAGTCATTTAAAATCACTTTAAATGCATTTAATGTCTCCAGATCCTTAAGTTGCAAGTCACTACCCCTCGGCCAACTTCTGGTGAAGGGGATATTGTTGTTGTTTTGTCATCTGTCCGTCCATCTGTCCAGTCAATGACATAATCGCATTATCTGAAGAATGCATTGAGATATCTACACTAAATTTATACCATGGATGCATCTTGGCATGGAGCAGAAGCCTATTGAAAATACTGTAGGTGACCTTGACTTACTTTTTCAAGGTTAAATGGCTTTGTGCAGTTATAATATCTGAGTACTTTCAAATATTAATATGTATGTAATAAGTTTTACAGAAAAATGGTCTTTTCTAAATTATAGGGCAGTAACTTTGAACAGAATCTTGCACTATATTTGGCTGAGGGGGATTAAAAGTGCACAGCATGTTATGTTTTTATAATGGGTTCCAAGTGGAGGGAGCATCATTGAATGTGTTTTTTTTTTTCTGGTTCAGAACAGTTGGTGAGAACAAAGAGTACCCATGTGTTTTTGGCAGATGTGGACAGATACAAACCCAAAATGGATGTACATTATATTTCTTTCTATCCATATGAACAGAAACATACAAAGAATGTCACAGTAGTGAGTATGCTAGTCTGAATCACTCTAAGGCACAGGAGTCAAACATGTGTTCCGGGGGCCAAATCCGGCCCTTGAGATGAATTTGTGAAATGCAAAAATTACCCTAAGATATGAACAATCCTTATAGTTCAGATTATAGGCAGGATTTGGATAAATAAAGTTTTAATATCGTGCTTTACCACTACAAAATTACACACACCAAAAAAAACGAATACATAAAAATTGTGTTTTACAGACATTACAGTTTAAGATCCTTCTGAAATGTTCATACTCTAGTAGTTGTGAAAAGAATGCATAGTGGCGTGTTCCTGATTTTTGTACAATCCCAACAACGGAACTAACATCTGCCTCTTTCATATCATAAAAAGTGCTTTTAGGGTGCTTGAAATAACAATTATTTAACAAAACAGTGTTATCGATTTCAAAAAACTATGCATAACCTGCAATATCATTATATTACTTTGTAGTATACAAACAACAGAGCAAAATATAATATAATAATTAAATAAAAGAGCTTTCAGGACTCTCAAAAATATATATATATATATAAAAAAAAGTATTGTGACATGAAATATTGCAATATATCACAGAACTGATGTTGTTTTACCAGTTTCTCTTTGACCCATTAGACAATGTAAACATTACAGTGACAGAAATTCTCCATCAGAACATTATTATACATATTGTTCACAATGTGATTTACAGTATCTTTTGGAGAAATCCACTTTATGTGCAGGTGTTTGTCGACCAAACTGCTGCCACTCAAGTTACACCATTTACATGTACATCTAAAGTCGATATATACCATTTACTGGAATGACCAGCAGATCACCTAGGTATTATGTAAAGGTCACTGAAAGATGGAGAGAGGAGAGGGAAGTAAAAAACACAGTAAGGGTTAAAGGTGGAGCTTGGAGCAACAGAAGATGCAGGGCTGGCAGGAATAGATGGATGAATGAACAAATGGAGGCAGGAGGGGAGGAACACACCGCGGAGCATCATAGATACAAAAAGCTTGTGTGTTATCTCTACAGTTGGGTTTTATTGCTAATAGGAAAGGCTGTTTTATCAGGCATAACAGGCAGTTTGAGTGGCCAGCCTTCAGTGTCGGGTGCTACGGCCAAACTTTGTCGTCTGTGAATCTGTAGATTACAGGTAATAGAATTTGAGCAGTTTTTCGTTAAATGGAATTTATAAGTGAGAAGTAGTATTCAATAAGCTGTAATCATACACAGAAGTGAGGAGCACTGCAGTGTTTTCCGTCAGCATTTCAGTCAGCAGTTCTGACCTTGATGGGTCTTATCTGAGAGTGGAAAAAAATAAACCCTTTTCCAACACTTCAGTGTGAGTTGTTTATACCACAGGAGTTGCTCCGTAGGCTATTTGGGTTCCTGCACACACATACACACCAACACACAGCCTTTTCCAACAAATGCATCCTGTTTTTCACCTCCTCGTCGTATTTCTGGCCCAGTTCCCAGGATTGTTGTCCTGAAGGATTACTGTTGTGGTCTTTAACCCTGGAGGTCGATTGAGGTAAAGCTGGGCTCAGACTAACTTTTGGGCACTGGTGGCAGTGGTGCCAGTATGTCCGGTTTTTTTTAAGACTCTGAGTCTGCAGTGACAAATGGACTGAATCTGTTTTGTTGGTTTGGTTTTTACTCATATGTGACTAAGGTCTGTCTGTGTTTCCCACAGAGTTGTATTGTATCTGTGGCAACATTTTTCTCTCTGTCCTTTTTATGTTAACTCTTTATGAGTAAAAAAAAAAAAAGTAATTATTTTTAACTGAAAACATGCATGAGAAACCTGATCATATTTTCAACCTGTTGTTTGTATTGTATTAATCCAAAATGTTAAATTTATTTTAATTAGGGTATCAGGTATCAGTCCAATACTGAGCATGTGTGCTCCGCTACAAACGCACAGATGCCACTTGCCAGCAGCGTGACATTCACCTCATAGTGTAGCAGGTACACAGCCAAGGAGTAATGTCAGCAGTGTGGAGATTACACTAAATAAACAATGGTGACAAAAGTAACACTGACTGCAAGTTACATTAAAAACACAGACGGATACAGATGGAACGTATTGGCTGTCCTACATTCTGTATGTAATTTTGTCTATTATTTGGGAGCCTGTGGATGCGTACCACAGCCATATAAAGATCATCATATTGTGTTATATACACTGCCCGCCCGGCCAAAAAAAAAAAGTCACATGTAATATTTGACTGCACCATCTTTAGTTCTGATTCCAGGACACATTCACTGTCACATCTTTTTACATAATTCTTACATAGTGCCACAATAAGGTTCATAATATTTTTTCCATCCATAGTTTCATTCATTATTTGATTACTGATGATGCAGAATCGAACCGCTGCATCCAGTCTTCATCACATCCTAAATTAGAGTCTGGACTTTATG
>JAPSES010008380.1:0-14310 GCA_029822895.1 Maxillicosta whitleyi
TTATGGTACTCTTGTAAAGGCTACTTTTCCATTGGATCTGATGATTATGATCAAATATAGGCCCTGACATTACGCTACAGTGTGATAAAATCATGTGCACCAACAACCAATGATGTAAGAACTGAAGTGGTTTTGGTTTCTATTTAAAAAAAAACAAAAAAAAACACACTTGTTAAATGAATACATATCAGCTCTGGTATTAAAATGAACAAGAAACTGAAGAAAACATGGGGTGCAGCTGCAACTACTGTATGTATGACATGAACCACAGGTTTCAGCTGACCTTTTGACCCTTTTGTCCTGTCCTTCCTTCTGGTCCAGGTCTTCCTTTAGGCCCCTACGAGCAGCAAAGTAACATCAAGTCAAAACAGAGAATATGTAAAAAACACATCATGTATAATAAAATAAGTGTACATGTGTTTTTGTTGGTTTTAAGAGGTATCACTGACCACTGGACCCCGAGGACCAACAGGACCTGGAAGTCCTGGTTCACCACTTATACCCTGGACAAAGGAACAGAGTGGTAACATTTAATAAATCTGTAGAATATTATTAAAAAGTCCCATTCAAATACACCGTTACCTATATGTGGGAATAATAATAATGTTGTTTTCATACATATTCATCTTTTAATATCCATTTGTAAACATTAGTCACCTTTGGTTCAATGATTATATATTGAGTTCCACTTATACTGTATGTCATCTATCAGAAATGAACTACATTGTCACAAAAATTAAGGTAAAAGAGGTAAAAAAGTTACAATTTTATGAGTAATCAGAATCACAATGGTCTTTATTGTCATTGTGTGTCCAATAAAATCAGGAGTGCTACTTCAGACAGTACTAACAATATCAATAATATGTAACAATTATAAGAATAGAGCGAATAAAAAAAAATTATAAAAAAGTAACTTAACAGAATGTAACAAGTAAAGTAAGAATAGAACTAAAAGTTGAACAAAATAAAAATAGAATATGACTAGACACAGTATTAATAATACTAACAATTATCATATGGTGTCTTAATTCAGGTGAGATATTACGTAATGCTGTTTATTTATGTTTAATATTAAAACCTGACATTTCAAAGGGTTAAAAAAAAAGAAGACGACAAATATGGAATTCTTAATAAATACATTTTCTGTTACGTTTTCAATCAACTGAACAACAACATACTTGTGTCAGAGGCTGGTATTCACATCAGATCCTCTAAAAAAAAACTGCACATGTTGATTAATTGTGATTTTACTGATCTGCTTTTGTTCCTGTAGAAGCTCCTGATCTGTTCGGAACCACCCTGTGCTTTGAGTCTCACCTCTGGTCCCGGTTCTCCTTTAGGTCCTTGATCTGAGGGAAATGCATCAGATCCCTACAAACACAAATGAGACCATCACAATCATCCACTCACTCACAAAAATAAGACTGTATTAAGTATGAATATTGGCCTCTCACCGCATCTCCTTGCTCTCCTTTCGTTCCAGTCTCTCCTCTCGGGCCCTGGGATCCTGAAAACCCCTTCAGACCTAGATTACCTGGTCTTCCAGTGGTCCCTGCTGACCCCTGAAGCACAAACACATCAACAACCGAACTGGGAAAAATTCTTCATCTTAAAATTTGAGTTGATTAAAGCAAACTGACACCCCACAACTTTAACAAATGATAGAAAAATAATTAACCCTTTGACACCAAATGTATCATATTTGATACATGAGTTTTGAAGGCCTCTACATGATCAGTTTGATATTTTTTTCTTCAAAAACCTGATGTCTACAATTAGATACATTCAATACATGGAAAATCAACCGTAGGGAGGAATTCATTCACAAGATTGTTATTAATGAAGAAGGAAGTGGAACTTTAGCAATTTTGAAAATTAATTACCAATTTGTTAGACATGTTTGTGTTATATTATGATTTTGTTTCAAAAATAACATTACTTGAGCATTGAGACCTAATGTATCAAATATGATACAAAATTGAAACTCACACATATAAAGTGATGTTTGGAAACAAAAAATTGGATTGTTATGAAGGACCAATAAAGGCTCCAGTTTCAAAGAACTGGAATTTTCTGAGGCATTTTCTCACAAGATCCTTCACTTATCTACTGAAACACAGTGTGATATGTCAGATAAGTGCAACTCGTGACAGTTATCAGGTACGGGACAGCAGCAAAACCACCTTTAAATATCAAATGTAAGTATGTTTTCTTCAAGAAAAATGAAAAAGAAAAGAAAATAATAATACATTTTTCATGCATTTAGTACAAGACAGGAACCAAAAATTAAAACAATAAAAACCACCTGACAAATCAAAACAATAAAAACACAACTGGAAAAAAAAAAAAATAAATAAGATTGGACAGTTCATATTCTCTCTGAAAGACGAAGAAAGAAGAAGTTTGTGGATATTGTGATATTTTAGTAAAAGTGTATGATTTGCATAGATCAGAACACAATCTTGACCAATGAGCTGAGAGATGCAATTTAGAAGGATGATTAAAAGCATAATTAGACCTAACTTAATGACTCCACATCATTAAGACTGCACTGGTATGTTATGATGTTCTTCATCTTCTTACCCTTGATCCAGGTTTACCCCTCTCTCCTTTCACCCCTCGGCGTCCTGACACCCCCTGAATCGGACAGAGCACAAACAGGCTGGTGTTACTGTTTTCGGCTCCATGTGACCGTTACATGACTGTTAATGAGCATCAGGACTCCTGAGTACCTGAGGACCTGGAGCTCCTGGGTCACCGGCTGAACCAGCTGGTCCTTTGTCTCCCTGCACAGACAACAAGTCCACATCATCAGCAAGTAAAATGACAACTGCTGTGGACGGGAACAGCAGAGCGACGTATTTTAGACAGCTAGCCTCAGATTAGCATGACGCAGTGACGATGTTTTAACTTATCTATGATGAAAAAAAGGAAGGAGACATTTATTATTGATGCTCGTTAAACAAGCTACATAAAGACCCAAAAAATCTATATAATATTTATAGTTTTAGAATGTGTTTAGAGCTAGTTTTTTGTGTTGCTTGATTGTTTGCATTTCTTTTTTTTACACAACCTTATGCATGTACATAACACTGTTTAATTCCATCTTATAAACACATAATTATAATGACACACAATATTTTTGCACTTATTTATGTATATTTCTTCTACTTATCATATTTGCCTGGTAGATATTGTCCAAATTGTTGTTATAACTCTGTTTTAATATGTAATACACATATTTGAAGCTATATATTTTGCAGTATTGATAATTGCTACTTTTTATTACACTTGTATGGTCATATGGAACAACTGTAACACAACAATTTCCCCTGCGATTAATAATGTTTTCTAATTTCTGTTTCATTATTTTTCTCAGGTTCCACCATAGAGGAGTTTTACCTTCTGTCCTGGTGACCCATCAAGCCCCTGGGTTCCAGAAAGTCCAGAAAAACCCTGAAAAAAAAAGACATATAATTAGCATCTGAACAAGTTCCATCTGCAACTGAGACACATTTCCACATATCAGATGTAAAGATTTAATATGGAGGTGTTTGTTACCTGTAGCCCTAATAATCCAAACGGTCCAACCTTCCCCATCAGACCTCGTTGACCCTGAGAATAAAAATGTGGATGAGTGTTCAAAGGCTGAGTAGAGACACACAATGATGGTACAGGTTAGAAAACGTACTAAATGTCATTTACCGTTGCACCTGCGTCACCCTTCTCTCCTTTAGACCCTCTTGACCCCTGTTTTCCTGGTGCACCTGTAGGACCTTCTGATCCCCGTGAGCCACGGTTTCCCACATTCCCCTGAGAAAAACATTGTGCTTTTAACAATTCAAGTTCTATTTCTGACCGTTGGGTTCTTGTATGAAACTGGTCCTCAAAAACAGGACAGAGGGGCTAAAAATTTGAATGTTATGAAGGAACTTTGGAAGCACTTTGGGTCTATTTTAAAAATAAATATTTCCCGAGATAACAGAGAAACAATTTTTCAGATAAATCACATTTTTATATTTCTATACAAGAATCCGTGTGTAACACAGCAAAAAGGACACGAAAATTACGTGCTACTATTTTTTCCGAATATCTTTTTATCCTCTCACGGGTACATTTTGGGAATTGGAAGTAATTTTGCAAGGCAGAGTAGAGTGCGTCACAAAAATGACCACTGTTTCAAAACACTTTTATGTGTTTAAGTGGGTTGGTTGTACATGTAATGCAAGTGGACACGATGGGTTACACACGAAACCTGAAATGAAACTGAGATTCATGAAAAACCTGCACATTTGGATAAAAAAACAAAAAACACTAGGATCAACACATGTGTCTTCATTTATAGTGGTATTTAAGACCATTTACAGCCATGTTTTCCAGATCAAATACACTTATGCTTAGGTAGCATTTCATGTCCCAGTTTTGGTCCTATTTTTGGCCCCAATGTTTGATTAAAAATGTATTAATTTTGGGATGGCTCAGAGCAAGAGTACAATTTTTTTTTGTATTTATCTAGTCATCATTAGGTACATCACAAGGGGGAAATATTTTTAATGTACCTTTCATTATGGTCTGGACAGGTACCAAAACAAACCCAGTTTCATAGAAGCACCCATATCCTCTTAAGACCCAGCAATGCAATTTTTGTCCTCTGTAGGGGACAAATGTTGGACAGTTTTTTTTTTAAAAATTATGTCCATAGCAAAGGACATTGCATCAAAAATAAATAAACACTATAACAAAATAGTCAGTTTCCAATCATGCCAAATTTTTTATGTAGAAAAGGTCAAATTTGCACTTTCCTGAGTCTCAGGAGGATACAGAAGCATGTGGATGAATGAACAGAAAAACACCATGAGCCTTGATGTGTTTATTTGCACAAACAATGACCTTTGCTCCTTTAGCTCCTGAATCTCCAGAACCACCGGGTGGACCCATCTCTCCCTGTTGGAGGAAAAACAACAACAGAGTGAAGCAAAGAAGCAGCAGGACACCTTCATCCAGAACAAGCAGCTGCTGGTGAAACGGTTTCATAAAACGTCGGCACAGCTGACCTCTTTGCCCCTCTGCCCAGGCTCACCCTGCAGCCCCTGGGAGCCCTGAGGTCCTGGTTCTCCTCTGGCTCCTTTGGGACCTTGTTGTCCCCTGAGGCCTGGAGCTCCCTGTGTAATTATGGTGGAACGTCAGCTTTACACACTCTGCACTTGTTTCAGTTATAGATTCAGAATTGTTTCACCGTAACTGTCGATCAGAAATTATTGACTTCAACTCAGGAAAAAAACTGGAAAAAATTATTAGACCATCAAAAATCATCAAAAACAATGGTTATGTAATCAAGTCCTAAGTACATGGTATTCAATGTGATATGCATCCTGATATTTTAGGCCTATTTTTTTTATTTTTCAGTTACTTGTTTTTTTTAACATTTTACAGAAAACAGACACATGTATACCCAAATGTTTTTTTTTATTTTGCCGTAGAGCAACAATTCCACTGTAGTTCATGTAAAACACTGCATTAAGAACTTGGTTGTAGTGCACAAATAAAGATGGTTTTTGATAAACTTAAAACAAACTTGATAAACTAATTGTTTGTACTGCCTCCGTATCATGAAGAGGCCCACGACAATGTATCCCCATATCCATATTTTGAACACATCCCTAACAATATATATATATATATATATATAATTCATATCAGATGATATCAATATTTATAGTGATATAAATCAAATCCCCATTTTATTTCAAGCTAATATTTTCATAAGTTAGTTGTGAAGACATCGGAGAGAGAGAAAATGCATATGTTGCAGTACTTATGGAGAAGTTCCCCCCCTCCACTCTCAGAATTATGCCCCCCTTCCCACCTCCAACTTTGGAGGAGCTGCTCATTTAAAGACTGTGTTTAAATAGAAAAAGGTCATGTGGTCTAATGAGTCCATGTTGACCCTGTTCCAGAGTAGTGAAGTTATTACCCATCATGCCTAGTGCCTCCAGGACAAGCCTGTGGGGGCAGTGATATGACTTATGGTTCATTTCATCATGTGCTTCTCATTAATCTCACAGTAAATAGAAATAAATTAGATTTTTTTTTGTTTATGTAAATGCCAGTAACGCCACAGACCTGGTCTCCTTTGGATCCAGGAATCCCGTCTTCACCAGATGGACCTGGAGAACCCTGACAACACACAATCATACTCATCAATGACATGATGACTTTTTATAACAATGGTTTTGAGTATTATATTCTTTAAAGGCTACTTTGGCTGAACATTAACAGTTTATGGAAACACATGAGCAAAATGATGAGGAGGAAGAAACTTTTCAGACACCCTTTACTTTTACAAAATATTAAATATTATCATGAAATATTTGAGGGAAAATCATTTTTGTGTCTCAAAAATACAATGACTTATATTTTGGATTCCACATAAGTAATGATATGTTTTTTACTGCTCATCAGCACTGATTACATTCAATAACAGTCCAAGTTATTATTACATGTTGATCAATAGACTGACCTGTTCTCCGTGCAGTCCTGGAGATCCAAAATCACCAGCAGGACCCACAGCTCCCTAAAACCAAACACAACATTTCATTCTACTGGAATAATAACTCATATGTTATATGTTAAACTAATGAAACATTTAACCCTTGAAAACCCACAACTATTATTTTCAGTGACTTCCAACTGAATTTTTCTCTACACTTCACTGTTGCTACATATTATCCTTTACATTTTTGCAGCGTAAATCAGGTATTTTCCTATATATTGATTTTACTGTCCATGTTTTTCTTGGGGGTCAAACATGTGGCCCATGGACCTAAACCAGCCCGCCACAATGTCCAATCTGGCCGGAGGTGAATTTGTGAAATGCAAAAATTACACTTAAAATATTAACAATCATTTTAGTTAAATCTCAAGTGAGTTAGACCAGTAAAATAATATCATAATAAACTATAAATACTAATAACTTCAAATATTGCTCTATGTTTTAGTGCAAAAAAGTTTGTACTCTCTTCTCTTTTGCAACATATTTATGTGTGTACACGTTCTTTCTTGCTCTTTATTGTGTTGCTGCCTTGACCACTGAAATTCTCTAATGCAATCTAATCTAATCTAATGCTGCTGAAAAAAATGACTGAATTTTATCTAATTATTTCACTGTATTGATACGATTAACGTCTCAAAAGTTATTCAGTATTTTAGATCAGCAGATGCTTTTGGGTCTTTGAAGGTGAAGTTAAACCAGTTCCTTAAACGCCTCATAGAGCCCGCTTACCCTCTGTCCTTTGTCTCCCATCTGTCCCGTCAGTCCACTGGCTCCCGGTGTTCCCTGATTAGAACAAACAGTATTTTCTTAACACGTTAGCAGTGTGTGACAGTATAAGTGAACTGTACAGGGCCTTAATGAAGGCAGCAGCGCAGTTCACATCAACATAGAATGGAGAGGAAGGTGGAAAGTACCCACTCACTGGAAACCCTCTGGGTCCGGCTAATCCCTGTGGTCCAGGAGGCCCCAGGCCCCCAGGAGGACCGGGTCTACCCGTACCCCCCTGAGGCCCTGGCTTACCCCGGGGGCCCTTCAAAGACACAAATAAAGAGACTTTTTGGATTTAAGGTAATTTAAACATTAGAGAGAATATCAATATCTATCTAAATCGTCTGTGTAGGGTCTCATTTGCCCAGGTCATCATTTTCTTGGTAGTACTAAGTTCAACTGGACTGGTTTAGAAGATCAATATTCAATCAATATTCTCCTGAGACCCCAGAAAGTTTTTTTTTTTTTTACATGAAATAATTGCCTTGATGGTAAAAAGCATAATGCAACAGTTTTTTCAGTTATGTGCAACAAGGCATGCAATAATCTTCTGTTCTTGCAATAACACGATATTCATTAAATATTTATCCAAATATAAATGCAGCATTATTACATAGACTTGAGGTCACAGATTTACATACTGTTAATCTTGTGTCTGTTCATATTTTAAGTCTATTATTTTTTAAAATTTTTGTTCTACCTTTAATTTTAACTCTTTTTTTTTTTTTTTTTTAAAACACGTTTTATTTAGAAACATTTTAGTTTTACAAAACAAGAACATGAAAGTGAGGTCTAGGGATGACAATTATAACATATACACACATACAACATCAGCTGTTTAGCCCTAAAGGACTTACTGAAGAACCCCGAACACCTTTGGGCCCTAACTCTCCTTGACGGCCCTAAAAATCAGACAAAAATCACATTACTCTTTATTTTGTTTACATTATTCTTCATTGTTATTCACATTATTACGTCTCTACCTGTGGTCCTGGGGGTCCTCTCTCACCTACAGGTCCTTGCAAACCCTGAAAACATAATAATTCAATCAATATTAGAGTATAATTATGTGCGTCAACATATTAACATCTGAACACGTACGCGAGGCCCGGTTTTTCCCTGGATTCCTGGTGAACCTCTGACACCGGCATCTCCCTGATCAACAGACAACAACACTCATATTTCAACATCAATAAAAACAAGTAAAACCCGATAATAATATATGTGTTTAAATGCTGAAAGGCTGATAGATCCACTGAAATGATCAATAACATTTCATTAGGAACCATTTCTTACTCTTTGTCCCATGTGACCTGGTCTCCCAATCAGACCCACCGCACCCGGGTAACCCTGCAGATAAAACCAGATCCAACCTCAGAAAACTCAGTATTAATGCTTAAAGACCCAAACATCCACCAAAACTGTCTGCAAACTGTTTAAAACCTGCTGAATCCTATCAATGCATGTAAATGATTAAGGTAAAATACAGTTTTACCTCAATCATTCATGGATAAAATGTACAAAAACCTATAAAATCAGCAAAATAGTTGAAAAAAAACTTGAAATATGGAATAAAAGTGAATAACTACTTTTGATATGAGGAGAAAATGAGCAAAATACATGTAAAAAGTGGAGAAAAAAAAACTACAATTCATGCAAAAAAAAACCTCAAAATACATACAAAATATGCTGAAATAAATAAAACATATGCTGAAATACAAAAAATGTTGATATACAAGTAAAGTAAGCTACAAAAAATATAATAAAACATAAAAATACATTAATACTTACAATTTAAAAAAAAAAACATATTCAAATTATATGCAAAAATGCATTTATGTATACAAATTAATATGCTAAAATACACAAAAATACATTGATATTCAAATAAATTAAGCTAAAATATGTTAGAACACAATAAAACATATAAAAATACATTAAAATTTACAGAAAAATTCCCTTAAATATTACAATTAAAATGCTAAAATACACAAAAATATATTTTAAAAGTCCTAAAATACAAACAAAGTAAGCAAAAATTAAACCAAATATGCTAAAATAATTTTAAGGACAATTTAGTACAATCATTTAGACTTTTTAAGGATCTGTCCTGTTTTTTCCTGTAGCGAGTCTTTGTGAGTTTGCTGCCATCAGCTGGTCACAGATGAACTCTGTTAATATGTTTTAATGTGTTTTTGTTTTTTTTTATTGTCTGATATTACCTAAAACACTGAGATCACGTGAAGGAAACACAAAATGACACCTTCTGCTTCTTATATAAAACTAAAATGGATTCAGCCAACTCATTTTAGTGCATTATATGCATTTAATTTGAGCAAAATTGACTGTGAATATGTTTTTAATGACAGCACCATTTGATAAATGTCACTTACATACATGCCCACTGGCCCCTGTGGACCTGTCAGCCCTGGTTTCCCTGTGAAGCCCTAAAAAAAAAGACAAGAAGAATCAAATTTAATGACTTATTCATATGTTTCTGCATGAAAATACCAATAAACTCTATGTAATCCTTAACCATTAAATGATCAAGATACAGTATTTTAATAGACAGATGCAAAAAATTATATATATATATATATATACATATACATATATATATATATATATAATGCAGATATCACAAATTGGACTTGATGCTATGAAGTGAATGATATGTGTAAATAATAAACTGAGGCAAAAATATTGTTAAAATTGCACTTATTTTACTTAAAAATTTCAGAATGTTTATGTTATTCATATATTTAAAGGCTAAAGTTTGTAGATGTGAATATTTTCATAGTGTAGCTTTACTTTTTCCACTCTAAAACAAAGAGAACAGTTCAGAATTGTCATTATTTATAGGTTATTATATTATTATTTCACTGGTTTGGCTCATTTGAGATCATATTAGGCTGAATGTGGAACTATTCTGAGTTTTACACCCCTGTTCTAATGTGTCTAAATGTGTAAAATTAAACATTTAATTTGTCTTTAATGGACAAATCCATGGCTGGAAGTATTTTTCATGATAAAAAATGTAACATTGGGACAAGGAATTCCATGTCCGCTGTCATAAATACCCAAATTCTGTAACTTTAAGGTTAATTTATTCATTAATATATAATTGTAAAATCTTCTTGATGCAACAGCAATAAAAAAAGACCACATTCCTCTAATTACCAGAAATACACATTATACTATATTATACTATTCTATATTCTCACTGTCTTCCTGTCTCTGTTATTTATATAGAATTTCTGCACTTTATTATTAAACTGCTGTAACTGTGAAATTCCCCTGTATTCTATTTAATTCTATTCTATTACACTATATTCAATTATATTATAATATATTCTATTATATAAATGAAATTATAATACACTATACTATATAAAATTATATTATGTTTTGTGTTTTTTAATATTCTTTTTATTGAAGTCAAGGTGAGACAAAGTGGCAATTATAGAGAAAAACAATTTAAAAAAAAAAAATTTCCTGCCTCGTCCCTCCCCCCACCCTACAAATTCCAAGGCAATGCATCCTCATCTAAGATTACATAAATAAAAAAAGTTAAACAAAGGAGAAAAAAAGGCCATATAGAGGCAATAATATTATAGGAATGTCACTCATCGGGTATAAATAATTAAATTATATATTGTTTTTGCTGTTAGGTCTTCTTACCCTCTCTCCTGCTGGTCCAGGGATCCCGTCCTGACCTGGACTTCCTGATGGACCCTGTTGAGGTTAAAAGTCTCCTTTCAGTTTGTCATAAACGTTAAATAAGTTCAGTGGTTTTGGGGAAAATGTTTTCTAGGAGCCGATGACCTACCGGAGCCCCCGGAGGACCTGCCTTCCCTGAATCACCTGCAGAACCAGGAAACCCCTTCATGTGGCAAAGAAAACAGACAGTTTTAACCTTTATTCAGTAAAAAAAACAAACTGATTTGACTGTCAGATGATAAAAGAACACAGAGCAGGTTTCTGAAGATGATTAAAAGACGTTCTGTAAAACTAAACGGGACTAAAAAGGTTCTATTTCTAACAGGATAAAACCCAATAATAACAAGTGTATTGTTTTATATTGGGATAAATATCATTGCATTGGTTAGTTTGGTTTATATTGAGTTGGTTCTTACTTAATTTCTTTCAACATTATTATTATTTATTATGACTTTCTGTGGTTTGACAGTAAATATTTATTTTCTACCTAAACTAACCACCATTGGGGCACATGGTGTCTACAGCTGTAAGAAAAACCTCAATATTTTCTTAAACTTTAATGGGTAGATGGTTAGAAAATGATCATAGTAATATTTTATAGATTTACGTGTAGAACATTTAAAATCATAGTCAATGTTGTGAGAAATTAAGTCAAAACCATCTCAGGCAATTTAGAAACAATTTAAACCAACATAATCAATGCAAAAAAATTACATTTATCTCAAAATAAAACTATATTATGACATTTATCATTTAATATTTTGTATCCCAGAAACCCGTTAGAAAAAAAACACCTGAATTCAACATGTCTGAACACTTTTGTCCACATAGTGAAGGTCATGAACATATTTTATTGAGTGAAACATATGATCTGTGAGTTATAACCTGATAAATATTATTTAGTGCTTTACATACAGTAGATGTTGTCATATTTGATTTCAAAAGCACATTTATACATATATGAATCAACTGTGGGTTTTGCTTTAGAGACACAGATCTGTTTATGTTTGTTGGTCTTAGGGGTGATTATTTCAGCTGTTAATGGACAAAAAACCTGTGATAAAACTCACTCTGTCTCCTTTGGGACCAAGAAGTCCAGTAGAACCAGGACTGCCCTGTGATATAAACATAAACACCTTTAATGTATGATGACAGGGGTGTGAAACATGAGGTCCGTGGGCCAAAACTGGACCGGATAAGGGTCCAATCAGGTCCGCAGCGTGAATTTATGAAATGAAAAAATAAATAAATAAAAGACACTGAAATAAAGAATTCATTTTATTTCAGGTTCCACATTCAGAACCATTCCATCTGAAGTGGGTCGGATCAGTAAAATACTATCATAAAAACCTGTACAGTGGACCCCCGCCATACGACATTAATCTGTTCCGAAGTTGGGACCGTAAGGCGAAATGATCATATAGCGGACAATATAAACCTATGGTAATTATGTAATGCGTACAAAACCCCATGTATATTAAAAATGAGTAACACAATAGTATAGTAAGTAATACTTATATATAATATACATGTATATAATTAAATAACAGAGTAACGATGCGCGTGCCTTCTTCGTACTTCTTTATTATCTCCAGCTTCGTTTCCATAGTTACTGTATAATTTTTTTTTTACTTCTCCTTTTATCATTACTTGCAATTTTGGAACCCATGTCTACAAGTCTTTATGTAACGCACACGAGATCGTGAACTGAGCGAGCGATAAATAAAGAGAGAGAGAGGCAGCATCTCTCTGGGGCATTGTGGGAGGGGTTTCGGCCAATAGCATATCAGCATCTTAGTGACGCCGACAGTTGTACACACGCAAACTGACCGCCAAGTTTGAATTTTTGGCCTCGCGAGAGAAATTGTTGTTGACGTCGTAAGGCGGGGAAAATGCTATAAGGCGGGGATGAAAAAACTGCGTATCCCACGTCGTAACATGAAAGAAACGTAAGCCGGGGACATCGTAACGCGGGGGTGCACTGTAAATAATGTGAGCCAAGACAGGTTTTTTATACGTTATGAATGTTGTTTTAGTTTTGGTTTGTTGCTGTGTGGAACTAGATCCCAATGCCTGTTTTGTTTTCTGTTGCTACACTCGTTTTCTGGACTGGTTCTCAGACTGTGGCGGACACAGTAAAGTTAGCGCATTAGCCCTGTGTAGCCGTGGCTAAACAAAACTGTTCTTTCTGCGTTTACAGGTGAAGTGCAAAAGCATTGTATAAATAATATTGTAATAATCTCCCATAGGATAAAATGATCAACACTAATTAAACATGGGATTCATTCTGTAAAAGGATTCACAAGGAAAATATTAAAATATAATTTATTGTATCTGAGTTTTTTTTTTTTATCTTTAAGTGTCAGATTTAAGGATTATTTATCAATTTTAAGGACAATTATATTAAGACTTTTTAAGGATCTGTGGACATCCTACTGTATCTCGTCTTTGTTGTGAGTGTGAGTTTGCTGCCACCTGCTGGTTATAGATGAAATCTGCAGCTTCTATTAACAAAACCAGGAGCTGAAAACAGGTCTGATCACCTGGATTTAGAGACAAATTATGTGTGAATTGCAAACACAGACCTACATGAACACGTTTGACACTGAATGGCTCATACGCTTTAATGCTCTTCCTTTTGTTTAATATATATTTATTGTCTAATATTTCCTAAAACACTGAGATCATGTGAAGGAAAAAGTAAAGTAGATTCAACCAACTAATTTTAACTATAAAATGCTTATACACTGATTTTTAAAATTTATTTATTGCACCTCTATACCTGTAGTCACGAACTCAACCTACTTTAATCCAGTTTGTGCCTAAAATCCTGTCAACGTGGAATGTTGACTGAAAAACTTCTATTTGATGTTGTTTTATTTACAGCATTGTTGTAATTTTATGTACTTCATTGTTATTGTTTTTGTCCTTATAATTTTATTGTTTTTATGATGTGTGGCACTCTGGAAACGTTCTTGTTTAAAAGTGCTATAGAAATAAAGTGGATTGTATTGAACAAAAAAAAAAAAACATTTCCTTTTCACTGTGATTGTGCCAAAAAAAAAAAAACCCAAAAAGGAACAAAAACAAATAAAAATAAAACAATAGGAATGAAAAGTTATAAAATGGGAACCTGTGTACCAGGCTTTCCTTCTGGTCCCTCAATCCCAACTCGGCCTCTAAAGCCCTGTAACAATACACACACACACACACACACACACACACACACACACACACACACACACACACACACACACACACACACACAC
>JAPSES010008399.1:0-14309 GCA_029822895.1 Maxillicosta whitleyi
TCATTTGTGGGCGGAGTTGGCCTCCGTGAATAAGGAAGTACACGCTCCCTTATTGAATTTCTCCCCCATATTACATCATATGGGGAGTGAAATCAAAACGACTCAACCGGAGCTTCTGACAAATTCATTGTAGTAATTCACAGAAAGTAGCGGGTCATTTTTTTCCAGATTTGGAGTGTTTATCAGACTAGACCAGACCCAAACAGGAGTAACATTAACTCAAAAAAGGATTTTTGCAAAATAGGGCCCCTTTAAAATAATGTTTAAAAAAATACCCTTCCATTATGGGAAGAAAATGTTAAGATAATTTCTGAGCAATAACTGCCTTTTCTTATCAAGTCAGTGTGTCTTACTGTTGTAGATCTAAGGCCATGATCATGACCAATAAAGTTCACTCCAAATAAAATTTTGATCATTCCCAGTTTTAACATTCTGTGAAAATACAACACATCTTATTTTAGTGACACACATTAGACATTTAAACACTCAATAGTGAACAAGTCCAGAAGTACACAAAAAACTAACAAACAAACAAACAAGTAACTAATTAAAACCCCTGAGCTCCTGGTAAAGGTAATGGTTACAATTTGTAGCTAAAGAATGAACAGAGCCAGTCAAATAACAGTGACACAGGGTTTAAAGTGCCACGTAGACTTTAACTTCAGTTCCCAGAATACACAGAGATGATCTAATCTCTGTGTTGTCACAGAGATAAAATGAAGCCACATATGGACTGAGTCTGGCCTGAATTATTACCATTAACCAATCAGTCAACTTAACAGGATGAAAAACAGTCAAAGTGATTAGATTTAAATAAACACACTTCCTATTATTATATTTTTTTCTTTTCCATGTATGATCTTCTTGAATCATTTTTTTTTTATTTAGGATGGATAAAACTAAAAGGTGTGAATTTTAATTAATTAATGAACTGTTTACCTTCTGCATTAAGTAAGTTAAGTAAAACAAATAGTGAAAAAAGTCCAATGTCATTCCTTCTCAGCATTTTCAGTTTTGCCGACATGCTAAGCGTTTATAAAATAATTCATATCAATACAATAAAAACAGTAGAAAATGTCATGCAAGGAATGAAATAATAAACATTTTAGGTGAAAATGAGGCAAACGTCTGCAGCCGGTTCGTTCATGTGCCATATTCTCTAAGTTCCAATAAACTTTAACAGCAGAGAATCATTGGAGATTTTGAGGTAAGAAGATGAATATCTGCTTTTGTGTTTTTCTCACCAGGTTTGATCTTCTTGACGACTGGCTTACGGTCCCGGTCTTTCATCTGTCTGATGTCCAGCAGGGTGTGTGGGTTCCCATTATGGGGGGGCCAGTAGTACACGAAAACCCGCGAGCCGCTGCTGCCACAGTCCACCACCACGCCATAATTGAGAGCAGGGTTGTCAATGTCAGTGGCCTCCATAGACTCTGCGATGGAGAGGTACCTGAATCCAACCAGACACACATCAGCTGAAATGTACCAAGAGTCTGCAGAACAACTGTTGTGTGTCTTATTTTTAGGGATCATTTACTTTTCATTTTGTTCATTTAAGACCCTTTGTATCTATTTGTGATTTTTATCATGATAAGAAAATGATTCTTGTGAGTAACTTATGTTCATGTGCTTCATTTCATGTCTGCATACAAAGAAACATACATAATCACATCATTGGTTATCACTTTTAAATGAAGCTAAAGCCTTTCACCTGGACTGTGTTTTTATCTGTCCTTGGGTGCAAAAAAAAAAAAAAAAAAAACATCTGCAGACATTCTCACAAAGAAAAATACTGGGATAACTGGCCGATATAAGCTGCCTATCTCTTCAGCAGTATGCTGATGATTTCCCGCATACATAATGTACATAAGGAAAATGTTTTGTAATTATTTGACTTGAGTTCATTTAGTTGGAAAAGATTCAATCAAAGTCTGAACCATTCAACTCTGACATAAATCTACATTTATTTCTTAGGGCAATATATGAAATAGAGGATTCAGACAATAACAATGTAAAAGTCTGACAAACCAGTGGAAATATGTTGCGGTGTAATGATCCATTCTGCACAGTTCATTGTCCTTCATTAATGACACACCTTTGATATAAATAGTTCAACTGAAAACCTAAGGATTCAAAAAGTGCTTCACTAGATTAGATTCAATTACTTTAGAAAGATTAGATTAGAGTAGATGAGACTTTATTGATCCCTCAACAGGGAAATTCACTGGTGAAGGTAGCAAAAGAATAAAGCATAAGAAAAAAATGTGCATACATTAAGATAATGCAAAAGACAAACCATATAAAAATATAATCATTACAGTAGTGAGTAATAATATTCTACAGAATATAAACATATTTACAAAACAGTGGAATTGCAAAGGAAGAGGAACTTAAGTTCCAAGAACCCTCAATGGATCCAGTTAAAAGTCAAACTGAAGGTTTTTACACTGACCAACAGACTACAGATACACTGGACACAGGAACATGTCACCCATTAGTTTCTGAATTGCCATTCTGAAACGTGTAGTTTGCATTTTGACTGTTGCCACGTTGGCTTTTTGAAGCCTAAAGTGACCACATTTGGGAGAAAGTGGAGGAACAACAGGAATGCAAGGTCAGAGGTGAGTTACTCCTAAATGCTAGTTTACTGAGTCAGTAAAACGGAAAAAGTCATCTAGCTTTGAGTAACCAAGTGATTTTACAGTCTTGTTAATGGAACCTGTTACTTACAGCTACAGTAGAGATGTCAGACATGAAAAGAAGTGTGGCTTAACAGATGTCAAAGCCCGTATTTAAAATGAAATCTTCGAAAAGAGGTCTAATGTAACTCTATGGGAGCCAGGGCTTTTCGGACTTACCCTGAATTAGAACTTTAAGATATGTCTATATTAGCTTTATCTTGGACCTGAAATCCTTACGCCGCCCTTGCTCTGAATGGTAATAATGAAATAATAAATGGAATAAGACTAGAATAAGAATAAGAATAAGAGATGCCTTATGGTAGAAACCACTAATCTGAGTTTCAGTCCTGTGTCAACCCACACCTTTGTACAAGTTCAAGGAAACACTTCTTATGGAACGGATCTTGGCAAGATGGTTCCGTTCACATTGTGTAATTGGCTGACACTTTGTTAATTCTTCTACACACTTACTTGTTGACATTGGCTCCTGGGCGTCTCTGGGGGCCCCACAGCTGCCTCTGGTAGGTTCCTAGGAGGAGGGCGGAGGTGATGAAGAGCAGAAACAAGAGGAGCAGCCTCTGCCGAGGAACACATCCTAGAGACAGCAGGGACACGCTGCAGTACCAGGAGGCTGGCAGGCAGGACAGAGTGATCCTGTTCACAAAGAGGAAACCCAAAACTAAAATAAACACTGGCAGACAGAGTTTAATATGTGAAGTGACAAACACCAGAGACAATTTACAACATTGTGGTTTCTGGTCATGTGATTATTACCTTGCCATATGTCCGAGTCAGCACAAGATATCAGTTGTCACCTCATGGTGTCTGAACAATATGAGCCTGACCAGAGTCAATGGGTTTTCTCTGCTTTAAAAGAAACAACAATGTCAATATCATGGTGTACAAATGGGTTTACTATCCCCCTAATGTTTCTGACATGAACTTCTTTGTAATTTGTTATGGGAATAGCGTAATTAAAGAAAAACAAAAAACTCTGCATGGACTTGTGATATTCTTTAGATTCTATAATGGTATACCTCCATTATTTCACATTTATTCTATCTATTGTAACATCCCAGTCATTTTTACACAATTTACAATATATACGGACCGTGTACCTGAAGCTCTAAAGTATTTGGTTGTTAGACTAGGAAACAAACCCTCTACCTATGATCAAAACAATATATAATTGACAATTTATTATGCTCATCTAACCTGTTCTTGCTTGTCCTATTATCAGAAAATAACCTGCAGATTATCTCCATAGTCAAATAGGTGTAGTTTTGACTG
Source organism: Maxillicosta whitleyi (assembly GCA_029822895.1). Lineage (NCBI taxonomy): Eukaryota > Metazoa > Chordata > Actinopteri > Perciformes > Neosebastidae > Maxillicosta > Maxillicosta whitleyi. The sequence goes on from JAPSES010008399.1 coordinate 3,972, forward strand.
GAGAAGAAAAACAGTAAATCATTGCATGCCTTTAGGTCTTTAAATCTATTCCCTATTAAAAATATTGACTGAATTATTTCTGTAGCTTTGCGGTGTCTGTGTCTTCATCTAAAATTCCACAGTGGTTGTTACAGAGTAAGTATCTGGTTTATCTCCGTGTTATACAAATAATAATCCCGCAATTTACAATACTAGTTTGTCTCTTCGTCGGAACAAATCACAACAAAGAAAGTTTATTCCATTTGTTTCCATGTTAATATAGTTTGCCCATAATTGTGTCATTCAACGTAGCTACAGATTAATTACACTACGGCTACGGCTGCGCTGAAGAACCACATAGCTACAGTTATTGTCCATATGTTAGTCATTGTCAATACAATCTTACCTAATTATGTCTCTCCTCTGCCATGACTGCACAGTTCCTCGGCGAAATGTGTTGTTCCTTCTTGAAAATTAATTAAAAACGTTACTTCTACTTAACAGAGATTATTTAAACGAAGACGACGAGGTAAAGAAGAGGAAATGAGCAAAGCCCAAGTTTCCGGTTCTGACGTCCGCCGTGCTTACGTCACAAAACGTCGACGCGTCAAGGAATATCATTGTTTTTTTAAAGAATCCAAATTTAGCACTTACATTTTGGAAGATTTTAACTCATTCATGTAAACACAAAAATGTGGTCTCATTTTCATGAAATGACATTTGTGAATATGTTGTTTGGCCAAAATAATTGTGGTGTTATATATGTTTTCCCTTTTTCTGTCTTCCAAAAGCACCGAATTTAATTACATCATTGAGTGAGGAGTCACGTGCCGATTTGCTCTAATCTGGGCGGGGTTTGAGCCGGTCAGCCATGTTAGAAGGAGGCGCTATCGGTTGCCAGGGGCAACGTCATCAGACTATTTACGGAGGCACGCCATTTAACTATAAAGATTAGCAACTATGGAGAAAGGAAAGGTAAAAGAAAATGTACCATACCGAAATAGGCTGACACAAAGTGCGAGAGAGCGTTATTTGAAGAAACTGAAAGATATTGACAATGTAGACCCGTATGAGCTCTCTGCTGCCTTAGATTGGGTGAATTTGAGTCGTTATCAGATATCCAATTTTTAAAAGATCACCGGAAGTTTTTCCACATATTCACACTTATAAAAATGTGTTCTAATGATTCAATTTGAGATTCAATTTGAGATACAAAAATGTACGGTATGGAATAGAAGTGCTGCGTTCACGTACTCTAAGAGTCAAGTAAAATTCACAGATCCTTTATTGAGATCAAAAGAAATCCAAAATTTATCTAAAACAGTTCATACAGTGATAAAGAATTAACGTAAACGAACCATAAGTATAAGAAATAAGTGTTTGAAAAATAAATATACAATGAGAAATAGTTTGCACTGTTTAGATAATCAGCATTTTTAACAGATCATGTGAGTTGGTGTCATGTCTTTAATAGTGAATAAGAAATAAATGTGAATGACAGAATCCACAAAGTGGGAAAGTTTAATGAAGATTTGCCATGTTAAGACTTAATTATAATTTATTTAAGAGAAAACATCTCAAGGAAATGTAAAGGGTGAGTTTCAAGTTTATTATATAGATATTTTAATTGATCTAATTTAATTAATTAATTTTTTTTTTTTTTTAATTAAGTTTTTTTTGTCTGTAATTTGTCACTTCCTCCAGCAGATGGTGCCCTGTGTCGCACCATTTGCCCAGCCGCCTGTGTCGCCTCAGACTCTCTCTGATATATGTGTATATATATATATATATATATATATATATGTATAGTAAAAATGTCTGAATATATTGAATGAAGGTCTGATATATATGGAATGAAAGTCCGAAAATACTAAATGATGTCTGAATATACTGAATGAAAGTCTGAATATATTGAATGATGTCTGAATATATATGGCGTGAAAGTCTACAGACTTTCATTCCATATATATTCACTTTCATTCCGTATATATTCAAAAATATTGTTATTTGAATCCATTGCACATCAAAACTCTGCTGATTATTGGATTTCTGGAGTTATGTATACAGGTTAATGTGATTTATTTTGTTCTTTTCCATACAGTATGTGCATGTGTAAAACAAAGAAATCATACCAAATGGAAGTGATGTGAGCAGAAGATAATAACAGCAAGTAAAATCATTATGCACAAAACATTCCTAATTTAGAGTTTGTAGACTAAAACATTCATTGTCTGAGCACAAATTCTTCTTGAGCTTCAAGGACTATGAGCAGTCTTTTGTAATCAGTTATGTTTTGATCAAGGTTGTCAGCGTTAACAAAAAGAACAAAATGACAAAAAGTAGAATTAAAAAACATTTTCACTAACGGAAATAAATACAAACTAGAATTAAAAGAAGAAATAACTAAATGAAACTGTATTGTGTGTCACAAGGGGAGGGTCAGGACCCAAACACAATACACATTCAGGAGTTGGTTCATAGATAGTTTAATTAGTGATCAAGGAAGGAGTCTCTTAATTAACGTAGAATCTTTGGTTATGCAGTGTGGATGGTCGGGGGCGGTCCAGGGGTCGATTATCAGGATTTCCAGCAGAGGTCAGGCAGCAGCTGAATGGTTGAGCCCAAAGGGCAGGTCTGGTTCCGGGGAGGCAGGCTGAGGACACGGTCAGGTGGAAGGCAGGTTCAAAAGTGGGCAGACAGCGGGAGAGTTCGGGGGGGCACAGGTCCAAGGAAGGGAGCAGGCAGAAATAAGACATCAACAGGAAGAAACAAAAACAGAAACAGAACAGGGAACAAACGCTGGAAGATCTGGCATGTGCAGAGAAACAACCAAGCAGTGAACAGAAGGAGAGAGAGGAATAAATAAGATTACATGATGAGCCACAGGTGTGACTCGTCAGGTGACAGGTCAGAGAGAAGGTGAAAGGGATCAGGAGATCATCTTCTTTCTCCAGAGGTGAAAAAAAAATCAAACACCTACTTTTGTTTTAAAATGACTGTTTATGATTACATTATATTTCAGATATCTAACATCTAAAACAATTATAATAATAATGATGTTGAGTACAGTTAAGTGAGATCTTACTCTGAAGTGTCCTATGACAACTTCAACAATTAAAGCAAATTAAAAACATTTCAATGGTACTTATAATATGCAATTAAGAATCCAATGTTCCCCAATAGTTTTGTCCATAGAATGCACAAAATTAACAAAGTGGGAGAAAAATGTTAAAAAATCAACACCCCCTTAAAACAACAACATCAATTTTGGCTTTTTCCAGAGACAAAAAAGTATCATAGTAAGTAGTAGTAGTAACATAACTGTTTTTGAAAAAAACTTGAAAATTTTGACTTAGGCCATTATTTTGAGTAGGCAATGAAATGTAACAAAGTAAGAGACTAAATGAACAAACTGAACAATGATGAACAAGCAATAAAAAAGGGGAGAAAAATCAATAAACTGAAACAGAGTAACAGGTGTGATGACAAATGACACGTCACTCCTCAGTTTCATCCACAGTTATATACTGAGAAACATTCTGGTCATATTGTAAAATGAGGGTTATAGTAAAGACATGTATGGAGTATGTGATTACTGATGAAAATAAACGAATAACTAGAAAGATAGATGTGTAAATCAACAGCTGCACATGCTTACATTACCCTCCTAATTCTGTATCTTTTTCACCCAACAGCTCATCTCTGCAATAATTGCACTAGTTGGAGATCTTTTTTGAAGGTTTTTTGCAAACTTTCTGTAGGAGATAAGTCATACGTATCAGAGTATGATTTTTTTGTGCTCAATTTAATGAAAGTTTTGGCGCTGGTTTTGTGTCTTTACGACATCCCTCCTGGTAGTATGGATTTCCAACTTTTACTTTGAAAGGCAATTTGACTGCTGGGCAAAGGCCTCACACACTGTGTTTGTGTGTGAGGGTGCCTTCACCCTGCAGGCTCGGTTACTAATAATTGTTAAAAAAATGTAAAAACTAATAATAATTAAAAAAAATGTTATCATACACTCAGAACACTCACTACAAACACAACTAGCGCTTAAAGGTTAAGACACGGTGAGAAAAATAAAGTAAATAAATATATTAACCCTTTCATGTGAAGAGCTCTTTTCCAAAACGCTATATAACGGTAAATATTTTTTTGCTTCAAAAATGAAATGCTGGATGGATATTTTTGCAACCCCATGAAAAATACGTTCATAAAAAAGTGTCAGTTGCATTGTTTTTAATGCCCAGGGGAATGAAAAAAATAGTCTTAATCTTAATTAAAGCTCTCATAATTCATGCATGAAAAGGTTAAAATACTTCCCTGACATAATTCTCACAAAAACCAATGCCGTCGGTTTCCACATAACGACAAATGAGGCTGATGAACTGAAACATATTTATTTATTTCCTGTTTTCTGCAGTTTTAAAGCCTAATGGTAGCTACATTATGCAGCCCGGAGCTTTTAGTTGGTTTTATATGAAGGGATATAGTGTTGGTGTGCTGTGATGGCAAGCAGCCAGGAGCAGCACAGCCCAGAGCCAGTGTCCAATGACAGACCTTATTCCAGAGCGTGCACTCACGCCACTATTAAATCATACACGTGTCTGTACTTATGCCCCTACAAAACCAACACAATCTCCTTCACTTTTTTCGTCGGTGGATTTTATGGCTGCACATTCACCTTCTTTGTATTCCAAGTGCATTTACTTCTCGTAATTAGTCTTGCGTTGCAGATGAGGCTCTGCTGAATCTTCTCTAAGTTATAAAACATGAGACTGTCAGTGGTGGCTCTGTGCAAACCTGAACCAAGTCTCTAAAAGTGGCACAAAGGTGGCATGCACACAGGAAACTTTAGAGTACCTACATTATTTTGGGCATGACAGTGAATCTCTGATCCAGCAATCCTGCTTTATTGCTCTGAAAACATCATGTTTAAGGTTCAAAGTTCCCTATTAAGTATTAACTAGTGGTCTTAGTGTTATATTAGTGTCTTATAAATATAAATATAAAAATACTTCCTATAACTCATTGTATTTGTCATCAAGTCTTTCCACATACCAACCTCTACTCTATTTTTTACAGGTGTAAAACAAGAAAAACGACTGATTAATCCTCGTCTTTAACCCTTCATCGGACAAGTGACTATTTTTGGTCATTTCTGCACATATTACAAGGCAGTGACAGCAACAGTTCCAGTGAGGACAGTGAGGCAATAATCTCAAGTCCAATGTGGTTCTACAGGGTCTGTAAGGTCAATCTGTGCATGAACAGTGAGTGGACCTGCTGTTAGGTACCATGAAGTTATGGTACTAATGTTAAGAATGAGGAAGTAATGGTACTAATGTAATGATGAAGTAATGGTACTAATGTAAGGAATGAGGAAGTAATGGTACTAATGTAATGAAGTAATGGTACTAATGTAAGGAATGATATTCATGGGCATCATTTATGTATGCATTTTTTTCAGTGAATATTGTGTATTTTCCTATATTTAATTCACTGATCATGTGGATGTTCATATAAACTTAGATTAAAGTTGACAGATATCATATAAATATATATACATGCGTGTATGTATATACATACATACATAAATACATAGATACATGCATACATGCATGTATGTATGTGTGTGTGTATGTTTATTTATATATATATATATATATATATACACATATACATACATACTGTACATACATACATACATTCATACACACACATATAAACATCTTTACAGGCACCACAAAATGAATACATAATCAAGTAAGCAATAAGACAAAGGGTCAAAGGTCAGTATCCTTGACCTCCTTGACCAGAGTCTAACTGTTTATTGTCCACCTTCTCCTCTCCTCTCATATTTGCTGTGCCGGCACCTCAGCTTCGTCCTCCACTTCCAGTCTTACCAGCCTCACCCTCTGAGGCTATTGTAATGAGGTCTGTCTGTGTCTGTACCTTCAAACCTATGACACACTTCAATATCAACATTTAATTGAAGGTGACATCTGTACACCCTAGAGTGTCCTTTTATTAGAATCAGCCTAAGGCACACCTGTGCAATAATGATACTGTCCAATCAGGTTTTATGTCAGCAAACCACAAGTACTCAAGTACACAAATTTAAACAAATGCAAAATTCTGAAATTCTGTCTTAATTAAACCAAACGGTAATACGAAATAGATATAGTAATGGGTGGGAAAACTGTGGGAATAGAAGTGAATACCTTAGTACTGTCCTTTTGTCCTTACATACAGTATACATTTATTGTATTTATGTATACATACATTGTACTTATAGGTTTCTATTTCCTGCAGTTGTGTATTTCTACTCCAATATATCTTACAAAGAAACTATTGTACTTTTAGTGTTTTACTTGCTACTATTGTATTTTTTTCTGTCAGTTATCAGACCGGGGTATATGTTGTATACATTTGTCCTTTTATGGCTTCATTCCAGTCCATAACTTTTCTACATCTGTCCTCTGTCTTTCCATCTCTCTCTCTCTCTTTCTCTCTCTCTCTTTCTCCACTGGAACATCCTCCTTTTTCTCTTTCACACAGAACAGGGCACAAGACAACAATGTTAAGTATCTCAAGGCCATGCTGGGGTACGCCAAGATAAAAACTCAGGTTCCCAGGCCCTGACAAACAATACCCACCACAACATCAGCGTCTGTGGAAGCTTTTCCTCCAACTGAGACCCACGGCGCCCACCAAAAGCCTTCATCAGCTACCTGACCCGACTTGGCGCAGACCTATAGATCCACCATGTCCTTTGCATTCGTGGTCACATTGATGCTTCTGGGCTCTTCAGTGGTGATTGCGTTTGTGCTGCAGCCACCCAAGCAAGACTCTGCAGTGTCTGTTATCTCTGCTGTTTCCCATCACAGGTTAGTATCACATATGGAGAAGCTTGGAAGGACAGAATGTGTGGGAATCTTTGCCCTAAATGTTCTAATGTAATGTTTTTATTGAATAACTGTTGCTTATTTTTGTAACTATGACGCATTTAGACTTTTTCACTCATGTAAAGTTTGCTGAATCTCAGTGTGCTAACCCAGTCCATTGGAGCTTTTATTATGTGTGCTGGGGCCTTAACACATGGACGGAGGGGACAAAAACTCAAACATACTGGTCATGTTGACCTGTGGATGTCAGTGTGCATACATGTTACACAGCTTTCTGTTTTAGTCATTAAGTCATGACAAGTGCAACCAAATACAACCGTGGCCGAGCCAAAATTCAGTCAATTTGCTCTATAATGTACTGCTGTGATATAACAGTAACAGAACCCATACACAGGGTGTTGCACTACCCACTTTAATTAAAAAAAAGACTTAACATGAAAGTCATGACTGTCACTTGTATGTTCTGCATATTTGACGTGTGTGTGTGTGTGTGTTGTTTTTTATTTGACTGTTTTTCATACTTACATTGTCTTTTTTACGTGACAGTTTTGTACTTATATTTTTATTCTTGACTATAATTGATGTGTATGTTTTACTTGAGCACCTTACAGAATGTAAAAACAAATTTCACTGCACTGTACAATGGTATTTTGCAATGACAACAAAGTCTATTCTATTCTATAGGAAAAATGTCTTGATCACAGAGGTATATAATCTCTAATTTCATCATATGCTAATGTTCTGATTTTCAATATTATTATTTTTAAGTAACCTGAGTAATGTGCTTCAGGTGCCAGAGTGAGTCTTTGCAGTCCATCAGAAAGCGTCTCCTCAGGGATCTCAACTTACAGATCGAGCCCCAGCTGCCCCCCGCTGCACTGGACAGTGTCAGGAAGCAATGGAAGACCACCTTCAGGGCTGTGGTTGAACAGAGCAATGATGCAGGTACAAGTGAAAGCTATCATTTCAAATGTGCCCTAAGTCTTATTTCCAAATCTCAGCCCCTGCTCAAATCCCTGTTGTCCATGTTGTGACAGTTCCAGCTGTTCCTGCTCCTTCTGGACACTCTGGGTCCGCTGATGACAGAAACCACCTCCAGTGCTGCTCCATGAACTCTGAGGTCTTCATGAGAGGTACTGTGTGTTTGTAGACTTTATTTGGTTGTTGATGATCATGATGATGAACAGTAACCAGTGTTGTGTAAGTTACTTCCCAACTGTAATCCACTACAGATTACCAGTTACTGTTATTTAAAAGTAATTCCTTACCTTACCCTATTACTGTCTCAGAATTGTAATGTGTTACATGAGCCTTACTTATAAACATCAGCTTTCCTTGTCATTGCTGATCACAGGAACATGCTAATGCTAACTAGCTTCTGTAAAGCAGGGTTAGTGTTAGTATGAGCATGCGTCCATGTGGACACTAAACTGTCTTCTGCCGTCTGCACCCCTTGGCGGAACACCAACAGGAAATAAAAGTTTACAGACGCATGTTTGATTCTTTAAGGTCTCATGCTCTTGTTGTTTTATTTGTTTATTTATTTTTTGTTTCCATTTGAGCAAATAAATTATGGGTAAAAACTGTATTGTAACACAAGTGCTATTGAACATGTACAGAGTAAATGTCTTACTATTGTCTATTACTATTACTGAATATTGATTAGTAACACGTTACAGGAAAAAAAGTAATCCATTATTGTAATGCATTACTTTTGTAACACTGACAGTAGTTACTCTGTGTCCATTGCGGTTTGACAGATCTGGGCTGGGACACCTGGGTCATCCATCCTGAAAGTCTCACCCTCGTACAGTGTGCAGCATGCAGCTCTGCAGGGAACGCTGTGCAGTGTCCATCCACCCACACCAACACCCAGGACGCAGCACAGGTACAACGCCCAACACACTGAGGCTATTTATACAATGTCTCCAAAACCTATTTATATTTTAGCACTGATTTATTTTCATTCATTCATATTTACTTGCGGTCCTTTTATTATTTTTTGACATGCCATAGAGTTTACATGGAAAATTCCACTGGGTTGGTGAGAATTTGTGAGTTTGTTTCATGTGTTGAGCTCCAAACAAAGCCATCAGTGTTTTATGAAAATGAAGCAGCTGCCAATAGATAAGCCTGTTTCAGCACAACAGAGCCAACATAAATGTACCTTACCACATGAGCCAAAACTCTCCCCAAGCTAAGTCAGTAAGGAATGTAATCTGATGTCAGAAATATGTAGCCGACAGCAACAAATGATGGAAACAGCAGACTTTAAATGTGGCCAAAGCAGCGTAGATAACGCATAATCAAAATCCGTGTGGAATTCATGTACAATCTGTTAACAATGAGATGATTCATAGTTCACTGAGGATTTTTAAACAGTTTAAAACATCTTATAATACGTACCAAGCATATCATGCAACATATCTTTTGACAGAAATTGAAATACAACTGTGTTTTTGTTTTTTGTTTTTTTGTTTTTTGCACCTTTAACAACTAACTGTTGTCATTTGGAATGAATTTCAATTTAAGCAGACACATGCAAAAGCCAGTAAATTAGTTTTTAGATCAGTAGGTATTAATCAGTTTAGATCAGTTTAGTTTGGGTCTTTATGGGCTGGTACATGTGATGAAGTGATTGTGGGAAATTCCACTTACACACAACAACATCCATGTCACATGACTGCTCCATTTCACCACTTCTTCTTCTCTTCCCCCCCAGGTGCTGTGTTGTCAGCCCACCTCTGAGACCACTGTGCCCATTGTCTACATGGATGAGTTTGGTACCATTGTCATCTCCTCGGTGCAGATGACCCAGAGCTGTGGCTGTGAGTCGGACCTCCTCCAGCAGCCCTTGAACTCAGAGTAAAGAGAGTCCACTTCTGTGTATGAGACATCTGTTACCCACCTGGTACACACTGAAACAGCACCATCACTACTTCTGCTTTTTCAGACTGTTTGTCACTATGGGTGTTATCTTAGATCACGGGTGTCAAACTCATTTTAGTTCAGGGGTCACATACAGCATAAAGTGATGTCAAGCGGACTGGACCAGTAAAATAATACGTATCATAAGTTTTACATACATAATAATCCAAATTTTGACTTTGTTGAAAAAAGCATGAAAAAAGTCAAATTGCATTATGAAAATATGAATAACCTCAACAACCATGTAAACCTGACATTTGTTCAGAACGATAAGTGCAATTTCGAGAATATATTATTATTTATAGACACACATCTATTACAGCTGCAGAAAAAATATTAAACCATCAAAAGTCCTAGTGGTTTACACCACTGGCTTTGGTGCAGAAGATGGAGTTCGAGACCCAGGTGGACCCTTTGGAAAGGTCCTTCATGCTATACACCCCTGTAGCTACAAGGGGGCAGTGTCTCATTGTGCCGGTCCCAAGCCCGGATAAATACAGAGGGTTGTGTCAGGAAGGGCATC